>KK117467.1:183338-251435 GCA_000611955.2 Stegodyphus mimosarum
TATTTATAAGAAAACTTTTTTTTAAAAAAACTATATAAATATATAAGTGCTGTATGTTTTAAAAACGTTCTCAAATATTATGATTGGAGCAACTTCTAAGCGATTAGAATGTCTTGATTTTAATAGCCATATAAAACTATTTTTTTGCTTTTTAAAATTATTTCAGAATCGCACTTTGTAGCATTTTTGCAAATGGTAATTTTGGAGCTGCTGCTTCTAAATTATTCTTAACTCCAAAAATTAGGAAATTTTTTTAGACATTTACATTTGGAATATGCTCTTACGTTCAGCAAGATTTATTATAATTCCCGATTTCTTCAGTCTGCTCGCTTATTAAAATCTAAGTTTCTTACATTTTATGAAACTATTATCACCTGCCAAAACTGTTGTAGAATAAAAGTTTGTTTTATCTGTTTCATTTCCAATCTTAACTCCATGGATCTATAGCCAATCATTCAAGAGTTCATTAGATATTCCATCATAACTTTTGCCAGAACTCTTTTGCTTACTAAGATAACTCAAAAACGTTTCAGTTATATTTCTAACAATATAAATCAAAATTTTGGTTTCAATAAAAATAAGGCGCATTACTTTTCAATGCTTGAAAGTTTAAAATAATAGTTATAACTTTTTTACAGTTGCCACGTAAGCAACCATTTTTAATTAGATATTCGGTACTAGAACTTTAACAGATATTGATATCGAATGAATTTCGAGAGTGCAGATATCTCCAATTTCGCTTGAAAAAATATCTTTAAAAACTATTCTTAGGAACGGTGTTGTCTCTCAATGATTAGGTTAAAAGCTTTCATAAAGCAAAAGGTATTAAAGCAGTATGTCTCTATCTCCGCGAAAATTCTTTCTTTCCATGGAAAGACAGCATGTGTCACTTGTCAATCGCAGTTGACATTCAACAAGAGCACCTTCAGAGACACCTTATTTGTCTACAACCAGAAGAAGGAGGAAAAGGAAGAAAAATCTGTCTTGATAGAGTATCCGATTCTTTGTGACCTGTAATGGATGCAGTGACTGAGGACTCTTTGGATTTTCCTGTTCCGTGGGGCTTTTGGGTTACGAGCAAAAAAGGAAACGTCGTGTAACGTTCCATCTTGTCTCATTGCGGTAAACGCTATAAATTTTGATGTCGCTTTATCTTCTGGTACAGAGAACTTCAATATTGGATTTTTGGCTGACGTACGTGTTCTTTCTTCCGAAATGGTTGCCTGAAGATGATTCTATGATGCATGTAGTCTGAAGTATGTTTCGCTATGGTTTCAAAAAGGTATACGACATTAAAATTGAGAATTTCATCGAAATTAATTCGGCTCTCAGTCTAAAATAATTACTAGAATTAATTTATTTTCATTTAAAAAAACGTGGTTATAATAAACTTTTATATATAAATAGGAAGAGAAAATTTGTTTTCTAAAATGTCAAAATATAGGGATTACTTTATTTGCATTTAAATACTAAAAATTGAATTTATATAATTATTATAAGCATCTTGAAGCTTCCTATTATACAAACAAAGAAACTTGCATGCAATGCGAGCAAAACTGTATTTATATTTCAAGACATAATATTTGTTCATAAATAAAGTATTGTAGTATGTATATAGTATGAAAAAACTTTTATTTATACAAGATTTAATTTCAAAACGTATACATTTGTGCAAAAATAAAGTGTTGTATTATACACGTAGTATGAGAATAACTGTATTAATACAAACTTTAAGATTCGAAATGTGTATACTTGTGCACAAATAATCCATAAAATCAATCTATTATAAGTGTTGTAATACACATGTAATATGAAAAAACTGTATTTACGTATAAACTTGTGAATAAAAACATGTTCTAAATCTTAAATCATCTGTCAAAGTTGAGAATTTATTCGAAAACATTGAGTGAAGTGGTTTTAATATTCCAAAGTTGAACACGTAACTTGTCAAATTAGATGTAGAAAATCAAATATAAAGAATTTAAAATGACTTGAACTATATGAATAAAATTTCAATGTCAATTTTTCTTATGAAAGTTAATTATATTGTAAAATGTTATAATATATTCGTTATAAGCAAGATAGAGTATATAATATATTCGTTATTGCACTTTTATAGATCTTCGAAGAGGATACCTTTAAATGACTTTAAATAAAAATGATTGCATATAGCGTATTACAACTCAAAATTTATTTTGCAGCCTGATTTTTAGTATTTATGAAGACTGCTGCAAGAGTAACATACATAACCGCGATTAAATAATTATAAGATGTAAATAATTTTTCGTTACATTTTAAGCAGTTAAATGTGATTGAAAATTATCTTAACAAAAACACCAAAATATTTAGATAATTTGAGCATAAGTCTCTTTTTTATATATATATTTCAGAAATAACTATGCTCATACTCAGAATACTTTAAAAGTTAAATGTATTTACTATGATGCTTTTCAATTCATGAATAATTTTTAAATAGAATCCATACAAAAGTAATTGTTATTCCTACACCGATGCAATTTTAAGCCATATTTTTATAACAGGAAATATGGTTTCTATAAGGTTCGTTATAGCTAAGAAATGCGTTTAATGAAAGATATGTGTTTAATGAAAGAAATGTGTTTAATGAAAGAATACATTTTCAATTTTATATAGTTGCAATTTAAAAAAATGTTAAAAAATTGTTAAATTTTTTCTAAGAAAACATATTTGAAACTAACTGCCTTGTAAAACATCTGAAGAAGAGATAATGGAACTCAAAGTTAAATATTTTTAACAAGTTGCTAATCCTCTAAACGTTTTCATAAATTGATTTTTTAAAACAACTCTAAGTTGATTAAAAGCTTTACGAAGAAAATTTTCAGAATTAAGTTTTATGAGGAACGATGGATAAAGTATGAGTAATCCTCTTATTTCTTTTAAAGAGCTCAAATTTCTTACACTTTCAAAAATTTTAATGTTTATAAAAAATATCTTTATAAAGCAGAAAGCATTAAATATAATAATTCACGAAATATATACATATTTTAATTTTAAGAACAAAAATAATTTTCCATACTCTATAGAAATTAATTATAAATACATAAATTCCAAAAAAAACTGTAATTAAATAATTATCAAATTTGCATATATTTTTCATTATTTCTATTTGGGATGTCTTAAAGTTCAATTTTTAAGACAAGGACGTTAGATTTGCATGTAAATCTGAATGCATTATAAGCAATACATATAGCAATATTTAAGCATGTCTGTAATTTTTATTTCTAAACATTATTTTTGCAAGAAAGGTTAAAGAAAATAAAAAATACATAAGGGTTTAATTTTTGCGAAGCAAAAGAAGGGACTATAAAGTTTTCATTTTAACCAAGGAAGTATGGAATTACAAAATGTATTTAAAATAATGCAAAGTAATTTTAAGCAAAAACGAAAACTGCAGACAGAAAACATTAATTTAAACACTAAAATATTACCTTTAAAAATTTCACAAATATAAAAAAAAAATTAAAATTCAAAATATGTCTAATACTTTGATAATTAAAAGAGTGAAAATGATTCTGTATCAACTTCGTAACATAAGGTATTAAAAGCACATTTTATTGATGACTCTAAAGCTACAAACATTCTCAAAGTTGTTAGTTATTATTCGTCGGTTGTTAATTATTATTAAGTCATCAATTATTATTTAAATGTATTTTAATGATATTTTACATCAATTACATTTACTTCTGAGAAACGTAAACAATTTGGAATTATATTCATTGCTTTTCCATAGTTCAGACTTTTAATCGTGAAAAGACACATTTAACTTTAAAGGTAAAATTAAAGATCTTCCAGTTTGCCAAGTAGCAACATACTTAGAATGTGCTGAGCTTGTAGAAAGTAAATTAACATTCTTTTCTCTCTTTCACTCCGTGGCAACACATTGCTGTTAAATTTTTCGATTTATTAAATAATAAGAGATTGCTAAATGCAACCGACAAATTAATAACTTTATGAATTCTTATGCCATTCCGAGAATATGAAGTGAGCAGGGATGCAAGCAACATAAATTAAAATTTTATTTCGTATAGTAGCAACATTTTCCAGGGTCTTGTTCTCCAGTAGTCTCCATGGCACGAACACGTCCATGAATTTCTTTAGCGATGACTGTATTTTATACGGTAATTGAAATTAATACTCTTCATGAGGTGTAATTTCTTCAAAATGAATTAGCCTGAAACCTATCAGAAGCAATTTATAATTTCATGCGAATATTCTCGTGTATCTGTCTAAATACTAAACTTGATTCTGAGGTACACTCTAGATTATTTAGGAATTATATTTGGACTTAAACAGTTCTGAGCAAATTGTCATCACCACTTTCTCTTGCAGTTACAATTTAACTTACTTTAAAAGCCTTCTGCTTGTGACAATATACAAATACACTCTGTAAAGTAAAAACGATGCATCACGGGTTATCCGAATGCAACGAAAATCGGTAAATGTGAAGTACATGAAATCAAAACGAAACGTTAATATTATTATAGTAAATAAATGTTTTATTTAGAAAATACAGCTGCAAAAGAAAAAAAAAGGCAGTGATGCTTTGGCCTACCTCTTCCTCTCACGCAAGCTGTTATCCTATTGCGCACTGATATGTAGAGTTGACGAATGTGGTTCCGAGAAATTCCTTGGCTTCCGAATTCTAACTGGCAAGTTAAATCGGCGCGGTCCATAGACAGCAGCTCAACAGAGCTCAAAAGTGCTCTATTGGGGAGAGATCTGCCAGTGAAGTGTTGGAGAAGCATGAAGACAAGCAGTAGAAAAGCATACCGTGTGCACGCGAGCATTATCCTGTGGAAATGCAGCCCAGGGATTCGGAAAAGAAAGGGTAACACTACGTGCGTAGAATCTGTCGACGGACCTTCGTGCTGTAAAGGTGCTGGAAGAATAACAACAAAAGGGGCAGAGTAATCAAATTAAATGGTACCTAAACCGTTAACTCCTGGCTGTCGGGTTTTCTAGTGGACGGCAGTAAAATGAGTGTCTCATCACTGCCCTGGAGGACTTCAGACACGTCTTCGCAAGTCACCGAGGTTCAATTTGAAAAAGTCATCGCTTCAAACATTTCTACTCTAGTCCGTGAGATCCCTGGTCAAATGTGCCTAACACAACTGCAAATATGCTTGAAGCTGTGAATGGTCTCCGTGACCTCAGCCGCTGTTCGCTGAGTCACTTGTCAGTAGTCATTGACTTCTCTAATATGCCGGTTGCCCGTCTGATCGTTGATAATGACGTATCAGAAGTTGTGAACGCTGGTCGGACGATCACTCTGTCTTTGCGTTCTGTTATCGCTCTCTGCTTAATGCTATCTTCTTGACGCTTTGTGCGGCCATCATTCACCTATTCTTACCAACATCGTCGAATGGTAGCATCAGTCCGACCCAAAAGTTTAGCGATCCTGAGATTTGACCACCCTGTTTCCAACAAAGCATCCAATTGCATGCCCTTTCCTAAATGATAACTTCTAATCATACAATTCGTAAACCCAAGCGAAGCACTTGTAGAGTCACCGTGGATCGACGGAGCCACATTCGCATGGAAAGTTTATCTTAACATTGGAAAATCATCTGTCTCACCATCAAGATGCTCCATTACAATGTCAGTCATTAGAAGCTAAAAGTTAATCATTTAAACGTTCTTTCGTAAGGCATGGGCGTATGCAGTTTCGTCGCATTCCGATAATACCTTTATAGTGCATCTTTTTTTTTATGTTACAGAGTGTATCTTTATACAATAGAAACATCCAGAAATTTTGCAGTGCTTGATCGGAAAAAAAGTGATGAAATAACTTTATTTCTCACTAGTTTCGTAACTGATAAAACCCATTTAAACTTACTGGTTCAAGGTTCAAATATTCCTCAAATTACCACTTATTATTACACATTAGTTTTAAATTTATCCCTTTGGCGAATCTTAAATTTGTAGTGTAGTAGAGTAACAAAAATTTAGATTCATCACCGGTTATCATTTTTACCTCTGAGTTTATTAAATTTAATTCTCATATATTACATGCACTACATACTTAAAATTAATATACATACAATCTGAATAAGCTGTGGTAAAAAGTAGCGAAGGGAAGAATATAAGTAAAATAATAAATACATTATCGATTTAAAGTAAAATTATATCTGATACTTTCCGCACGCTTTTTGCACATTTTTGATGAACCGAACTAGATGCACTCCAAGATATTTAGCACATTTTATCCAGTTTTACAAGACATTTCTTGTAAGGCACCTATCAGATGGACGTTTCATACTTCTCTCCAGCTGTGCTCAGAGTTACGTTTTCAATAAAGTGTCTTTATGTACTTTTGGCTCCTGTTTTGTATAGTTTTCTCACTTGTTTCATATTTTCAAATTTTGGGAATCTTAAGGTGTGATCCGAGTTCATGGGGAACAGTTTCGCATAATGTCACATTCGAAAAACTTTCTAGTTCTTAGATTTTGCATACTAGTGTAGAAATGCAAAATGTTGCACAGTAATTCTGATTAATGTGCATTAATATATTAATAAGATTGCAGCTAAGTGAAGTATTACAAGAAAAAGATTTTTAATGCAACAAAATTTGAAATTTCACTGAAAAAAGATGGTAGGCAGTCTAACCAGGTTTAGAGGAATACACAAGTAAAGCTTTATAAAGATAGCACTTACAGTTTCAACGGTATGGGTTTCTATGGTTGTGCCCGAAGCGGGCTTCGAAAAGAGCGTTGACGCCAGCATTGCTAGGTGGTGCATAATAAAGTTAAAGATTTTGCCTATGATTAAAAAACACTAGATTCTGATTACTGTAGCAAATTTAGTATTATTCAGGGTACACCACGGAAATGAGTGCTACTCTACACATCAGAAAAAGTTCTCCTTGGTTATATAATGATTACACGCGTATAGATGAAAAATAGGAAACTTGGCTGTGTGATATTTAAATTTCATATTTACACTTTTGTCTATTTTTTCATGGTGGGACTTCTCGGAACAAGATTGAAAAAACATAACCCAACATTACGTGTTGTGCACAAGTACCGAGATCCGTATCAGATTCACTATCCGAAGGCACGCATCAGATTCACTATCTTTTTTTAGCACTTTCAGTGCTTCAGAAATGTTTAGCCCTTTCCGATCCATTTGCAAAATAATTAAAAATCAGAAAAAATATTATATCTAAATTTAAGAAAATATAAACTATGATATAAAATTAAATATAAATCTACTACTCAAAACTACCAAAACAAAGAGGTTGCAAAACTTATTTCAATGAAAGCGAAAGAGAACAGCTCTATTGAAAAATCAGAGAGCTAACTAATAAAATTACCTTAACCTTCAGAAAAACCCTCCGACAGTTTCTTAGTTGACCCTTCCCTCCATATAATAAAAAGGAAAAAAAACAGGAAGTGGAACACAGATGTGGACACACCTTTCTATTGTCAATGAGCTCCCCGAAGAAAATACTGCAGTGAAATAAAGATACAGTTGATGGTCAAGTTCTGGTGTTTCAGTGATCCCAGTCTGGACACACCAGGATGTTCATGATTCGATTTTAGGAAAGGCAAATATTTAAAACTAATATAGAATAAGGAGATCAACACAGCCAAGAAAATAACATAGACATTTCTTTTCAAATGATCCCTTTTATATCCTTAAATCTGGAAGATTTCTTGAAAATTGATGATGTTTAAAAATTAAACATGGCTAAAATGTATGGACTGGTTTGTGTTGGCTGCTATCTAGTATAAATAAAGAAGGCTGAAAGTAACCTATAGTACCCTATAAAGCATTTTCCATTAAAAGTTTCTGTGTTTTCTGAGGGAATTTTTTAGGTGTGCCCAGACTAAGCACACAATCCCGAAAAGAGCTAACGAGCTAGTTAGTAATTTGCATAATAGGCTTCTTAATTTTTCCATTGCCTACTGTGAATACGAGCTAGTTTCCTTTAAAACGTTCTCAGTGAAAACATCTATTTCCTCAGCCAAATAGCGCTCACGTATTCGGCTTAACCCAAATAACCTAATATAGGCCATCCTCCCTTCACGTACGAAGGCATGTGGTAGTACATATCAGCCTATTCTTGGGGAGATTGCAGGAGATGATCTATGCAGTGTTACATATAATCACATAATATGAAATAGCAATAGAAACATGTTTTGCCTCCAATACTCTGTCTAAATCCTGAATTACCTGTCAGCATCGTATATCCGTAGTTACTTTCGTGATTAAGATTGTTCTAGTGAAAAGATTTGAGGACCCATTTTGGATACTTATTCAATACGTTTATTCTCAGCGTGAGATCTGTAAACAGTAAACCATTGATTTGTTTAGTTAAAAAATTATTTTGGATTACAGATGACTGCGAATAACTGAAACCGCTGTAGCCGCTTGATTGCACTTTGCTTGACTGCTCTGTATTAACTCAGAGATGAGTTTGTATTTAAATTCAAATGGAACAAAATGAAAATATTCAAAACAGTTTATTTACAGCATATTTCACATCAATCTTTACATTTCATATGTTACATAACACGTATTATTACAACATTTTACATCTTTTACAATGGATACTGGCGTAAAGAACATGCATTTTCAGATTCATGATGTGAACATTCCATCAATTTATATATCAATCGATGAAGGAAAATTATAAACAACACGTTGTGTATTATACCAACATATATCGCATTATTTGCAGAGATGGTTTATGACAATTATTAATTGTAAGACATAAGGAACTGAAATGTATGAAAAATAAAGCAACACTGAAAAAAAAACGGGTTATAAAAATGTTATTAAACTGTGTATTCAAGCAGGACCAAAACATTTAAATTAAATCTAGGTAATAGTTAGGAAATTGCCAGTGTTGTTTTCTATTGAAGTGAAAGAAGAAAATTCTAGATTATTGGAAGTTAAAAAAAAATATATACAGAAGCTTTACATAACACTTAAAATTATCAAGGGGAAAGTGTTGCATTAAGTTAGAAAGTATAAAACATTAAAAACTGCAATGCTTTAAATCGCATCACTGCAAGTGAAATATCGAATAAATCTAGAGAGATGAATATTTTATTTATAATAACAGTAAAATAAATTTACCTGTCGCCATGGGATTTAGCTAGAATAGATATATCAACGTTAAATAATTCTTTACAAAATGTTCATTTGGTTCGTCTTCCGAAGCATTTTTAATTGATTACAAAGTAACTACCTTATATGTATACATTTAAACATTCAGTTCAGTGTATGTAATTGCAAAGGATGAAGGAAATTAAGAAATATTTTTATCGCGCTCTTCAAATCAACGACCGTATTATAACTATCATATTTAATTTTGTAATGATGACTTCTTTTATTATATTTACCTTTATTCTCATTTGTAATTTAAAAATACTCCGCAAAAAGAATTTTGATTTGTTACTCAAATTTCGAAATTAAGAAGATGTTACATCTTGGAAATTTTCGTATTTTAAATTACAGGTAATGAGCTTTCGCTTCAAAATATTTTATAACTATAGCACATTATTTGACGAATGTGAGTATCGCTGCCCAGTATGTATAAAGCTGCACATTAATTTATAACATTGTACTTAATGTATAACATTGTTTGACAAAAGTGACTATCGCGGCACTTAACGTATACCTCCAGATTTGCTAAAAATTAACAAAGAAACTAATCTTAATTCTTTCATAAAACCAGCCCGAACTTATTATGAAAGAAAGATATTATAACAGATGACAACTACCCAAAATTACTGATGTAATTTGAGAGTTAATTAAAGATAGAAAGCAATTATCCACTCTAAACGCGACGGACCCATTTCGGATAGTGCATTTCAGGCTAAGCTACGATTTATGAAAAAAAGCTAAGGCCTTTTTTTTCGTAAAGACTACTTTAGTATACCTTACTCCTGACAAAAATGCTATTTTATGTACATTTAACAAAAACATTTAATTTTTTTAATTTCCGCTTAAACTTTTATTTTTAATCAAATTATATATTACAAATAATGCGCACTTTGTTGTTTAAATTGCACGAAAATTGCTTAATGTTTACGATTAGTACTAATTTGTTTACGGGGTTTCCCTAAAAACCCTAAATTTCCTAAAATTGGTATGAGAAAGAGCTATTTTCTTGATTTTAATGCGAAAATATCTCTTTTTTATACCTGTAGTTATAGGCAAAATACTTTTATAATATTTCATATACATGAGTTTTCATAGACATGAATTTTAGTTTTCTATAACATTCATATGGACTATTTATTCCCAACATCAATGATTAATCACTTTTCAGATTTCTTGACAAAATGATAAAAATGTCTCCGAAATATACTAAATTTGTTTAAAGCAGATTGAAATCATTAATGCAATTTCTCTTTTTCAGTTTACCCGTTATTAAGCAACACTTTAGCTACAAAGCAAATTTTAATTCTTTTAATCTAGAAATAAACCCATCAGTGAATGTGAATAGTAATTAAAATTCTCTTTTGAAAATAAAATTTTCAAACCACTATTTTTTAAAATGCTCATACTATAAAATATGTACTTGCCTGTTAAGAGTAAGGTCAGTAGAAATGTTAACTGAATACAAAAGTAAAGATGACTGTTACACAAACTATCTGATTTCTGGTTTCGTTCGTTTTTACACAGTTTTCGTTACCATTTTATTTACGAATGAATTTGGTTAACAGCAATTTAACTGGAACTATAAACATAAAATCTTCTTTAATCCCTTTGGTGATGTGGATTGCAAATATTAACTTATTGGTTTCAAGTTATTCCAAACTTTGATTGAATTCTGCACTTAAATTAGGTTGCAAGAGAACTGTCGAATTTAAACTTTTCAATGAAGTAAATATTTTGATATTTTAATGCATTAGAAACACTTTTATAATCATAAGCTTTGTATGCATACGTCAGAATTATCAAACGCTTCCTTAATAGTGAAATTTTAGGATAAGACATCTTAGAAAAAATTTTAGATAAGAGTTTAGGCCCTGGAAGAAGACATTTTTAAACGCAACTAGTGCTGATGGTACACTTTTAAAATTAGGGAACACAGTAAAACCAAGCACGTCTTTTCCTGTAATCTTACAAGACTAGGCGTTCAGGTAAGACACACAGAACAACATAAATATGCTAGGTTTACACAAATCATATTTCTCATACTTTGTATTCACAATTGAAATCCTTTCAGGTATACTGTATTCTTCATATTTCACACTCCTAGAAACACTCAAAGTCGACTCAAAATATAAATTTTTCACTAATCTGCCTGTGAGTACATTGCTTTAATTTTATATGTGTGTGGATTAACCCTATATCAGAATGGAAGGGCCTACTCGGATTGGCGGCAAAAGAAATTATGCCAATTAGGTTTTCAGGTTTTTCTTGCCGACGAAAATTTTACAATAGCTCCTTAAATGTGTATGGGCTGTTTTAGACATCACATTCTTGGCAAAATCTTAAATTACTGCTTACTTACTTAAGACTTAAAGTAGCAGCTTTTGGAATAACTTGAAACCAGCGAAGTAAGTCTTAGAAAGAAAGGAAAAGTAATCGCATAGATAGAGACAAGGGGACAGGCTATATTCCGGTCTTCAGACGTTATAGTTGCAAAATAGATACGAATGAAAAATGCCTGTACAGCTTCAGCAAAGCTTAAACCAATCAAAACGTGAGAATAAACGAAAGTTTGAAGATCTGACGCCAATGCTTTATATCCTATTTTAAAAATGCAAACTTTTTGCATTTTTATACCAGTGAGGTATTGTCAAACTATTCCCGAAATTTATACATTGTTCAATGAAAATATTTTTAGAAAAATACACTAATATCACAAATCTGGAGGAACGTATCTTAATAAAGAAACATGTTAATCTTGTTAGCAATGCTTCTTTTCAGATGACTATTTATGTAACACCTGATTCTCTTTTGGTTTTACTTAATGATATTATTCGTTTAAGAAACAGTGTGTTTTAGAAAATGATTTTAGAAATCAAGAGACGTTTTCTTCAAACATCTACTGCTAGAAACATAAGAATTAGAGTAAACACCGACTACTGTAATTCAGTGTTTTACTGATGCCTTGCATAAGTATGGCGATTGAAGTCCAGCTTGCAGCAACTTTTGCTTATTTGCTTTCATTTTATTAAATATGCTTGCTCTCTGATAAAAATGGAAAGAGGAATACTTATAAACATCTGAAACAGTAGCTCATATTTATAAGAACTGAGATCATTTTAGAGATTTTCTCTTCGTAAGCTGCAACGCATTCGCCCAAAAATCACAATATTCTACAAAGTTGATATACAATTGCCATTAGGTGGGATTTTCTTTTTAAGGATTTTCTCTTTTCTTTAGTGTAGTGTTCTTGAAGAAGTCATTTTTGTATATAAACATCTTTTAAATGATAAACGATTGAGATTTGAATTTAATAAGAAGAAACTGTGTACGAAACTGATATGTTTTTCGAACAAGTTGACGCTTAAGGTAAATGCAGTCATGGATTCCGTGAGCAAATTTTGGATATATAAATGCAGTTTTGTGGCAAACAGTATTTCTTGAAATTTAGAACCAATAAAATGTTCAGTAATATTTCCCTAACCATATGCATACTTTGATAATGCCTTATAATTTTCAATTTAACTCCTCGAAATCTCCGAGCTTTGATAATCATATTCAACAGTATTCCATGCACCAGAACATGTTATCCGTACAAGATTTTAAAAGTTAACATAAAGCGGGCACATACAAAGTAAAGAAGATATAGAATTATTTTTCACATCACGTCTTTACGAACACTGAAACAAATTTTTATATAAAGGATATTTTTACGAAATTAGATAATGAAGCATTTACAAGCAAAAGGAGATCAGTATATTTTTTGTATATTTATTTCCTACCCAGGTTATGCTCCTACTTCTTTTTAATAATCCCTCTGATCTGAATCAGATCAGATCCATGAGTTCATTCTCATTCTTCTTATGATTAATTTTAGGTACCTGTTTTTAATTATTTGATTACTTCTAGTTCTTACTTACTTGAGGCTTTTATTTAATAAGTGAATTGGTTATCTTAGAGCATTTATTTTTTTCAGTTTAGCGCACTGCTTCAGCTTCAATAATTTTTAAACTATACTAAGCATTTTATTGCATTTTCTCCTGATCATTTTATGCCTTCTGACAAATTTATACGCCCGTTTCAGCTGAACTAATGTTAAATAAATTTTTATTTGTCTTTATTATCTGATATATTCCTTTACATGAATATTGATTTAAATGACTATAATTTGACAATGTAACTATTTCATTGCTATAAAAACTAGATCATATTTGCAGCTGTATATTATTTGACTTGTTTCTGACTTAAACGATAAAATCCATTCGACACATTTTATTCCTTATTATTTGATCACATGGGACTATTTCATGATAAGTTTTTCTAAGTATTTTGGCCTTTCTGTTTTACTTTGATTTTGTTTCTGTTTGGATGTATCATTTGTTTTCGGTATTCGTTGTAATTTTGATTACTCTTTTATGACAATAAAATGAAAAAAAAATCCTTTAATGCAGATACTTGAAAAGTTTTTCATCGCCTTTTCCTTCATCCTTAATTTATTAGTGTTGTCAGCCTGGCTTGAGTAAATCTTACAAGGTCATTTCGCGGTGTTTTGAAAAGCTATGAAATCGTTATGTGGCGTTTAGGAATTGCATATGTACGACTTAAAATGTAATGGATATTCTTTTTCAGACTGATAATTTATTTTGTGATTTACTTTTGTTAATTTTATTTACGCAGGTAATGCATGCTTTTATTTTTATTCATATGAATTATTCTCGATTTGGAATCATCTTATCGACGGCAGTCTAGTTTCTGAGGTCATGTTTGGCAACAATGCTTTTTGCTTTTTTCTATAGACACATAAGGAAGCCTTAAATTTGAATTTGGGTGTGCTTGTGGTTTTAGATGTTTGAAATTATTATGATATTTGCAGGATTAAATTAAAATATCCCGCGAGCATTATAGTGAGAGGCTACACATTCTTATGCCTTGCCCACAAATTATTTAAAATTAATATCTAATGGCGTGTCTTATATTTTGCTTTCGAATGTTTGGTTGCTCGAAATAGTGTTAATTTAATTTTTCTATTGTAAGAAGCTTTTATATCACTGCTAATAAAAAAAGTATTTATATTTATAATTTGTTATAGCAATTTTATAATTTTCAAAACAAATTTTATCATACCTACATGATTTAATACTTATAAGTTTAGCATGGCCCAAGCTTCCTTTTACAGATTCATTTATTTTACTTTTTATATGTTTAGTGATTTTGATGCACAGATTTTATTGGCATATATATTATTACAATTTTCAGCCAATGCATATTTTAAAATATTTTATTGTGTAATTTTGTTTAACTAGTTTTAATTATCTCTTTTATTCATAATTATTATAGAACAATCTTCTTTGTATGTCGCTGCTGCAAACATTTTATGTAGTTTGAAATATTATTAATTTTTTTCGCGTAGAATTTTAAAAATCCCTTAAGTAAGTAATTATTCATTTTTATTTGGTTAAGCATGGGAATCAGAATAATTGCTTCATAATTTTCTTTAAATGTTTAATTTCTCCTTTTCTTTCATATCACAATATGTTCTTAGAAATTCGAAAATGTGATAGATTTTATAGTTATAAAAAATTATTACCTTTTCGTACCGCTTCCAAATCTAAAATTAGTTTATTGCATTTTGAAAGCAGTTTTATATGTAATTATATTAAAAACATTAGGTATTTTTTAAAACTAAAATTGAATTTTCTACTTTCAGCACAAACCTACACAGATTGTTAGGTGAAAACTGATCGAATATTTTGTATATTATCTTTTCAATTTTATTCGCTTTCAAATTTTACTAATCTTTGAATTTACTAACCACTCAACTTAGCAAATTTCAGTTTCATATTGCTTCTAATAAGGAAAGCCCGTGCATGTCAAAGACAATGGATAAAATTACATTTCCTTAGGTAGCAAAGATTTTTGTGCAAGTTAGATAGAAATTCAATGACTAAATTAATGAATCAAAATCAAATAAAAAGAAAAAAATAGCATTTGCAGCCTTATCTATTGGAGGAACTGAAGAAAAATTTTTAATTTGTAATGTAAGGCTTTTCAAAATTTTAAGCAAAGTAGAAATTAAAATTATTAAGATAAATTTTCAGAAATGTTGGATGGGTTAAATAAATCTAACATATTGAAAAGAGATGCTTTTGAGCACATTTTAGAGGATCTAAAGTTGGTCGACATTCTATCAAGATACACGATGCAAAATGTAAAATTTCTGCTTTCATGATAATGGTCTTTATTGTATTTCTTTAAAAATCGTTCATTTAATTATACTGCTACAAATAGTATATAAATAGTTAGAAGCGACAATTTTAACTGCTTCTCTTGAATTATTTATTAAGTGATGCATTTCTGGTAAAAGAGAACATCCAAAATCCTTAACGAAACGGCATGCATATCGGTCATTTTCGAAATACTTAGAATTCTGAGGACAGGTTTTTCCAAAAATTAAATTTCACGTTGGTATTCAACTTCTCCGGACGATATTATTAAAGAATGAATGTTTAAAATGATGTGGTTTAATTTTTAATTAAAAGAGAAATTTAAGTGATCAGGAATCAAGAATTAGGTTACGTTTTCTATCTCTGCTACCTTTGAGGCCACTACATACCTCATTGTGGCTGTTGATATTTATACATCATCCTATGTCACCTGCATTCAGTCTCCTTTTCAAGAGGAAATGTAATTTTTTTATATGTGTGTTTGTGTGTGTGTGTAAATTATATTTACTATTTACTCATCTGTTCTTCTAACGACTTTTCAGAAAGCAAATGAAATTAATGTTTTAAGCTTCATAAGAAAACAAAAACATAAAAAAAATAAGATTCTCTGCAAATGATACTTGGAACATCACATGTAAGGAGATTTTATACTTTCTGAGGTCCATTAATAAAGAGTATAAAATTTCTACAATTGTTTACTTTTGGTGCAGGTTTTTTAGGCACGATCATCTTTGACATTTTAAAGACGATTTCGTAAATTACGCCACAGCTTGTAAAAAATAATAAAACCATCCATAAAGAATATCTTGGTTAATGTAGTCGTCATCCAAAGGGATCTACCAGGCTTCTTTGGATTCCATTCACAATATTGTCATAAAAGAAGAGACATAGGATAAGATAAATTGTCCATCGTGTTGTTACTTCTGCTCTTGTTGCGAAATTCTGTACTGTAGGAAGAAAAATAAAGCTATATAAAATCTGGCTGGATAATTATAAGGCCGAAAAAGTAGAAATATATGGAAAATCAAAATTATTTCTATGATTTAAAGAAAACATATTCGTAACTAAAGCTATTGCGTATACTTAAACAAAGAGCGAGCGATTCTCGTGGCTTTCAGAATTACGTAAAGAATAAGTATGACGGAGCGGTAAATGGATTTGAACCTTCTCCGGAAAGTGGTTTCTTATGTACAGTATCGCACTATGATTTCTTTACATAATCATAACTTCTAGCAAGGCACTTATGCATTCTATGCTATATTAATATTAATTTTATATAATTGTTTATCCTGAGCCTTACTCCATTTTACGACCACATCAATGTTATCATCTTCATGTTGAACTGATGGTCGTCAAGTGAATTCTTCAGTAGTGCACAGATAAAAATCCAATCTGACAAAACTGATAGAATAAGCTGAATAAAGAAGTAAAGTTAACCCACAATCGACAAAAGTTGCAATTGCAGCACGGGGCAGAGATGGATTGTCTTGATGTAAGATGAGTTGTTTTTGATTTTTCTCTGGTCTTCTCTAGTCCGTGCCATCTCTCTGTCAAAATGGAATGGGAGTTTTGATACTTGAGCATTTCGTCATAAAATGACGCGGATCTATTCCTTTTTTCTCTTTCATTTTTCAAAAGCCTCTTTGTTTATTTGCTGGAGTAAAGGTTCCGGGAACAAGTCTTGCCGACTCTATTCCCGAACAGATCTTGATGGATGATATGTCTCACACATCTGGTCGAGATCTACAAAAGTTTATACTGTTTTCACAGTCTTTCGACAACTGCACATGATAACATACCAGCTCAGCGTTGATGTTTTCCTGTGTAGTGCCGTTACGGAAAAACCTTCTCCTTTTCGTTGAAAGTGCTTTCGCGTCCTTGTTTAAAGTCTGCTGCAAATAATATCACGAAACTTAGTTAAGTCAGAAGTATGCCCTGGTCAATTTCTGCTGTACTGTGGGTTTTCCGACAGGGCCATTGTATCACGGCCCTTTGAGTTATTCTTTCCTCTGACCCTGCATTTATTTTCTACTTGTAAAAGGGAAAAATACAGAGAAGAAAACATGCCAATTTCAAGAAATTCCACATATGATGTCACAAAGCTCCAACACAACATTCTCAGGAATGCGTGATTTCTTCCCTGTGTGGCTCAAAGCTGCCACTTTCCTACGGCCTGATTCAAACTGACAAAATCATTTATAATGCTTTGCAATTCACTTTAATAGTTGGTAAATAAACTTCGTAATTTTGTCTTGCAGCGGGAACGGTTTAGATATTGAAGATGGCGTCCAAAAACAGTATGTTATCTGTTGTTCTACTTTGCATGAAATAAAAGATATCGAAATTCATGGCCAAGTGACTGAGACATATAACAATATCGTCATATTTGACAAAAATGTGCATCCGTGAACATGATAATTCAAAGGAGACCAAATATTGGGGGATGAAAAACCAAAAAGGTTTTGCATCATTTATCGGCCAATATGATTGCGTGTGTACGCACATGACATTATAGTTGGCTTTTCCATCGTTTTTCCAAAACTGAAAGACACCCTTGAAATTCGAAATTTCCAATTCGCTCCTTTCTTGCGATAACAGTTTTCCAACGGTGAGAACAAATTTCTAATGAAAAATATATTGCAAATTCATTGATTTATCCTTAAGAAAAAATATCTGTTTAAGAGGTGATTATATTGAGAAGCAACAGTAATTTCACTTTTCTAGAATAATAATATATTTAAAAGCTTTCATGAGATCTTAAAATTCTAATGTTTTTTATAGGATTAACGCTATAGCAATTGCATAAGTGTAAAACTACAGCTTATACACTTTACGAAAAATGCTTTAGTCTGTAAGTGATTTGAGACTGTATCTTCAATCAGCCTTCAAAAATTACATTAATAGATATAAAATGAAAATGCTTATTATTTTGCATAAAGTTATAGTTTTTCATTATACGATAAAAATGAAAGATTATGATTTCTGAAGCATGCCTTTTTTGCAAATGAAAAGCATAAAAGTTAATTACACTAGCGAAAGGAATCTTTTAAACTTATTTGCATTTATATGAAATTTAACATGAATCTGATAACAATATAATGATTAATATTCATACTTTTCACTCTACAATTATTTTCCATTAGCTCAAAATTTAAAGCAAAACAACAAAGACAAGAAATGATAATTTTATTGTTAATGGCAAATTAAGTTGAAATATTAATTATTATGATAATTCAAAAGCATGTTTAGAGCTATGATGCATTATCTGAACATAAGAATTACTTTTAAAACGTTCAATTTAAATTACGAAGAAGATCAAATCAAAATTCCGTTTCAGCAATAAAATGTGTTTGAAACCTTTGTATTTTGCGCTTGTTCGTATTCAATGAAAAACATGTTATTGGAAAAAGATTCAAGAAACATTATAGTCAAACAACGAATCCCGAAAAAGGTTAATGCACGTACTTTTTCGTAGAACTGAAGATTTAAGATTTGTATTCGTTTATTACAATCACTGCTATGGTCGTCTATATTATTCAACTTGTAAATACTATGTAACAGGAACGTTGCATGATATTGCATGTTAATAAATTTTCTATGCTTGTACATAATTTCATTTTACGTTTACTGTCAAACTCAGAACTTATTTTTCGCCTTTCATACTAAAGTATTGCACAAGGTGATTGAAACCTTCTTATGCAAACTTATAGGAAATCCCAGCATACACCAAGAAGACTCATTCTTATAGAAATATATATCTAGATATATCATTCGAAATATATTCAAAAATATCTTTGTATTTTAAAGGCTGTTATTTGGCAACAAATAAACTGAGTTAGTCGAAACATCTCTCATTTGAGTCGTTGATTCAGTGCAGAATAGAGACCGATGAGTCGCGATATAATTTCATCGTGAAAGATACGTCAACAGACGTTTACCCATTCAACTGACAATTGCGCTTATTTATCAGAGATTAAGTCTCTTTGGATAATTCAATGGAAAGGGGCTACATTATTGCCGTGAACGAAGAACGTGTATGCTTTATTAGATGGTTTGTACAAAAATGAGTGAAAACAAGTTACAAATACCTAATCTTTCTCATGACATTGGCGTCTCTCAGTACAGCATATTGCCAATATTACATGACCAATGCTTAAGCTCTCTCTCAGGTGCAACAGAACTAGCCTCAGACTGGATCTCAGCCAGTCAGCGGAATTCATAATTTTTTACAGTAATGTGCTAAAAAATATTAAGTTCTAAAGTGATCTTTTTTTAAATACTGGAGTTGCCTTCTCATGTGAATATACTTTCAATATTCACAAATCACATATGCATGTGCGTGATAGACCAAGACCTACATGCCTTCACATATGCTACAAGGATTCACCAATGGCAGATGGACTAACGAGATATTTTTGAAGGTTTACTGAGGGCGGAATACTACATGTTATTGAAGTTATATTTTGCAACCACATTAAATTCAACATAACAGTACTGAACACAGTAACTAACTGTAAGAGCATCTTTAAGTGTTGATGTGATTTAAACCAGGACAGAGCATTTCCTCCACAGTTGATTGGCACGATCGATTATTTCTTCCGTTGTTTACCTGAATGAACCTGTCCACAAGGTCCTTGTAGAAAGTTTGCTTATCTTCATGCAAATATCTATGAAACAGTCGAAAGCAGCAGCGATAAGACTGTGGTTTTTGTACATTTTTACAAAACTAAGCATGCACGGAGTAAAATATATATTACCATTGATAGAAGGTGTGTATCATATTGCCCCGGTCAAAATATATAACTATGTTATAGTGCCATCTTTGCAGTTCTTATTCTCATTAACTATTTATTTCTTGTTCTATCGGGTTGCATTTTCGGACATACATTTCTTCATTAATGCGTTTTGTTGGTGTGAGCCAGACACGACTTTGAAATTTGTGTAAGGAACTTTGAGTCAAACGTTTCTATTGTTTTTGATATAAATTAAGCATATAAGAAAAAATAAAATGCCAAAATGCAGAATTCTCTTACATTCTCTTCATTTTATCTGTTTTTATATTAATTACTCTTCTCTTCATTTCATTAGTTGTAAAACATTTACATTGTTTTATAACCGATAAAATGTCAGCCTATACAGTAGTTCTCACACTAACTTATATTTATTAGGATAAGTTTTGCAATTTCTTGGAGACAAAGGTTTAAATTGTATTCCTTATTAGCAATAAAATGAAGCACAGGAATTTGAACTTTAACTTCTTTTCCAGACAAAAGAGTCAGGTGCTGGTAAAAGCACAGAAAATGTATCAGACTGAAAAAAGATCTAATAAATCTAAGATATCCTAACGTAAAAGAATTGAAATGACAATGGTTTGGAAGTCTTGAGAATGATATCTATAGATATACAAATGATCTCGAATTTTGCTTGCCTTTAACGTACGTGCCTTAAATAAACATATATGCTACATATATATAATTAGCAGTATATCAAATGTAGGCATGGAGTAATTGCTACAGTTTATGTATTTACAAATAGCAACTTAACATAAAATGAACAACTATTATTTTAAAGACTCACCGTGGCTCATGTTTTCCGTAATGTGCAGACCCGATGTCTGCTGCCTGAGTCCTGTTCCAAATACAAGTTCTTCGTTGCTCATAGTGTAGACTCTAGATATTGTGGCTGTACACTTGAGTTTCATGTTCCCACTTCGGAAGTGTTGCTCTGTAACGATGAATTTCAGGCTCAGACTCGAAATCTCAAGACTATCTGCATGTAAAATTGTGGAATGCTCCATCTCATATTCTGGCTTTGCCTATAAAAGCAACATTTCAGAATGAATTTTAATATAATTTTCCGTACACAATTTTTCACGCTTGTAGCAGTAAACGGAAGTTAGGCAATTTTATTCTAATTTATTCTTGCAATATTTCTTACACTATAATGTTTTTAAACAAAAGCATTAAACACAAAGAAAAGAAAAGAAAAGAAAGCATTGAATCTCCGGAGATGGATGTACAAAGTTTATATAAATAAGCAACGCCTGAATAAAAATAATTATTTTGAATATTTGAAGGAGTGTGTTTTGAAAGCACAGAAAATTGAAAATTCATCATATGTTAATATAAAAACAATTTGTTTGGGTATTAGTTTTTCTTGATCATTTTGCTATTTGTGGACGAACTCAAAAATACATTAAGAAAACAATGTATTTTTATGTAACTCTTCCCATGCTACATGGTCTACCCATCCTATATTACATGCCCATGGAATAAACATCAGTATATGTCCTGCATTTTTGTGTACGCTACCCATGAAATTAGGGCACCAAATATTTCATTCGCTCTATACAATATCAAGTCAAGCAATCATTGAAGTTTTTAAATTAATTTATTTAACTCGGCAAAATGTCAAATGCAAAAAAAAATTCATGAAAAAGCAGTTATTTGGGCAAACGAAATTCGAAAAATTTCGATAATCCCACTAAGGCTTTGGAATGCTCAGTTACCAAATATGCCGGATAATCGGACTTACTACGATATTGCTGGGAAACAATTTAGTAAACGTTTCTTAACCTGATGTAAAATTGCAAAATGTTACACTGAGCTGCACATAAAAATAACTAATTAAAAACGCATCAGCTAAGTTAAATAATACTATAAGATAAACTACAGAATGTGCGTCATTGATAATTATTTATGATTGGTATTTTTTTTAATCTAAGAGTACGATATTGTTGTTGAATTAAACCTTCAGTGGGCGAATATCCATCTCCCTTGCAACATATCACTGAGGAAAATATGATGAAGTAATACTTCTCCATAGTTTTGTGATTATTACGCTCCATAAATTCTTTAGATCGTTTTAATGCAGCGGCTGACTGTTCTTTATCTTCGTTAATCGATTCTATAAATTTTATCTTCAGAAAGTGTTACTAGAGAGCTTCCAAAGGAATATTTCGGTTTAAGTAAAGCATTTTAGGGTGATTTACCACTATTATTATTTTTTTCGGCAGAATATAACTACATAATATTCAGCCATACTGATGCTGATCCCGAAGCTAATGTCGCACACTTCAGAATATTTCTGAGGCATGCTTGTAGTCTTTACAAATAGCAATTATATCAGATTGACCTTGCACGTTTATCAGGAGTGCTGAACCATTGGATGCCTGATTATCGGAATTACGTATATTGGAATAGGTAATATAAAAACAGTTGGCGAATGACATATATACAAATATATAGCACATTTTGTTGAGATAATTAAAACGTATCATAATTTAAACACTACATAAATATGATTTGTGACAACATTTATAATAGTTTGCTGGTTTTATGAAATGTTAGCTTACATGCAAGCACTTTGGATAGTTACAGCCTTATATAAGTCTAATTTATGTGATAGATTAAAATTTTAAATAAATTAATTGATTCGTTGTCAAGGAAATAAAATATTTTAACTCAAACTTGTGGTTGGATAAATTAAAATAATAAGACATAAACATCAGCTACACACAGATTATTACAAAAAAAATGGGAGATTAAGTTTATTACGTACAGTTAAGCACAGAAGGTAACTAAAACCTAGGAAGAAAAAAGTTGTTATTCTTGCGTATTCAAAAATTAATTAAATTTAAATGTTAATCGAAAAGAGTATGTTTAAAAGAAGGAAAAAGGTAACAAAAAATCTGCAGTTTTGTGGTAGCTCAAAAAGATTTTTTTAAAAGTTTAGTATGGTTTATCACTAGAGATTATCAATAGAGATGTCTCAGGTGGAATTGTGGAACATTTTATAAGTCGATCGCGATCGACCGGTGGACTTCCAAGACATTTTGGGGTGACCTCCTTTGCTAAGATCAAAGACGCGTATACTAAAAGAAACATATTTATCGAACACCGACGCCTGCTAGACTGGAGAATCAGCTTTTCACAATTGATGCGAATGTGTTTGTTTAATTAAGAAAATGATTCGATCAATTTGTAGACAACACAAATGAATGTGTACCTTAATTGGAAGCGCACGATGACTCCTAAGTACATACATCGGTTACAGATGCATCGGTTCAAGTATGTTGGTTAAAAAAGGAGAAAAAATATCTCCAAATTTGAGATGTTGTCAAGAATTTACTAGACTAGAACCAATTGTTACATTCATGTGTTAACCATTTGGCAATATTGATGTGGAAGAAATAATTGAAAATATAAATTAGATATTCTCTTTATCTCTTGAGGAAAACTAACGTTTTTCTCCTTCAAAATGACATAAGTTTAAAAGCACATAGTTCAAAAACTAAGAATAACTTCTGAAATCAAATGGACAAAGTAAAACATCCTGATCTAAAAAAAAAGTTGCATTTCATTTAGCATCGTTCTTTGGCTCTACCTACCTGTGTGAATCTGAATTTTCAACGATGAATATAATTAAGATAATATATCGTTGCCGTCTCACAGACGACTACTTAGAATCCAGGTATATAATTATATACCGAGATATTCAAGATTGGTGAACAGTATATTGACTAAGTCTTCTATTAACTATTACTACGAAAACTAACTTTAGATGAAAATGATTTTTTGGTGCATTTTTAATTGTTGGATAAGAAATACATCATTTAAAATTATTATATCAGTGGTTATTATTATTACTTTTGTATGTTGCGTCTTGCTTTAAGCGCCGTTTCAAAAGAGTAAGTTTTTTAAGTAGGGTTAGGTAGGTTAGTACACATTCCATATTTATTATTAAGTTATAATAAATATTGTAGACCTCTTTTTTTAACTTCTCACACCTGCGCCATTGGGTGAACCGCAACACCTTGAAAAAAATTAGAAGTAGCCCCTATCCTGGAAAGGTCTGCCCACCCCTGATTTAGACTAACATGGGAATATTGTACTTATTTTTTCTCTGTATTTAAAAATTGCAAAATCGTATAACGTAATTCTATAAAAATATTTAATGTTTTTAATTAGATATAACATAGCATACATTAAGTTTTTTTTAAACAAATCAGATTAAAAAAAGAAACGTTATATTTTGCAGAAGAATCAACGCGAAAACGTGTTTCGAGAAAAATAGTTATTTTAGGCTAAAATGTTCTGTTTCGAGACTTTGCTAAAATTGTTTGCCAGGAAAAGTGACGCATAATTCTTTGTTATATTTCATTAATCCAAAATGCTTAACAAAAGCTACGATGTAATTAATTACAATCAAAAAGTAATTAAATTAAATATTTATCTCCAAATTAGATTTTAATTGTCATTTTAAAACTAACACAACGTGCCCCTGAAAGAAACATATTTGCATCGAAATACAGTTTTATTTAGCTCTAGTAGGTAAAAAAAGTTTATATTCTATTAAGTTTATTCATAAAAGTATTTATTTACTCAAAGCATATTATATTTTATGCTAATGCACTCGCAATTTGAAAGTTTTCGTACAGTATAATAGCATGTTAATTTCATCATTTACTGTGTAATGAATAATATGTAACGTAGAAAATGTGTATGATTAATTATTCAGTATATTTTCTTTGCTTTGAACATTACTCTGTCTGAATTAGAATGAGAGATTTGTTGGAAGTGTTAAATAAAGAAATGCACCTTAAAGCTAAATTTCAAATATGCTAAACAAAAGAAGAGGAAAATAAAAAATAATATACCTGATATTTAGTTACTATATTGTTTAAATTATTTTTCATCAAATGATTTTGTTTACTCTCGTTTGGTATTTTTACGTTTAAAACTGTTTCATGGTTTTATCACACAATGAGAGTAGGGAGAAATAAGAATACATTGAAATCTGGATTATCTTTTTAACAGTTAAAAATCAGTTTTGTGTATTAATTTGCAACTCTAAATATACTAGGAGAAAATAAAATGTATCTTCATTCACTTCTGATGTTCTTTCAATCCTCAGATAGGTATTTCAGGAAATGAGGTGGAATGAATAATCATTCCTGATTAATTGTCATCATTCCACAAGAGCCAACGCTGCAATTCAACGAATGCATATGACTCTTTCGATTTCGTCTATAACAGTGTAACAATCTTAAAGCATGGTGCTGAAACAATACAAGATACTTATGTGCTTTTTCTGTTTTAACATGTAAAGAATCTCATTCCTAATGTCTGTTACGAAGTTAGGAGGTTAAAGCTAAATCCTGTCCAGGACAAAATATTACACTGACCGGGAAGGACAAACACTCTGCCAAGGAAATGATACGGCATTATGAATGTAATTTCTAGGTTTCATTATAAGAACGAAATATTTGAAGACTAGCTGGAGTAAAAAAAATAACGATGAATGCCATAGATATGAAGTGATAATGGGAAGGCAACCCGATCCTCCTGGCAGACTTTAAGGTCGCCCTGTGATCTTTTTATGGACTGCACCAGAGAAAGGCATAAACAAAAACAACCGCCAGCGCCAACAAGAACGTTTAGGAAAACATTATAAGGTATTTCTTCCGTCTTGTTAACATAACTGGTGTAATGATCAGCACACTCGGCGCGCATTCGATATGTCCGAGGTTAGAGTCCCAGCGAGGGCATTGCTCATTTTCATGTCTCCAAATTCGAAATAACCTAATATCTCTACAGTGGCGCCCGAACAAAAAAGGTTATGGATGATGATTCTTCACCATCAGGAATTGGCAATTTAAATCCCCAGTCGCCCTTTAAAAAAGGGGGAGTATATAAGGTATTTTCTCCCGCCTTCTTAGCATGTCTTCATGGTGTAATGGTCAGCACACTTAGCGCATATTCGAGAGATCCGAGGTTCGAGTCTCGGTGATGACATTGCTCCTTCTTCACGTCTCCTGATTCTAAAATACCTAATGTTTCTACAATATAACGAAAGAGCAGTTATAAAATACAACCAAAAGGTACTACGATAATGGCGAAAGAATATTAACATGGCAGTGTTCATATGCCCAAGAGATAGCGGAAAGTTTTCATAAGGAAATAGAGGGAATCTGTCTAAGTTTTATCACCATGTGTATCTAAAAACATAAGCGTAGCTTAAAGTTTTAACCTACTTATACATTTACAATTCCTGAGAAATATATTCCGAATAATATGCTAGCCTTCTTTTAAATTACGTAATTTCTTCAACATTTATTGCCAGAGCTTTAAATAATATGATAATATTGAATTCGCCATATGCTTGCATACAACATTGTACTTATGTACCATGGATACAATGCAATCATTTGTTCACTTTCAACGTTTGTTCGAATTTAGAATTTCAGATTTCATAATAAGTATTTATCACTGCTTCACAGTTCACATAATCAATCATTCACATATTCGCTTGTTAGTGTTCGTGGAGTTCTAAGATTGAACATTGGATTTGGATAAGTAAAACTCCACAAGATATACCTTAAGCCAGATTACCATGTTTTACTGAAAAAAATGTTTTATTCTGTTGTATAATGAATAGTGTTACAGGAATAGTTTTCAAACGTTTTATTAATTTAACGGAATTAAAGTACTTTTAATTACATCGACTGTGAAGCGCAGTTTCTGAAATTGTGAAGAGCAGTTTTTGACTAAATATTCTAGCATACAAGTCCTTATATAAGTGTTTCCTTAAACATTCTACTAAAAGCATTGTTAAGAAAATATTTTTCAATTTAGTAACCACTTATGATGAGAAAATGTTAAGTAGAATTTGCAGTGAATCTTTTCTGTAAGTGTTTCATTTGAGGTAGAAGGCACTTAGCTGAATCAAAACATCTTAAATTTTTTATGAGCCTAATTTTATTATAATTAGAATTTTACAATTTTTTCCACTCCATTTTCATGCAGATAGAGTAAAAATATGACATATAAATGGAAAATTTTAGACAGTTTTACATTACGTTTGCAGCTGGTTACAGTTATATTTAGCCTATGTAACGTCTCCGCAAAGGCTGTATTACCTTTCCATTTTTATATTTATTAACTAGATTCACTTAATCCTGAAGCATATTTTTTATTTAAGATAAGTACTTCATAAAGTTTATTTGAATTTTCCATTAATGGACATTTAATTTAGTTTAAGGAAATTTCATTAAGGGAGATTTAGTGAAAATTCCATTAAATTTCCATTAATGGAGTCTCCTTGAAGTAAGCTTGCCTTCAACGCCTTCTTTCTTGAATTAAGTCTGCTGTTAAATTGCTTTATAGTATTAAAAGTAAACCTATATTTTCCGTGAACTGTCAGCTTATCAGGCTGCAGATGTGTAGTCAGAGTATGACTTTTGTTTTTATCAACATAAGATGCAGCTCGGTATTATATGCGTACACTTTAACCTGAAATGATTGGTAAAGTCAAATATAAATATTTGGCAGACACATTTTAATGCACAGTGGTCCATTTTTTATTTCAATTTCACATTTATATTTAGGTACATACGCTTGAATTCATAATAAATAAAAAAAGATATATATCTAAATATAAGTTATTCTAAAAATCTTACCATTAACTTAAAAACTTAATTAAATATACTTTCAAAAAACAAAGCATGTATCTTTATTCCTCTGTAAAATTCTGAAAACAATAAAAAAGCTGTTGGCTTGTAAATATTTTAAGACGTGTAACTGGGATTACTATTTCGACATCAAATACTCCTAAACGAGATACATTTTACTCTTTTTTTCTGAAACAAGCACAAAGAACTAATAAAAGGACTCGATTAATGCGACTAAAAACTAATACAACTACTCTATTTAATTGCTTTTATAATACGATCTCATTTTCTGGGGCTTAGTTGGAACGCATCTTGGATGAATAAACAAAGAGTACAAATGAAATAAGCAAACTAAAGAGAATAATACCCTTCAGCAAATAAAACTTAAATGAGTTTCGAATAATAGCTGGAGAACAAAACAAATTTAAAATTCTAAGCCCATTAAGACATCAGATTTATCCGATAAACAATTAAGTATACTTAGTGACTGCAAGACATCTGACCGAGTATTTATATGAAGACAAATGAGGTCTTATTCTTCTTGACTTACGTATAATTTAACATCACAAAATCAAGACTGCAATTATTTTATGCCAGAGTTATATTTTAGTGCTCTATTCTATTGGCATATAGAAGTATTAGATTACTGATAAAAATAGTTAAGGGCTTTGCATTTATCTATTTTGTTTCTTTACAAAAATACGTCACTTCACTAAATTATTATATATGTCGTTTTTCAATATCTTAATAGAGGTTTATGTTTTTGTGTTATAAAATGTTTTCTGTGACTGAAACGTACACGGAAAAATTACTTCAGCTTAAAAAAATAATTCTTCGATTCAATAAAATACCTGGCCGTGTATTTATAAGACAAGCAAGGGCTTATCCTTCTCGATCTAAGTAAAATTTAACATCACAAAATCAAGATTGCAGTTATGTTATGCCAGACGTACATTTTTAAAGCTAAGTAGGCTGACTTAATTCACTTACTTAATTTCACTCACTTACTTAATTAGTAATGAAACGGATAATGATTATTTTATTATTTCAATGAATGTTTATATAAACAATGATTTATGCAGGATACAGTTCTGGAATTCTTACAAATAAAGATGGTAAAATTCTTCAAGAATTATAGGAAGCAGAGCATATATCCAAAAGGAAATACTTTACGATACATTTTCTTTGTTATTTGAATGGGAAAAAGAAACAATCCTCACAATTTTTAAATGCTTACCTTTGTGTAAGTGCAGAAAGCAATAGATATGTTATTTCTTTATTTTCTTTTACTGAGAACAAGCTTGCCTATGTAAGGCAATACGCATAAAAACTTATTTAATCTTACCAAAATATCTATATTGTAATCATTTATATATAATTTTATCACAAACAGACATCTGACATTAAATTACTTGGGAAAGTTGGCGATAAAATTTGGAAAAGTCTGCAAAAATCTCTCCTGACTCCAAATAATTTTTCATGACTTTAGAAATAAATATTTAAACGAGTCATGAAATCTAATTTCCTCCATTCCAACATCCCATCTGAGAAATATTAGGAATTAATTCTTCTTTCTGACTTCATTTCAGTGTTCAATCAGACAATAATAAACAGAACCTAAAATCTAAGTCTTTGACTCAACTTAATTTCAACTCCTTTTTTCGCCTTATTTTTGTGTTCTCTGTGTCCTCGAAAATTACTGTACGTTCCCTAATAAAGAGAAAAGTATTTATGCCAATCAACGGAATATTTGCGAGGCATCATCTGCAGTACTGTTGTATTTTTCTGTTTAAGAGAGTGAGTTTAAAATTTATTAAAAGTGCAGATTTATTTTCTGACACTTTTTGTGCATGTTTTATCTTCTGTATTCGGGACTATGGCCACAAGCCTGTTAATAGTATGGCTTTAGCAGGGGCCACAGCACTAGAAATCAAGATCTGTATTTCTGTCAAACCATAAAAGAGGCTCAGAATATTAAAGGCCTAGCTAAGTCTCAGAGCCTACGTTCTCACCCTACTCATTACAGTGTTATTTGAATTAATCGGAGGCACTCTTCGGTGTTCCTTTTCGCTATACTACTCCTGTAAATAAGAAGGATTTATCATTGAGTACCTAAGACAGTTGGCTTTGTAGGTAATAAGCGCCATTCCCAAGAAATGCTATTAAGATTTTCATAGATGGAAGCAAAATTTCTAACCATGCAGATAGAAGCATGCATCTTGAGACCCCTCGGTGAAGAATGACTCTTTGCCATCGTAATGCAAATTACTGTTCTGTCACTAGCAATCAATTTGGGGCTCGAGGCTATACTAACCGAAAAGAATTTCGGTGACCTGTGGATTTTATCTGATAGCTCAGTACATCATCTTGATAATTGGATTCTTGCAGGCGACAAAATCAGTATCTCTATCCTACAGAATGTACAGCTAATTGCTTAGCACCATGATATCCATTTACAGAGAATCCCCTCTCATGTGAATCCTAACGGCAGTGAAATTACAGAAATTAGAAAAAGAGAACTGTGGTCTTTTGGCTGCCACCTACTCCACCCTCACCTATCTCGAACTATAGCTCTGAAAAAATCACAAATGATGTTGGAATGTGCCGCTCCACCATCAGTAGTATTTGTTTAGCAGGCCTGGTTGAACTCTAAACCTTGGGTGTGACAGGAGCACCCAGTTAGCGCTCTCACTTATTGCTAGCGGTCACCTTAAGTGCTTTCCTTTCAAAGAAGGGCATGAAACTCATGCGCCAAGTGCATATACGCACCACATGCACCAAGTGCTGAGAACATCAGGCTTCTGCCGAACATATTTTAGTCTACTTGGACTTCTATAGGGAGGATATTTATACCAATCCTCTCCTTGGGCTCGACTTTCTTAGAGTCAACCGTAAATTGGAAGTTGTCTGACTTGAGAATCCGGAGGAAAGGCAACAACAACAACGTAATTTTAAAAGATAATTTTTTCAGTCCAATGTGAACTAATGTTCACCAGAAAATAATTTTTTCCGCTTTTAGCACTTACGCACCAGCATGAATTCAACGTAATTACACAGAGAAAATATACGTAGAAACCCTATACCAGGTCTTGACATTTTTGTCTGCAGTTGGATACCATTTGGTGACTTCTTGCGAACATTGTTACTTTTGAGTTTCAGAAAAGTTAGTTGGGAAGATAGTTTATTCCGTTAGCCGTTAGCCAGTGTGCATTTGTGTGTACTGAAGTGCTCAGCATTTTTCTCCGTGATTATTGCTATAGACTGCTTTTAAGCTGTTTTGGCGACCTTCGGTATAACTCGTGTATTATTGAGAATTTCGGCTTACCTCTATATTTTCTCTGAATTAATTTACAGCTATTTCCTGGAAAAAGTGTTATTAATCCCAAATTGAAAAAAAATGTTTCAGGTTTGTCCCTGTTCATCTACCCCTGTTTCTTTAGGAACTTACTGACACTTAGCTGATGGATTTTCCCATAATTAGATTAACTGTAACTGAATGCTAATAAACCCTTAACTAAATTTTACGTACAGTCAATAAAACTTTCTCATAAGCGCTGTGTTCGACAGCTTGCCGAATCACTACTTCATTCACAGACAAACGCAAGGTCAAACCGTTTGTCGTAAGAAATTGAAGCTTAAGATTCAACTTTGTCACTACTCTCTTTACCCTCATATTTAGACTCCTCTGAAGTTTCTACTTAGTAGATAATCATGTTCAAAAACGCTACTTAACTAGTCGAAAGGAATACTGAATACGTCTTTTCTAACCCAAGAAATGTAACTGGTTTTTACGTATGTGAATGACATAAAATTGCAGCAGTACAAAATTTTTGAGATTTCGATGCTATAAAAAAACCGAAGCTTGCAAAAATAATTTTTATATAATAATTTATTGTTTTAAAACCGTTACAGTACCGTAAACTGTTACAGTGTACAGCATTTTTGAGAAAACGCGGAAAGGAATATAGAAAATGCGGAACTCTTTTAGCCTTCCAGGTGATGATATCTGCGATCACATGTTCACATATGTGGAGTAAGTAAATATTAAAATGCAAAACGTTGTAACTATTATTGATAGAATAAGTAGAAAATTTTTACTTTCTATTGAGGTTCATTCATTTTTCAAAGATTAAATAAAGGTTAAATTGACCGTTTCGACGGTATAATGTTTAGAGGAGCCGACTGCAAAGGGCCAGGGTTCGAACTTCCGGATAAAGCATGGTTGTAACTGTCCGTCCCTTTATAAGAGGCAAAGGCGGCCAACATATTACGTGTTTCCATAATACAGTGTTTACTTCTGGCCTCAGTAGCCGTCAACGTCTGTGATGACTTTTATCCACCACTGGGGTGGAAAAAGAGTTAAATCGCAATAGATGAATAAATGCCTATGTAGAACTGAGCTAGGAAATAATAGTAAAATATACCCCCCCCCCCAAAAAAAACGAAAACTTGGCAGAAAAGGTAATTAAACTGAAACCTTACCAAATATAACACAGAAATATTAGTTTTAGGCAGTTCGTAGGCAAAATTTCGTTTTTGCAAAAGGTGCAAATGAAACTTCTTAAACAGATTTACAGTATAAATTTATAGATGAAAGGGAAAATATTAATTTTCTTTTCAGACATAATTTCTTTCAGAAAAGAAAACAGGGTTAAAATATTCACCTTTCTTTCTCATTTAATTTATCTCCAGTTACCCTTTCGAATGAGACGTGAGCCAAGTTTAAAGATGCTTTAAATATAATTTGCATAACTATATTAGTTTAATGAAAATCAATGGTAACGTGGCATACAGAGAAAAGACCCCGTTAAGCACGCGCCGCAACGTGATCACATGATAAACTCTTTTATTCCTTTTATTTCCACATCTTTCTCTTGCTTGTGATAGAATTTTTGTGATATTTTCCCTCGAATGTTCGTTTATTGGTTTAAAATAAACGCAGAAGTTACCCAGTTGGAAAATAAACTCCAGTTCCCCGTCGAACTTTTTTTCTAACTACGTCGTAGTACTTTTTATTCATATTTTAAAAACCATGCTATGCATGCTAGCATTAAAATGAATTAATTTAAGGTTATTGGGCACTGCATGTGTGGGATTAATTTTCTCGCAAAAGGAGTTCAGTTATAAAGTGTGAATCATGAAATAAATATTTTTACAGTTTTATGCACATATGACTATTAATTTGTCAAAATATAAACAAGACTTCACATCTGAGGGCTTTTATGCACAATGAATGCAAGTAATTATACATGGCGATGTATAATAAACTGCATATGCTGAATACGATCAGACAATTATTCTCAGCGAGTAAAAGTCAAAATTTTACTTGAGACAGCTTATTGTTTTCTTTTTTACGAAATAGAATTATTTTACCAAGTTAAAATATAAAACATTTTACAAAATGAATGATAAATAAAACTCGCAAAATTCATATTATATGAAAATTAAATGCAGTTTTGTGATGCATATTAATAAAAAAGTATAAAAAGTTTTGAATTTGGAATATAGAGGGAGAGAGAAAGTTAGGGGCAGAATCTTGTTACTCAGTTAAAGAAGTTAATTTTATTCAGATGTGCATATTGGACGACAAAACAGTTTCACAAATCAGTAAAATTCAATAAAATTACATCGCAGAAATCAATTTTTTTCCTTCTGCGTGTGTAAATATAAAACTAATTTTTTTAATGTATAACGTAAATTAATTTCTCCTTATAAAGTACAAGTCATTTCGTTTCTATAAATTAGAGAAATTAATTTAGTTAAATTCGTAAATTATATTTCTATCTTATGACGTTAGAAAAAACGAAGAGAAAATTAAAAATTTATTCATTCGTTTCATTTTAAACGCGTACTCTAAAACTAAATGCATCAAAAAGTAACAAAACATTTCTGGCTGTAAGTTTATAGTTATAAATTAAGGAATATTAATATTTGAATTAAAAAGAAAAATCTCATGAAAAATGCAGGGGCATACATTCTTAACGTAATTGAAATTTATAGCCTGAAGGATAGAATTTCCGAATATAAAACGAAACAAACTTTTTGAAAGATATGGAATTTATAACGAAAAACTGACTTCAGTCCATGTGAAAAACTAATGTTTATGCACAAAGGAATAATATTTTTTAATCTCCGGAACAGAAATTGAAAAGCGAGAAACTTTTGTGTTTTCGTTGCAAGTTCTGCATATGTTTAAACAAATAAAATTTATTCTTTTCTCTGGAATAATAAATATACTAAATGTTATTTCCACATACAACTGAAACTCATTTATTCGAATTGAATGTTTTCAGATATCTCACCCATTAATTTCAGAACCTTAATTTTAGAACAAGGGATTAAAATAGTTCCATTTTTGGCCCTGCATTCTGGAGAATAACGTATTTTCAACAATAGTATTATGTTTGTGTATATTTAAAATGAAATCAACTTTAAAATTTCCATTTTATAATTTCTTTTTACTTTGATTTAAAATCCCAAAATTATCTGCATTGAAAATAGCATACTAAACATATTAACAAGTATGGCAAGACACAGTTGCAGTTGATAACATTTATTCCTTCTGTTTGAATGGCAAATAACAACATTCCTCACAGATTGGCAAAAGTTAACTTTGAAAGTTTCGAGACAATCATTTAGATTTATTTAAATCTTTGATACTTCTACTTGCAACAGTTAAATCTTTTCCAAAGAAATTGTGTCGAATAGCGGAAGCTTAATTGCCCTAAACTATCATTAAACACTCTACAAGATCTTTAAGACATATACTTCACATCACACTATTAGTGCATAGAAATGCACAAAGTACACTGAAAAAAAAAGGAGTGACAGTTCCATTTCTCCCGTTCTACTTAGCCGGTTGACGAAATTCAACTTGCGTTTTTCATGTCTCGAAAGCGTGACTTAGGGTATAGCATTGTTCTAATATAGGTATTTTGACATAAAATCGGATTTGACAAAATCTGAAGTGGCATGCCAATTTTTATGTCCATATTTCGATTTTACGACTGAAATTATGCCAAACTGCCAAGTTTTGTAAACACCGCACGAGTAGTTTTTAAAGCATTAGCTCTCAAACTTTCAGCTCCTGAAATGTTAATTGAATTTAATATATATTTATCAGTATATCTTTTTTTATAAAGCTTATTTGATTCTTCCTTTCTTATTTCAAAATTTAGGTTCATTCCAAATAAAATTCGCCCATTTTTTATGCTTTATCTTTAAATTTTGTATTTTTTAATAATTTTTATAAATCTTTCGACAACAATTTTGAATTATAATCTATAATATTTTTATCATCGCCTTAAAGTACATGCTTTTCTAAGCATACTTGAAAAAATAGGTTTTATACGAAATTTCCTAAGATATACGGGAATTTACATTTTGCCGCGTTTTGAAATTTGGCGTATTTATTATAAGAATAATAACGAAAATGTGGTTTACACACTTTGTTAAAATTATTTGAAAGAATGAACGATGGACCTTTTGTTCCTCTCATGCATCAATGAAAAAAAATGCAAACTAGGTTACAATAAATTTAAAATTTCGCAAATTATTCATGGCGCAAACTGAAAAAATACGCCAAGATAAACTTTTGAAATTCTCCATAAATTTCGCACCAAATTTTACAAAATTTAATATTTAGGCATAGTTTGAGTCGTAGAATCGAAATATGAAAAATCGAAATTCGTATGTCGTTTCAGAAAAAGTCCCATTGTGTGTCAAAATACCTATATTAGAACAATGCCACATATAAATCTAATATATATTCTACATCGCGTTTTGAGACATGAACAACGCAACTTGAATTTCGTCAATCGGCCAAACAGTAGAACGGAAGATATACAACAGTCCCTTTTCTTTTCGCAATGCACATTAATTTAAGTAATAAAATTTTACTTTTATTCGAATAATAAGATAAATAGATAAATAAAAAGAAAACAGGGAATGCGCTTAAAAATTGGAGATAACTAGTTTTTGAGCTTGCTAATTCAGGATTAGTTTACTTCAAATTTTTTAAAATATAATATGGTATTTCGGATAAATTAAATTGGGATAAGCTGCATTTGAGTACACTAGATTTTATAATTATGGATAAGAGATATGTAAAGTTAAATAATAATATTATTAAAATTAAAGACAAATAAATATATAAAATAGGGAAAAATAAAAGAGATGTATTATGTTATTTAAGAGCTCTTAAGAACTTGAAAAATATATCTTAAAGATAACACGAGCTCTCAAACTGCAAAGAATCATGTAGGAACGCAATCCACGCTCGCCCACGGAGCCAGGGATCGAAAAATGCAAGACAGATTACAAACAATGCTAATTTATTAAACAAATATGAGTTTAGGTCATAATGCAGTTTACAAGAAAGTTTTACAGCAGGTGTTCAAAGTTGTGGCCTATAACTGTAATACACGCATCGCAAAGACTCCGACGTACAGATCGACGAACGTTCGCAAGAATGCACGATGTTTCGGCAATACTTCTACTTGTAGCAACGATTTATAGTACCAAATCCATTTCCAATTCCGCAGGGGTATCATGTATTAAATTTTTATGTAACTGCAAAGAAAAAAATCAAGAGAGGACAGATCTGGTGCTTACAGGAAGAATCCAGAGCGGCCATCTATCGTCCTAGAAATGTAGCTTCGAGATATAGGCGACAGTGCAGGACAAATTCGCTGGATTTCTGTCATAATGAAACCGCAACCACTGTTGCACATGGAGCAGTACGTCGCTTAGCCATTCCGGTAGGACCTGAGCCAGAAATGTGCGACAGGTGTCTCCATCTAAGGTCGATGAGAGTAGGGCATTAATGCTGCAGCGACATTGAGATGCATGAGAAAATCGCTTTTAGTGAAAAGATGAAATACAATGTCCTCCAAATGTTAAGGAACAGTAAGTTTTGAAAGCTCACCTTTACAAAAATGCCACTAACATTTAAATTCACAGTTCATATGCATGACAGTAACGAAGTTTAAGAAAGTAATATGCAAAAACTACAGATACCGCTTTTATTTTACAGATATGAATATATTTTACATTGCAATTTTTCTCCAACTCCTAAATGAATATAGGAGTTGAAAAACGCAAAATTGTAATTTTTGTTTCACGAGTGTTGATGCTTAATTGTTATTACAGTTTCGTGGACCATATCCAGGAGATTCTATCAGTGTCTAGGAGAAATCGTTTGCCGGATTCGGTAAGGTAGCGGGCGATGGGATGGATGGAAATTGGGATGCCACAAGCTGATGCTGCTAGGCGTCTCAATGTCTCTCGTAGTATGGTCTTCAGCTATGGAATCAGTTTGAATTCGAGGATTCTGTGTGCAGGAGACAAGTTCCAGGCAGACCTACAAAACCTGCGGGAGACCGTTATTTAGCTCTTTCGTCCCGAAGTAACATTAGTGTGTCTCAGATCATGGCAGATCATTTAGTTGCAACAGGAACAAAAATCTCAACTACTACAGTGCGCAGAGTTATGCACAATACAGGTCTGTATACAAGACGACCAGTTGTTTCGTATCCCCTTGACTTGAGGACACAGAGGTGCCCGTTTATGTTAGGCAAGAGAACATATCTCCTGGACTAGTTAACAACAGGCATCTGTTCTCTTAACAGGCGAGTCCAGATTCACATTGTAGAGTCATTTAGGTCTTCACTTGATCTGGAGAAAGGAACTCACAAGATACAACCAGTCTCAATTGTGGAAAGACACAGATAAAGAGGTGGGGGAAATAATGGTTTGTGCTGGGATCTTTCTAGGTGGTCACACTGACCAGCATGTATTCTATGGAGGAACTTTGACAGGGGTGAGACATCGAGACGAGATCCTTGGTCAATATGTCCCCCCATATGCTACTGCTGTTGGTCATGGATTTTTTCTGATGGACAGCAATGCGCGACCGCACCGAGCTCTGGTTGCTGAAGAATGTCCTGAGGGTCACGGTAGGGAGCGGATGGAAAGGCCAGCTCAGGCCTCAGACATGAATCCGATAGAACATCTTTGGGACTCCCTTGGGAGACAGGTTGCTGCTTTAAATCCTTTTCCAATGTGTTAGATGAGCTTGAGCAAGGGTTTCTTTGTGCTTGGTTGTTGCTTCCTATTTCGCTAACCGACAACTTAATTGATAAACATAGGTGGCTGCCGCTAATGTATTGCAGCTAGGGGTGACAACATTTCTTATTAAAACCCATTTTTGCAATGTTGCCGCTCAATATTTCCTTAAAAACTGTGATATGCTGTTTCTCCAAGACTGGATTTCTCCACCAAGAGTTCAATTTTTTATTGCATGTTTCCATGTTTGTGTTGAACTTTAGAAATATTCTATGTTGCATTCATTAAATAACTGTTTAATGAACATGGTCTTGTAAATTTCTTGTTTCTATGTTATATCATTCTGAAAATAGAGACAAAAGACATGCTGTTACTTAATTTTTGGAAGGCAGTGTAATATTGTTTAGATATTAAATGTATTTATTTAGTAAACTATGCGTTATTAAATGTACAGTAGTTAATACAAGAATAATCATTGAAACACAAATTATTTATTCGAAGCTAACTAATAAAAGAAATAAGCATTTAAGCTGATATTTTTAAAACCGCAAAGGATATTTTTAATGAAATTTGAAACATTTTAATGAATGTAATTAATAAATTATAATGTTCATTTATTTTCATTAAAACACGTTGCCGGTTTGAGGCATCTAGGGTTCCAAAATACGCTACTTTTCTTACAGGCACATCTCTTTGTTTTAAATTATATTTTCGATTGTTTACAGGAACACGTTTTAAATCCTTGACCTCCAAATAAGGATCATTTGGAGGTCACGATTTGGGATGTTACGCAGACTTAGGAATCGTGGAATTGTTTCGGTAAATGCTGTATTAGCTATTTGAAAAGCGTTTCTAGGTAGCCAATCTTTTATAATTCCAACTGAGGCATAAATTTGGTATAAATTATTTTTTATATCTGATACGATCCCCACAGTGTCATTTCCATCAAATAGACATATATCTGTCTATCTCAGGTTCATCACATAAAACTGTGGAATCCACTAACAGGTCATTAAATTTCTTCAGAGAAATTTCTTTCATTTTTTCAGCTGATCCTTTCAGGTATTCTGTGGCATTTTCTCTTCGAACTTTAATGTTTTCTTCCTTTTAGCATACACAGCATAGAATTTTCTATCCATATTATACTTCTTCTACTGTATTTCCACATATTGCTTGTCCCGGAGGTTTTAAATGTCACGCGAATGGGCTACAGTAGATGACATTCCACAAACAAAACAGCATGCTTTACTATCACTGGCAGCTGCTTCCCTTTATGATGCAAGTAACGCTAAAGGTATTTTAAGTGTTGAAGTAGAGTTGTTAATTGGTTCGAGTTGTCCTGTTGTCGCTAAAGAAACTGATTCAATTTCTGGTAGATCCTCTAAATTTAAAGCCATTTCGGTGAATAAATCAGCTGCCGGCAGATAGTGTACATAGTGTTATTGCTGGCTGATTTAACTATTGATAGATCTTTTGAAGTTGAATCATTGTAATCAATTACATCAGATGCTGCTAGATCTTCTGAAGTTGAAGCGTCGTTGCTGTTTTCTAAGGAAGCTGCTGGTAAGTCTTCTAGTGTTGTCATGGTTCTACTGATTAAAACGTAGGTACAAATCCTCTTCAGTTCCTCTTCAGTCCTCTTCTTCTCAGTCTTTCAAGCAGCTCTTTTGAAGTAATATTAGGCTGTGGTCCTTTCTTATGTTCTGTTCCAAATAAAGCTATGTAAGGTGATCGTTTAATGATTTGATGAAAAGAGGAATTCATTCGAAATTATAGAAAATAATAACATTTTGTGAATCATTGTCAATTAGCCAAGACCACTCTATAGATTGCCTAGCTGGATGTCTAGGCCTACCATTTACAATTTTGCGCTTTATCACAACTCTGTTAATTCTTGGATGACAGTATCCCTAAAATCACAGCCGTTGTCGTTTTGTAGTATACGAGGACAATCTATTTCCAGAATTATTTTTAATGACTCCATTGCTACTTCAGCAGATCTTTTTGAAGTCAACGATCGCAGAACGCTGATTTTTATCGCATGGTCATTATATCATTTATACACATTTTCAGCTGTAATTCAGCATCAGAAATCTCTGTTGTCGAAATAATTGTATCAGGCCAATAAACTCTCAGATTCAACTAAGTAATCTAGTCCACAGTGCCACACTTTTAAAGACAAGAAATTTTTGGCCGAACTTCCTCGAGATAAAATGTCCGCTAGAGTGGACTTTCCACTGCAATGTCTCCAGTTACTTGGACAAGTTAGTTATCGTATTTCCGATACTCGATTTTCTGCAAACATTTTACAACTTTCTGGAGCACTATAGATCCAGTGAACCACTATTATACTGTCAGTCAAGAATACCTATTTTCTTTATGTATTAAAAATAGCTCTTTTAAATTTTTAGCAAGTCTTGCTGATTATAATACTTCTAAAAGCTGCAGCCTTAGCAGTATAAGGTTTTGTTTTATTGGCGCAATTGTAGATTATTCCATATTGAACATTACCTCGACATCCCCAACTGATCTAAAATATGCGACTGCACCGTACGCTTTAATAGATTTATGAAACACTAAACAAGATTCGGTATCTTTATTTTGACTCAATTTGCCGTGCAAATAATAGCGAGAAATTTCAGATTTCTTTAACATTTTTCAGTTTCCCAGCACCACAAGGAACATAACTGCTTATGTTTAGTTGGAACCTCGTCATTAAATTCTAAGTACCACTGCCAGAGATTTTGCATTATAAATTTTTCACACAATACAAATGGTGCCAGGACATCTGCTGGAACAAAAATAGTAGCATTTACCTTTAATATATTTCCTTTTGTGGTGTTTCCGCAACTATTAACTATTTGTACAAGTTAGCTATGCTCAATGAAATTACATCTCTACAAGTACACCAATTAAGTCATAATACTTTTAAGAAGTTATTTTGTTCGTTTCCTAACTTAATTATTCCGCTGTCATCCTAAAGTGTTTCGAGTTCCTCTGAATTTTTATTAAAATGACGCAAGTCATTCCTGCATCTTTAAGCACGCTATAAGCTCCAGTACTTAACTTAAAATCCTGTCCCACAGAATTTGCTCCATAGAAAATATGATCTATGTAGATCGAACCGTTAAACATCTAAAAAATAGCTGGGTTTTCTACAGCTATTTCTTATGTGTTTCGTTTTATAAGGCAAGCCAGAACGAAGTGTCTATGTGACATACCGAAAGGAACAGGAGTTATTATATAATGTTTCAAATTGTAATTATTCTGAAGGTATAAAAACCGTAGGACATCTGTATCAATTTCATAAATTCCGATCCGGAGAAAGGCCTTTGCAATAGCAGCTGAAAAAGCATGTTTGTGCTGTCTGAAACGCAACATAAAGTCCAAAACAGAAGGATTGAAATTTGTGCCAAGCACCAAACAATGGTTCAGAGACACCTTTTTGTTGCATTTCGAAGATGCGTCAAACACAATATAGACCTCAACTTCGATGCCTACTGCATACTTTTTTACCACTGGAGAATGTGGCATGTAGTACATTTTGCTACTGTCAAGATTGAATTTCGCACTCCTCAGTTATTTCATTTTTAACTGATTTTTATTATGCCATCATAATTCTCCTTAAGCCATTCATAATTTTTTAGTTTATTAACTAAAGTCACTACAAGTCGCTTGGCATTTTCTAAATTATAACCCAAATTTTTGCGATATGATATCCATAGCAAATGAGTTTTTATTTACCATTAGTGAAATGCAATTCTTTTTCAAATTTCTCAATGACTGATTTATTATCAGGATTCTGATTCTCCCCTGAACCCGTGCGGTCTAAAGTACAAAAACTTCGCAAATAAACATTAATTGAATTATCATTTTCTTTCAAGCAATGAGAAATTCCAGTTTTAAACATAGAGGAACTAGACTGATCACATTGCAAACATCCAACCAAGGACCAAACAAATATGGAAAAAAGGGTAAAAAATTCTTATTTGTTTTTGTTTTTTAATTGTTTTCACCTGTTTGCACTTCCCAAGGGGAATCAGACACCAGCAATATTTCTATTGACTCACCATTATCGGATAATTTAAAATTTCTGATTTTAATGTTTCCAAAATGTTTTTCGAAGGAATTTTTATGATTATCTCCAGAAATAATGTCTGTAACAAGAGCTTGAGCTGTAATTGAATCATTAGGGCAATGCATCCATTTAAGGATAATTAATTAATTATATTCCATTATCCTAGTCTGAATATACTCAAAAGAATAAATGTATACTCTTTCATTCCTTAAAGCCTTTAATTTTACATTTTTAGCTAAATCAGATCTGATAAATGACCTTTTGACCCACCATCAATTACAATATTTACTAATTTTTCTTCTAGTATTAGTCGTATTTGAAGCTTAAACAGTGGAAGTATGTACAGACACACCTTTTAGCTCAGTTTCAGAAATAGCTTTCGAGTTAAATAATAGAAATGCAACTACATTCTGCTTAGAATCTGTTAATGCGATTAATTTGTCTTTAATAACCGGAAGGATTTCATATTCAGGATCAATCTTCTTACAAAATAACTTATTATGATTTAAACTATTACGCAACGCACAAGGTTCAAGTTTCATTTTACGTCTAGACGATACATGTCTTTTCCTAAAATATATTTAACAATGTCCCTGGTTTCTGGCAAATATCTTTCCTTTTTCCTCATTTTTTCTGCCGTTTTCTTAATCATATTGTTGCGTTTTACGGGTTCGTGGATTTGAGAGTATCCGATGAAAACACGATGCAGGACAATAAAAAGCGCAATTTATTTACAGAAATCACTATTTACAGCACAGTTCCAAAATTACCTTTAAAAGCGTCGAAAATCTACAATAAATACGCTGAAACAATCAGCAACACAGCTTCAGGCTGTAACTGTAAAGGTAGCTTCACGGCAACACTAAACTTATAATAAACACCGTGGAACAATCACCAATACACTGTCAAGCTATACTGTAAAGATAGCTTCACGGCAAAGCACTATCTCGATTGCTTTCCGTTCACAAAACTCTCGCGTAGCTTAGCTCTCACAGCAAGCAGCTATTCTCAGACTTAATCACAACGCTCACACTACTTCACAATTACTCGCAACTACTGCTCTCAGAAACGCAAGGGTTTATATAGCTTTCCTTTAAGTTCCACACGTTTCGAGAAATATCTCGACAGGAAATTATTCTAGAAGCTTCCCGATTGGACCATGGGACATCGCCAATTTGGTCGCCAAATGGGCGATAAAGTCGCCAATCTGGCAACCCTACCATACACTATTTTATGGCAACCCTAGTGCTATGCCGGAAAGCTTACATACAGGCGCAACCGCCGAATTTTTCGTAACAATATGTAGTATAATTACAATAAAAACCTTACGGCTTAGTCATTGTGGCTAATATCGAAGCAATAGGAACGCTTGCCCCTTTTAAGTAATTATTTTTATTCTGTTTAGCACCATACTTTAATTTTAACACGTAATTTAATTTGATTAATATTAATTTTATTAACGCGTAATTTAATTTGATTAATTAATTTCAGTTTTAAATTTATTTTTAGCTGTAATTGTTAAGTTTGGCAATGTTAATCTTATTATCATTTAAAGGTGGTGTTTGGCTTTAACTTTTATTTTTTGTTAGAAAAATTTAATTTTAGTTTTAACTGGTTTTCTTATTGTGTTTTGTTGAGACGTTAGGTTATTTCGAAAGCAGCAGCAATGAAAATTGAGCAACGCCTTCACCGGGAATCGAACCACTTTGCATTTTCGTTGCATTTTCACAACGCTAATGTCATATAATTTCTATTTCATATTATACAATGTTACAGCAATTGTATAACATGATTGGCTATAAATATATATGTGCACTCACAGTCTTTGTTCAGTATATATTGTATAATGTCTTATTACACCAGAATTTTGTACATTGTGAAAATTATCATATTTATGGCGCCAGTAACATTCATAAGTAATAAGGTATATATCTAACAGCACTCACGATGATAAAAAAGTGTTTTTTATAAATAGGAAATTTTCTTTATCTTAGATTAGTCCTTCATCAAGCCGAAAAAATAATCCAGATATTTCTAGATGTCCTTCAATTACTATTTGATAAAATTAAATAAATGCAGGTTGCTATTTACGGGATTTCTGAACGTACAAAAATTTTTAATTTTCCATAACTTTAAGTTAACGTTTCATTCAATTATTATGATGTCAAATAACTTACTAATTCATCGTTGATATACCATCTAAGTGTGGCTGCTGGTTTAGATTTTGCAGAAGTGCAGTTCACAGAAACTGTGTCTCCGACTCTATACTTAGAAAGACCACCAGTGATTTTCGGACCTTCTGTTGGTAGCACTAGAAAAAAAGAAATAAGCTTCAAAATAAAATATTATATAGATTCTTAACATAATCATGATGGTGGTAATTTATCAACACCATGCTGCAAATACTACTTTACACATTTCTAAATGATCTGAGCGATGATAACAGACATAATCCATAAATATCCTTCATCAGTTTCACGTGTTGTGAAATTCACGAGCAATGGTCGAGTAGGAAGAGACTATGAGCTGCTATAATGTTTATAACAATAGCTTCTCTTTGGTTTTATTCCCAGAACTAATCGACCATGTTCGCGGAATTAAAATCCGAATTTCATTCAAAGATTCTCTTCAAACCGGGTTCTGTTCCAGTTCTATTCGTCGTTAACTCACACAGTATCTCGCAGTTATCATTTTTTTGTAACGTGATATGTAAAGTAATATTGGCCAGTTTCTAGAAACGTTTTTCATGATTACATAAATTCTAAATTAGAAAGCACTTATTTTAATGCTATGATAATAAAACAGTCTAGCATATTATTAAACACATCGAATAGAAAAAAAAATAGCATTTGTTATTTCAGCGTTTCTTAAGTTCGTAGATATCAATAATAAATAATTAATCCCGAATATATTTGAACCCTTAATATTGAGAAGAAGGATACTTTTTGAACTGTTCAATATTAGACAGGTACCTCCTCAAAACACAGTAACTTCCCAAATTAATTCATTAGCAATCTCTTTATTCATGCACTAGGTTTCTACCTACTACTTATGACTACATTACGTACTGTGAATATTGTATGTATGTTCAAGTTTTACTTCCTCTGTCATATTGTTCTACAATTTTCATATCTTACTTCCATTGCACTTTTTACTGATATGCTGATATTTCTGTATTTTTAGCCCATAGGGGCAATTTGCCCAGATTATCTCCAGCGAGCCAGATTGTGTATCGGAAATTCTAAAGGCATGCTCTTTTTACATTATTTTGTGAAACTGCTGTTGAACTGAATTTTATGTTTTAAGTACGAAGAATATGATATTTAATAAATAAAGATTTTCGCAGATATTTGATAAATAAAGGTTCTTGTAAATTATTTTACACTTTAAAATTGTAACACCGTTCTGCTTATTTGGCTCCAGCATTAAATTAATTCGTACCCTGGAAGTCATTTAAATGAATATGGAAGCTCTGTAGTGTAAGGATTTTAAGCTTTACTAACACTTATTTTAAAACTTTGCTATCCTATCTTATTTTCCATTTCCGGCCAGAATAAGCGCGAAAGAGAACTGTTTGTGTAAATGAGGTCGCAAATTGTAGAAATATTTAGGACACGGTGTTTAGCCAAGAGAAAAGGAGAGCGACTTTTCGCTGCTTTAACACGCACGTGCTTTTCATATCTGCCTTCAAGGCCAGAACTTAGTCCTCGCTGATATTTGAAGGCGTATTGTAGTTTTTGCATTCCGCTCACTACATACGTATTGTTAAAAGGTCAATCTTCGCGCTCGGTAAAGAATAGTTAAGTTAGTTTATTTCTTGTTTTCTACCTTTTAGACCATAAGTGCTGGTCTCTGTATCCCGAAGTGCGGGAACGGCTGTGCGCTGTGAAAAACAAAAGGGTAAATTTAACCCTTCTTATCTTTGCTGTATCTTCTACCATACGCACGCACATAGCTTTGAGCAAGCTCCCCCTGTTTCTACTCATGACTCCAGTTATGTTTTCAAAGGGAGTTAGAAGGAATAGTAGACCTGATAATATGGGCAACATTTAAGTGTTAATTTCGGGATCATTAGACATAGGAATAGCAATATCTTCGGTAAAATTGGTTTAGCCACCTGTAGAGTCATTAGCTTATATCGATGACAGGAAACTGAAGAAATCCGCGCTGCCCTCCGCAGGGTTCGAGCTCTAAACATCGAGAATACGCATCGAGCATGCTTCCAGTTACAGTACGAAGCGTGTGGAAATTAATGAGAAAATACTTTATACTCAAGCGAAAAAACGAAATGCCGTTAGAATTATGAGGAATTATTATTATCGCATTTGTTTCTTTTACTTCTCCTCTATATTATAATATGAAAGAATGTTTCAACCATAATGTGTTTACCCACATATGATCTGAAACTTAAAATTTAAGTAGTAGCAGAAAAAGGAAACCCTTATAAAGACCACATGATATTAATCATTATATTACTTTAATCGACCAATTATATTCAGTTTGCATATATCTGTATCAGAAATGCCTAGTCTTTTAGTCTCTCTGAGTTACAATGGAAGAAGAGATATTTTGAGTTGTACAAATTATTTATATCAGTGGCAATTCGTGACCTAAGTGATAAAAATAAGTGAATTGCACAGTTACGTTGGTTTCATTGAAAATTTTCGGGCTTGCTGAGGTTTGGCTGCTAAAAGAAATTTTTGAATTTTAACTCTAGCTGAGAAATGTGCCGGTTTGACCGTGTTAGTTCAAAACTACTCAGATAGTACTGCTGTATATAAGAAAGGTCATAGTAGATACATTTTAAGTGAAACAGTGATTCATACATAACATTTCATTATAGATTTTTTATACGTCTAATCATAACAAGAAATCATAAAATTAATATGGTATTTAACCCTGAAACTAAGGCATCGAGAAAGTCTGATTAACTAATGTAAACTAATGTAAACTAAAGCCTGGTTCGACTGAAAGTGCTACAATTCTTAACGAGTTCTCAAGATACCCGTCTGATATTCTGACTCTAAGTTTACTCTTATTGTACTTATTGTATTTTTTATACATGAAAGAGCGAAAAAGAATACAACTACTCTGAGGCATCTAAAAGCAGACCTCTACAAGCCTTCTGTTTCATTACCTGTCGTACTTGCATAAAGAGAGAAAGCTGCATCAGTTTAAGTTCTACAAACCATTTTTTTTAATATCATCTGATAACTTAATTGCCACACAGTGAATATACACAAAACATTGATTCCTTCAGCTTCTGTAAGTCCGAACTAGAAATTCGAACCTAAGTCAAACTGAATATCGAAGTATGCATGTCGAAAATCAAACTAATTTGAGGTCAAATTGTAATTTTATTTTTCGGGAGTGGAAGTTCCTTCATTTTTGACTCATTGAAACTTGACGATGCTTAGATTGATACTTCGCTTTTTTCTATAAAAGAGAAAATTTTATGCATGAAATATGTATTTCATAGCGCATAGCTTCAAATTAAAACTTAAGATAATCATTTGGCTTTTAACAGTTTGAAAGTTAGGTATATCCTATCTTTTAGTAAAAATATATAGACCATAAAGTTTACGTTAATCCTCTTACAAAGAATGTTTTAAATAGCTAGTTTTTCATCACACTTTTACAGATTATGCAAAAAATATGTTCTTTAGTATGCAGATTATTGGTCTAAAATTGTCAAAATAAGATGATTTAGATTAGTTGCACTAGGTATAACTATCGGGGCATTTGGGGAGTTAGAATAAATGCTGATTTCTGCTGAACTGGAAAAGTTCAAGGATGCTTTATTTTTTTTAAATTCGGTAAAACCGTTTAACTCAAATATTTCGTAGAGTTCCATTACTTTGCATAAAAAATTATTTTTAAGCTTGGAATCTTTCCTGAAACTCTCATTTTCCTCTCACATATCCTCGCCAAGATTCAAATTTAAAGTTAGGTGAAGCTAGTATAAATACAGACTACTTTCGAAGTTTATTCAGAGTGTTATTTCGCTAGACAGCTCACGTTACTATTCTGTCCTTGCTGTGGTAACGCTGAGTTGCTGATACTCCATTTTGGCCATTTAATCAGTATATCGCCGGGTAGCTTGTTGAGTCAGCCTAGTTAGCGTTAAATTAAATTATTAGTCCAACACGACTACTTAACTTTGAATTTATTTATTCACATTTTATTAAGAGTATTTGTACTATGATTTTGACGAAAAATAAAAGGTTTATTTTATCCTTCTTCTGTGCTGGTATTATTCACGCGTGGGTGAGAAGTAGCCAGGTTTCCTAGTAAGATCATTGAATTTTATAATAGGGAAGAGAACAAAATCTTACAATTTGTTCTTTGAGTTTGGGTTCTTTGGGTTAAACTTCATTTATAGCTAAAATGTCTGGAAACCTAAAAAAAGTCTTCTTGAAGGTGCAACTGAAATTTTAAATGAATTTGACAATAATGCAAAATTTATGGAAATGAAAGGTCGAAAATTCTTAATATTCTTGTATCAACACTGAAAACAAATGCAGAAGAAGAAATATAGAAATAAATTTAGAAAGACAAAAGAAAAATAGAATAAAGAATAATAATTTGAAATCCACTTCAAAGAAGCTGCGTGTTCAAGGAGAATAACCCGGATTTTCTAACGCTTTTCACATAGTGCGTCAAATGTACCAGTAAAGTGTCCTGTGCTAACGGAAAAATATACAAGAAATATCATCGGAAGTAAACGTGAAGGGCGACTTTTTGCTATTGTTTTTGACTGAATAAATGTATAACTTTAAATTACTTCCTAGAACATCACATCATATAATTAAGGGAGAAGAATCCCAAAAAGTCTCAGTCGAATAAGTTGTGTTATGTAAGACTTATTTTAATTCACTTTTGTCAGTATTTGATTTTATTAATTTGATTTTAATTTGCTCGGTTGAAAATAATTTTTAAAAGTTAATTTTCTTTTTAATCTGTAATTGGTTAACTTTAAGTTTAGTAGTGTTAATCTTTTTATTCCCTTTCGTAAGTACAGTTTGGTTAACCTATCATTTTGTTTTTGAACGTAAAATTTAACTTGGCTTTATTGTACTGTTTTGTTTAATGCTGTTTAAGATTATTTAACTATTAAATTTTAAAGTTCTCTGTTTGTTGCACTAGTTTGGTGTGTAAAGCTTAATAAGTTTCTGTTTACCCCTCTTTCTGGTAAAGTTTACGAATCCATATTTTCTGAATCTGGTGGTAAGGTCGACTATGATGTAGAAGAAACGTAATTTTATTAGAAATGATTGCTCATACGAATAACTGTGTAATTATAATATTTCAACAGTAAAAACAGTTTTGAATTAGTCAAGTGCCAGACTTTGCAATTCGTTTACTTACAAATTGCTTAATTTTATGAAAAAAATATAATAGATTTATTTACCGACAATTTGTTGGAGGGGGAATTTTTTTCGTTTCTCAGAATTCTTATCTCGGGCAAACAGCGTCCTGGAATTCTTTTGCCCAACTTTTCAACACCTACGCGCTTTTTGCATTTTCTGCACCCTTCTTCGAAGAGCTCTGCTGTATGCATTTATTCTACGAGGGATATCTTTTTGAGGCGAAACTTGTAGACGTTAGGCTTCTACCCATGTTGGAGTGACACTCTGTATGAGGCTAGCAAGAGGAATTTTGTTTACGTCGGTCTCAGCGGAGGGGACCTCGAGCTTTCGCCTTCAGGAGTGCAGTTCAAATTTGAGAGATGTCCGCCAATTCCTGGTATTCGTCGAAGACCCTTCCCACCTCCAGTCCACATTTCACTTAGTGGGTTGCCAAAAATTAGGCGGCTTTCTTACATCACGCATCGCCAAGCACTAGGTGCTCATCAGAGGGAGAAAAAGTGGCTGTAGAGTTGGTCGAGAGAGGAGATTGGAGATGGAGACGAGACACTGCTGCGGAGAAAGAAGGTGAAGGAGTTGATATATGGATGGAAACCTGGCCTCGGTCACCGATTCCTTTCCTTTGTAAAATTAACTCCACTAACGTATTTCTTTTTATTTTTATAGATAGTGGCTTGTGTCTGAAACCAAGCGTTCAATGACTGTTGGGTTTTCCTCCGATGGAAAATGTTTGGCATAATTCTGTATGACTTACTATAATTGTGAAATCTAAAGTTCAAGTAAAATAGAGGGGTAAAATGTTAATAAAAATTAAAATGAAATATAAATAATTGGAAAGGTATGTTTTTTTGGCACTGTTTCCTCTGTTATACAACGTAGTCTCTCCAGTCACATCACCTTATGTTTTAAACTATCAAAGTTTGTAACCAGTTTAATGTTTAAATAAATGTTTGGGATTTACTTTACTAAACTTGTTTGTTTTAATTTTAATCATTGTAACACTGGACATTTTTAACTATTAGAATGGGTTTTTGCCCGTCTTATCACAACGCAACTTTCATCAAATTTGTTAATGATGCTGTCATAAACCTAAATTTTGTATTGACATGCCTTTACACCTTACACCTTCTTCAGTGTATCATTTAGTATTAATATGTTTTTACACCTTACACCTTGTTCCGTGCCAACTATTTTATAAATGTGCTAGCTTTGGCTAAATCTCTTAGTTAATCATTAGTTAGTTATTATTTCTTACTTTTGAGTTGAAGCCCAAGTGGAGGCCTTCCTGTAAGCCCGAAGAAAGGGGCCGATTGTTAATCTTATTTAGAGCGAATAAAGGATACTTAACCCTTCTTCAGTTTACGATCTCTATCCCTTGAATTAAGCTATAATTCACTTAACAGTTTTCTACTTTCCTCGGCAATTCATTTAACATAAAAACTCTGATGTGTACACCGCATGACTTCCTTGTACGGAATATTAAATAATAGCATTTTTTCTTGCATTTCATTTAACCTTATTGGATTGAATTAAATCTACTTTTGTCGATAGTGCATAAACCACAATTGAATAAATGCAATCTTTAAAATTCACTATATTTGTTTGCCATAACGACACTCTGGCGTTAGGTTCACTTAACAGCGTTACACCTCATTCATTTTATAAACCAGAATGCACATCATCTAAAGAATTATCTCGTTACCACATGTTCTATTCAAATACTATAATAAATCTAAAACGATGTATAAAAGAAATTAAACAAACAAACAAAAAGAAAAAAGAAAGAAACAGTTTTTTACAGACGATTCAGTATTTCTCATTCAACTAATTCAGAGCTCACTTCGCTACAAGACAAAAATACAGAAAAACTCAAAATATATATATTAAAAATTACGAACTAAATCTTAAACACTTATTTCTTCGAATAAATTCCAGAATGGATTACGCATGATTTAATTCGCAATAATAAAAGATGACGTTACTTTGTTGCGAAGCTTACGTTCTCTAGATTGGCAACAAATTCACTACTCCGCTAAGTTTCAAATACAAACACATACGGCGGATATAGCAAAACAAATTAGGTTTAGCCGCACTTGAACAAATTGTAAATTATTGATAATTCTACATTTATAATACGTAGGTTAACTAAAGGCATAAAAACCTTAACCCGAAGATAAGAACAACATAATTCAATCATTTTTAAAGCAAGGAATGGCCAGTTTACAAACATATAAGTACAAAGGAATTGAACTCACCGAGCCGATTAACAGTGTGGAAATATTTACGTATATACGGTTGGCGGGCCGATTGCAACCAAAATAAGGGATACGTACGTACGTATGGATAGACGCCACGAAAAAATCTCTTCGGAATCCATTTTAAATCAGTTTTATATTTTTTTGTGGGTAAAATGGTTCTTTATTCTATCCTTACGTACAGATATCAAGCAAAAACATCGTTAAATTGCATTCGATAGCGGTAAAAATGGATATTTTCGTTGAAATGTGATAACCGAAATTTTTTGCGATTACAATACTTCCTTTTTACTTCGTACAGGGAAGTAAAATTTGAGGAACCCTACAACCTTTCTGGTGAGCAAATGGAAAAGAAGATATAGCAAAAGGACTAAATAGCTGGTTAATTAAAATAATATTAACCGTATGCAATTTAAGAACGGCAGTTGATTTTTTTTTCAAACTTCTATAATGTAAGTGATTCTTAGCAAAAATACAGTGAACGAACGTTAGAAGGAAATAAATGTATCTATTGATCGCAATAAAGGGCAGCGTTTTTTTAAGTTTATTAAATATTAATAATTAATAAATACGTTTTTATGAGTAATCACAATAAATAAGTAATTATAATAATCATCGTAATAAGCTTAATTACAATGTTCGATAAATCTGCTGTATATTTTCATCCCTTCCCAAATAAAAGAAGATTATGAGTTTCATTTTGCTTAATTTTTGATCATTTACGAGAGTCGTTGTTCGCAATTAATATCCGAGGTACGTGTTGCTTTAATAATACGTTTTAAATAAGAAAAAATCATTATCTGATAACAAGCGGAGTTTTCATTTCCGTCATTTTTATAAATCTTCCATCCTTTACTCTCTCTATGTACCTGAACATCTGTTAGTTAAATACTATGCGTGTTCCTAATAAAATAACTGAGCCACCTTCTTAACCATGAGATAATAGCCGAGGTATGTACAGGTAAAGGGCTTTTGCCAATTCCTTACTTCAAATAGCACGCCAAATATTTCCAAAGCTTTAATCATATGCGTGTGTTTATTAAATAATGTTTAAATCCCATTTTCCAAGAGTAAAGGAGGTTACTTACGGCTTAATGATCTAATAGTTGTACATTAGCTTTTCCACTAGAACTCCTTATTATATGTGAAGTGTAGGTTGAGGACGCAATCGATTCGTCGGTGTTCGGAATACGAAATGACGAATATAACGGAGACGGAGCGTAGGAGAATCCGAAAGAGACTCGTGTTATTATATGAAGGAGTTGTGATTAGAAGTGTTCTACTGTCATTACTTTACTCAACACCGTGGCTGAATTACCAAATATCCAACCAATATGTTGAAGAATTCCATTCTTCATATTTGTTTTATATTTTCTTTACTGCAAGATAATTAGTTTCATGTTAACAAATTTTAAAAGAATGCAGTGTATTACTTGAGCAATAACGTATTATTATTGAAATCCTATAAATGAGTAATATGCACTTCAGATATTATCATCAGAATAAGCATACTTATACGAAGATAAATTTTTCATTCCCACAAGATGATTCTCATTAACGGTTAACTTATCATTTCATTGAGTTATTTATGTAAAGTTGTTCCAATACCGTAAACTCTCCTTAACATTAACTCACTTAATGCGAGACTCGGTTAACATGAACAAAATTTCAGTCTCGGTAGCGATGCATATGCTCATATAAGAAGTTTGATCGGTTAACACGAACACCGGTTAGCACGAATTACGAACTGTTTTTCTGTGGTTTGCGTCGTTAGATTTTATCATTTAACACGAACTTTAGAAGTTTTTTATGTTTTTCTCTTGTTGCTTCTCTGCTAGAACACCCTTTAAAATTTCTCCATGCCGTTTAATGGAAAACTTCACAGAATATATTGTATTCTATAAAGCATAACCAGCACGAGTAACGTTATTCAATCGCGATCATTGCATTAACGATGAGTTTTGTGAAATTTGTTAGTGCAGGTGACGACGTTGTCGTGTGTGCTCCGCTGGAAACTAAAGTACAAGCAATTGTATCTGAAGTTTAAGAAATGCCATTAGAAAAAAAGGTAAGAAGACTACCCTTTTGCCCACCTGCCAGGAAATGCTATATGCCTTGGACACTCCAGAACTATTCTGTGAAACGTACGAATCGGCGGTTAATTTTACGAAAGCCATAAATACCATTGGCCTTGAATTTGGTGAACTGTGAGTGCATTTTTTCAGTTTAAAGTATAGTAATTAATGTAGTACTGTAGTGTTTCCTGTGACAACGTAGATAATATATTATATAGTACTTATGTACTATAATATATTATTTGCGTTGTCATATATATTATAGTAAACAAGTACTATAATATGGAACTGTATACTGTAAGTGGTTATTGTGTAGAAAACATTATTTCGAAATAACATTTGAGACCCGTGTTAACATGAATATTTTTAACTTGAACTGTTCATTTTTGGGTCTCCTGAGATTCATGCTAAAGAAGGCTTACAGTATCTGGTATCCCTCCTTTAAAAATAAATTTATCAGTGAAGACATTTAAAATATTCATCCACTGCTTGATAAAGAGAAGAAGAAAGAAAGAGGAGAAGTCTTTTTATTAATAATAATAATAATATGCTACAGTTCTTCAAATCCTGCTATGAACGTAATAGTAATTCTGTTAATTGTTCAGACTTTTATCATGTGCTATATTCTGCTTTCAGTTTAGAGTTTTTTTATAGAACTCATCTAAGCACTAATGTGAGAGAAAGGAGTGTCAAGCACTTCTTAATTTTTTTCAGATGAAAAAGATTTACTCTCCGACATATGTTCGGTTAATATATTAAAAATATAACACCCTGTAAATATTACTTAATGAAAGATAGCATATGTAATTCCCCTAATATAAACGACTCCAGAAGTACACATTCTTTCTGTTTGAAAATAACCTGCCACATTACCTTTTAAGTATGTCTTGTTATGCATATTTTTACTACATGATTCCATGTTTAAATTATCGATAGTATCGTAAAAATCATTAGTCAGTCTTATTTTAACATGAACGTCAAAAACGTTTGGTAAATTTTAAAATGAAAAGAAAAATCAACCTTATTTTGGCGTAACTTTTGAACAAATCTCACCATTTCGAAGGCGAAATATCTCTTTTTGAAGAGTAAAACAATATTACAAAATTTATACTCTTGCAAAAGAGCAAAATGTTCTCCAAACTAATAAAGATTTATTCAAAATAAACCGGTAAGATTGCTTAGTTACTTAATTTTAAATTTTACACTGGGACATACTGATCGATATAGTGCTGAGTTATGTTGGCTGCATAACATTTAGGTTTAGGTTCGAAGCCCAGGGAAGGCTTACATCTTTCTAAGTGTGTATTGTCTGTACGGCATGGGTGTACCTAAAATACTGGCGAGTCGAAAGTCCTCTCGAGAGCCTTCGTAGTGGGGGAAGAAAAATGGAAAACTCTTATATTCGTCCAATGGAGAGTTTTCCATCAAAATTGGAAAGAAACGTCTTCGAACTCTCGAGGGTAAATCAGTCGTTCTTGTTGTGTCTCTTGGGCATTCTCGCTGATGCGACTGCTAAACAAGTTAAGGATACTGCCCACTTTTGATCAAATCATTATGGTGAGAGTGTCCGACCATTTGAAACAACAACAAATTTTACACTGGCGTGTTTCTCTTGTAGTTTTCGAATCAAGTAATTTTCTACCTGATTACAAATGCCAGGATTGGCAACCTCCTTCTCACAGCAGTTATACAAGATAATGTATATTTAGCTAAATATATTTATCTGTACATTAAAAAAATGTTATCTGCATTATAGGAATACATTTGATTCTGTAGCTAGGCAAAGCATATGATATTGCTTGCTTGATTGCATCTAAATTTTGATTGATAGAAGATGGTGTGGAGTTTTACTTATTTAATTCTAAAGTTCTAACATAGAACTCCACGAACACTAACAAGCGAATAATCGCTTAAGTGTGTGAACAAAACACGTAAGACTTAAAGAGGGTTTACAACCCTTTATTTTTCAGCAAATTTACAATCAGTTCCTAATTGGAACTTTACACCAAGCCTTCACTCGGGCTTAAAAATTAATGAATTTAAATTAAAAAAAACTAGCATAACTAAGCTATCTGAAAGGTATCAGAAATGTAGCTAGTTGCCCCCTAAGTATTAATTAAATAGGCGAAGCCAAACAAGGGCCTAAGGTACGACCGAGCGTAGTAACTAAGAGAGAAATTAGCCAAAGGCAAACGCGCGCTAGTCAGGGAATCAGACTCTCTCCCTCGAAGTCGGTGAAGTATCGACTTAAATAGCACTCTTTCTCATTTGCATTTATTGCGTTTCTGAAATTACGTTCTGGTAGGAAATTGTAAGCTGAAATTAGAATAAGATAGGAAAGATACAAAACATAAAATAACTATTAATAAATTTAGGGTAAACCTTACAACGGAGACAGAAATCCATGAGTTTCAAACGCCTTTCTCTTGGTTTTCAAAGTCTCACAAAGATTAACCAGCCGACAGCAGTTTAAAAAATCTTCTATTCTACACAGACTCTGCAATCAAAACACCGGGTGCATCATAAATTCGTGCAAAGTTCAAAAATTCGCAATAAAAGAAGGAATGCAAAGAAAATTTTTCTGTTTGCGCCAATATGGTCAGAAAGACATTGGATGTTTTCCATGAAAAAAAAAGTTTGCAAAAATAACCGACAGAGTGCGCTCACACGTCATAATGAGATGTTTTATGAAAATCAGGCTGTCAATAGAACACTTGGCTGGAAACTGATCCGTCATTCGAAGCCAGCAGCATGCTTTCTTTACCAGATCGGGCGTGGGCGGTTAAGTTGTTCTACAAGACTGTTGAATCCACAACTGTTACATTGCGAAAGTTTCGCACGGAGAAAGGACTGAAGGCGCAAAAAAAGCCCTATTTCATTGAATGAGATACGGAATTTAGTACGACGTTTTGAGGAAACTGGGAGTTTGGAGGATCGTCAACAAAATGCCAGACCACCCTTGAGAGCGGACTGCGTCCATGTGGTACAAAGTTTCATTAAAGATATGGCAGCCGAGGCATCAACGGGGAGTAGCAGTGCTCGTGAAGCTGAGAGAAGAACGGGGATTCCGGAAGCATTGTTTCGACATGCACGGAATTTCGGATCTGTATCCATACAAAATCCAGCGACTTCACCAGTTATGACCGGCAGATACAGATGCAAGACAAAAGTTTGCTACATGGGCGCGGGCACAAATGTAACGTAACCCACAATGGTTGCTGAACGTCTTGTGGACGGATGAAGCTCACTTGTCACTGCATAATGACGTCAATACGTAAAACAGTCGTATTTGGGAGGCGTCCAGCCCTCGTGAATACCAAAGCCAGCCACTGCATTCTCCTCATGTGACTGTTTGATGTGGTTTCACAACGTCTTTTATTCTGGGCCCTTTCTTTTTTGAAGAAACCTTGTCCGGTATCCAGCGTGAAAACCTGTACAGTCACCACAGCACGGTATCTTACGCTTTTGCGTGACCCCGTTGCGCCTGCATTGCAGGAAAAACATGCCTTACCTGTTGTCACTTTCATGCAGGATGGTGCCCCGCCCCAAATTGCACGTGACGTCAAGATGTTCCTGTTGGAATCTTTCACCGAAGACCGAGTGATAAGTCGCGGTTGTAAGATTCAGTGGCTCTCAAGATCAGCAGACTTGTACACCGGCAAATTTTTGGTTGTGGGGATACTTAAAGTCTCGTGTGTACCAGGGCTTCTCAACCACACTGGTGGAACTGAACAATGCCATTCGACTGACCTTCGCTGCCATCGATGGTGACTTTCTACACTCCGCTGTAATGGGCGTAGTGAGGCGCCTCACTTACCTCGTGGTGGTGGTAATGTTGAAAATCTGTTACTATAAAATAAATGCATAGTGTCATGTTATTGTGATGTGTTTGACTGCCTGTTTCTGTTTGCGTTTTTTGAATAAAACGTCTCAGTATGATGTGTGAGCGCCCTCTGTCGGTTACTTTTGGAAACCTTTTTGTTTTGCATGGAAGAAATCCAATGTCTTTCTGACCATATTTGCGCAAACAGAAAATTTTTCCGTGCATTCCTTCTTTTATTACTAATTTTTGAACTTTGCACGAATTTATGACGCATCCGGTATCTTGCCTATTAGCTTAGCAGTCTGTATCTCATGATTGAAAAATACCTTTTATCCTCGGGTTACTGCATAAAGAGGTGCTATTTGATGTGATAAGGAAGAACACGTTTCTGCAACGTCAAATTAGAACATTTTTAGATATTTTCTCAAAGACTAAAATACGCACAAATAAATCGAATAGGCTATTACTAATACGACAGTCAATGAAATAAAACTTTTTTAAGGGAATGCGCCATTCCCAGCTGTGATGCATAAAATCTCCAATACAATATATTTAAATGGGCCATTTTCTGAAGAAGCTGGTTCGGATTAATTTCCAGTAAATGGAAACAATAATCTATCCACCGTCTATTTAATGAAGTAATAGGTACTAATATCATACTTTAGGAAGAGCATATTACGGCGACCAAAAAAACAAATATTCTTCAGTACATCTAGGCTGTTCCAATGATGAGTCGTTAATAATGAGGTTAATTTTCAATGAAACAAAACTTCGCAGTAAAAAATTAGAAGAAAGCAATGAAAAAAGCAGTTGTTACCAACAACAGTTTTAGTGAGAAATTTGTTTTGGAAATACTTTCGAGAACGCTGCATTGATTATGTCGACCACATACCACATATGGATAAGATGACGTATCATCATAATCTATTTTAATTGTTTCAGGATTTACGTGTAATTACAGCTGTTAGGTTTAAGATCTGTCAAATTATATCTAAAGTTATTTGAAAATGTGCAACACGATACATGATACAGATCCATGCTGTGATTTTTGAAACCTTTTCTTTTCAAGTCTTGTTTCCACTAACAGCTCCCTATCAGAATGAGTTTTCAGAGCCGTACTGAATGCAAATGAGTTAGAAGAAGTATTTAAGGAAGGTTCAACTTATTTCGATAGAGGGTGCTAGGAATCCTTATGGCGCGTGTTTGCTTTCTGGCTAAGTAATTCTTAAAGCTGTTACACTCGGCCGCATTTTACGTGGCTTTTGATTTTCACCGCCTAGTTTAACTTAAGGGCCAATTACGTTAGATAATTTTGTCTAGCTTCGACTAAGTCTTGTTTAGTTAATTATAGTTTAGTTTCTTATTTCTTATTCTGAGTTAAAGCCCGAGTAGAGGCTTTCCTGTATTTTCAACCGAGGAGGATAAACAACCTTTTATTTCAGTGCTGAATATTTAGTTTTAATTTAAGAACATAAAAAACTACTTTTATGCAGTTTTTGGAATTTAAAAATTATTTCTATATTCTTTTGCTGTTTAATTTACAAAAGTAGATTGAAAAACCTGAAGCGGCCATGATATGACCTTCCGTCAGTTCCATGTTCAGATATGGAATTGGGCGAGTAGCAAGGAACTTTTAAGTACGCTACCGACTGGTTGTTTGTAAATAAAATCTAATATTTTCATAGACCTTTATAGGTCGATATATATTTAAATACTGCTCAGTTTTTATTATTTCACGCTCAAACATGATAACTGTATAAACTGTACATCATCTCATGAACAATGAGGAATATACGTGTTCATATACAGAACTGGTGTCTATTCTCATACTTTGATTTGAAAATAACGTATTGATCGTAGCACATCCACTGGTCGTGTAGTGTTTTGGATTCATAAATCAATGATTTAACAATCGCAATATTTTTTAAAAGCACAATAGTTTTAGAATTTCCGATAGAGAGTTATATATTTTCATACATTTCTTTTTCAGTCTTTTTTCAGTTTATGGTAGTGTTTAGTTTTCTTTATAAGATGACTAACCTTTTTATTTGCCATTTTACCTTTATTTTTTAACATCACTTTCTTCGCAATTATGCAACATAATGTTCAACAAAAAAATTACAAAATCTTTAAATCAGCATATATTTAAATTTGTTAATAGAGTACTTGTTGTCATATTTCTATATTCGCTATGCTATTTATATTTGCTATATTAAAATTGAGTGTAATGCATGTGACAGCTAATAACGAGAGCTCATCTTCACAAATAGCTTATTCTCGTTGCACTTACCATAATTCCAAAAATACATTTTAGCTTGTAAATGCAATTGTTCTCAATCACATAGCCTTTCTAATATCAAATTTTAGAACTTTTGGGTAATCTCATTATCTATTTTCACGAAAGTCTCTTGAGAGCTTTAACCTTTAGAAAACCGAACCTTTGCTAACATGTATGCTTAAAATACTGAAAGGTCCGCCCCCGTCCATTACACTTCCTGTCTATTTTCTCCCACCCCCGCCCATTAAAGCACAAAGTGGAGTGAAGATTTTAAATGACACACTTTCTACTTCCTAACAAAGAAGCTTCCATTAGCCTTTTAGGCCAAGCTGTCTGCAATAAACTGATGCAATGCATTTATGGAAACTGCACCTGCTACTGCATACCTTAAGGGAGGGGAAAACAACAAGGGGAGGGGAAAACAATATCGCACTCTCGGGCGTTTCGGCGGTTGTGGTAGTTTGAATGAAAGGTTGTCTCGGGCGTTTTGGTATTCAATTAGTTAAGTAAAATATCATTTCCGTTTCATTAGTTTTAGCCGAAATCTAATACCCTGTTCCCATTGATATAAAAGCCTTAAATTGAAAAGGTTTAACTTATATTTTAATGCAGCTTTTCACTAAACTCTGTTATGGGCTTCAAGTAAAGTACCATTTCCAGTTGTTCATTGAAGACTGTTATGGGATTCATGGAAAGTACTCATCAACTCTTTATGTGAATGCAGAATCTGAAATACTGAAAGTGGAAATTTTTGCATGTTTCATATAAGTTATCCTGGATGAAAAATCAAGTGATCAAACATGTTGTGGGGGTCAAATTTGCGCTAGTGTAGCCCCAAGCCTTTACGTGCTTCAAGTAAAGTACCACTTCCGTTTGTTCGGTTTTACCGAAAATCCAGTTAACTCCTTCTACGAATGCACAGAGTTTAAATACTGAAAATTTTTATGTAAGAATTACGGACGAAAATTTCGTCACAGATGTATGCACAGCCATCATTCTAAAAATGGTAAAAACATGTTGTGTGGACTTAATAATACTTATTCACTGGAAACTCAGCATGAAATTTTTGAACCGAAAATATTACGTCCCATACCTATGTATGTAGGTTGGGCGGGAGATAAAAATGCTTTAAATCTAATAAATGTATACGCATTTTTTGAGTTTGGGATAAGGAAGGACTGAATAATCTTCTGCTAATGGTAAAACAGGAGCATAGGGCAAAATAGGTTGAGAACCATCGCTATAGACTTTTGTTTGAGGTAAGCCAAATGTGGTGGCATATCACTTACGCTCTTATTATGTCATTACTTCTTTATCCTCAAGCTGTATTCAAAGAATTGTATTTCAAGAATGCCAGAATAGGTCATGCCAGAACTTGCAACAACTATTGAAAAATAGGTTATGCCATAGAACTTGCAACATATTTCATTGAAACAACATTTCTAAAGATAATTCTTTCTTTGATTTTAAAAGTTAAAGTATGCTTTTTATAACCCTGTGTTGCTCTTTCAAAACTGTTCTTTTATGTAAAGGATACTGCGATTATGAAAGTAATTTATATAATAGTTGCACCATTCCAAAAAGTCTTAAATCAAAAGTATTCTTCTAAAACAAGTAATTCATTGAAAACAAGAAAAGATAAGATTTCGTAAATTGTATTGCGCACTTACAAATCAAAATTTTTTAATAAACACTAAATAGAGCATTAGAGTGAACATGATCAAATATATTAAAGCTAAGAGACTTGATCTGATATCAATGTAAATTCAGATTAACGAAGTAAGATTATATTGCACTCCCTACAATAGCAGTGATGATGGCTTCTGTTGTTGGAAATGATTTGTTTTATTACTATCTAGGTATAATTACTTGAAAATAGGAGCTAGAATTTTAGTTCTAAAACGTTAAACAAAATTATATAATATGAATGTTACAAAACTCCTCTAAAAGTAATAGCAAAATCTCCTTTTTAAATCAGATTTTTGTAGGGGAATATATTATATTAAATAATACATTTTTTATGATTAAGAACTTAAGTATCGCTTCTTATTTTCATTAGCTCTCAGTAGGATTTGGATAATTTAAGAATACATCAATCGGAGTTCTTGAAAAGTTAAAGAAAGGGCTTTGGGCAGGGATGCAGTTTTCTCACGCCCAGCTTTGCTATATTTGTTATCCAACGTTAGCCATTTTGCTAGCCGAGGCAAATCACGCACTTAATACTTCGAGACAATGCTTGGTCACTTCGAGACAATGTTTGGTATGACTATTTGAATTACAGTCTCCAGCATCGAGTTTAACATACATATTAGGTTCAATTGCTCAATTATTGCCACCCGGACGATATCGTGGTTAGTTCTGCCTACTGCGGTACCGAAGGGTCTGGTTTCGAGGCCCGGAGATGGTATGGTGGTAAATGTCCATCCCTTCATAGGACGCAATGGTGCCAGCCTATTACGCTTCGTCACAATAAAATGGCCACCAGTGTGGCCAATGCTGAACAGACAAGTACCCGCCATTGGATAAAAAAAAAACACTGTTCTCTTACTGATAACTTTCCAGCTAAAAATATTTAATACGTAAACACAAATCACTAATTTTTTTTATGAGTTTAAAGCTTTAAATAACGAAATGACTCAAATTTTCTTAAGACTCTGTTGTTATTTCACAAACGAAGCTATAACTCAGAAATATTTGAATTTATTTCCCAAATCAAATATTTATGGATAGGTTTTCATACCTCTCATATTTATCACATTCACGGCTACATAAAGTTTTCCTTAATAATCACAATTATTACTTTACTAGAATAAAATCCAACAGTACTTTTGCTTTCCTAGAATTTCGAAAGAATTCAACAATCAAATGCCTCCGTTTTATAAGAAACCTCGAAATCCATTTTCATTTTTGAAATATTCGGAGAAATTTTTTAAGCCTGATGGACTTTATAGCTTCTCTCTCTGATTGCGTCTGTGAGTAAAAGCTTCAAATTCCTTATCGGTGAATGAAGTTTTCAAAAATTCAGAATTGAAATATTATTTTCTTTCCACTAGAGAAATATTTTTGTTCCGCATAGTTATGAAAAAACAGATTCAGTGTGATATTTGAAGCTTTATATGTAAATACTAATGCATAAATGTTGTAAAACTCAAAATAGGAAAAAATGCGTAAAATGTATTCCCAATATGTGTAACTTTTGCCATTTTATCTTCACCTTTTCTTTTTATTTATCTTATTCTTTAAGTTATTATTTTGTTTCATTTATTTATCTCACTTTCTATCTTATAATATTTTTGTTTCATTTATTTATCTTACTTTTTATACTATTATAATATTTTTATATTTTATTTATCTTGCTTATGCTTTTCTTGACTATTTTATCTTAGTTTAATTTTGTCATGACTATTTTTACGATAGTCGGTGATGAAGTTTCTTATGTAAAACAAAAATGATACGAATTTGACGTATAGTAGAATGAATTGATACATAACACCAGGAAAACATGCCTATGGTAATAAAGAGAATTAAAATTTTAAATACTTGCCCTTCAGATCACCAAATAACGATTTGTCAGATTATATCAGCTGCTGGATTCGTAACATTGTGCCCTATTCTGTGAAACTGCTTCTCGTGGAATGAATGAGCTAAAATTTTATTCTAATTTTCTAAAAGAGCTAACACCATCTCTGAAGCTGTCGCCAGACTGTGTTGATTCATTTCAAACCTCTTTGCCGGTTTTCATTTTATGCTTTGTTTATATATTTTGTGATTTTTTCCATTTTTGTTTTTTTTTTGTTCTACTACAAAAAGGATATTAATGTGGCATGGCATTTCTTTCATTTTTTGTCTTCAATTGAAGCGATAAAATGTCCCTACCTTTTTATACTAAAGTAACTAGGGGATGAAGACGATTAAAAACATTGAAATTATGTCACATGGTGGCAAAAAAGACATTCATGGAATGTACTTTTTATAATTTAAATACTGAATCCATCCGGACTGATGTTAGTAATAGTTTGATAAAATTTTGATATTAATCATAAATCGGTTCGTCTTCTAAAATATTGTTTCAGAAACGTGCCGTGCAAATCATTCAGTGCTTCATGTTAACGTACGAAGCAAATGGTGGGACAAGACATTATCATAATAAATTAGTAAACTTTTTCTTAAACATTATCTTGTTTTACATTGATTCTTATGGAAAACATTGTTTTACTTAACGAATGTTTCACATTACCAGTAAGACTCGGAACATATTATTCTGGTTAAGCGAGGTTCCACTGTTATTGATTTAAATATAAACAATATCTTGAAGAATGTCAGTTTCTAAATATTGCACCAAATATTTTTCTATTTATTCTCTATCCTGAAATAAATACGATATCATACAATAAACTTCTGAAAATGCCATTTTTTCCAATGATAACCTTGATGCACTTTTCTTTGATTTGGTCGCTACAAAAATACAAATAATAGTTGCTTCCATAATCTTCCTATATTCGAAGTTTAAAATTCCTTGACCCAGTTTTAAATGCACTTTACTTTGAATGAGGTTTTGAGATATCTTATTCTTTGATTTTGCTGAAGCTTTAATACTCAGCAAGTACAAAAAGAGATTCTGCAAGTTTCTTCAATATTAAGGGTAAGATGTACATGATAGTCATGCAACATTAATCCTAAGTACATGATGACATCATGTACTTATTTGTTTGATCTAATGAGAGGAATATTTATTTATTGAATGATATAGATAATCCATTTAAATACGATTCCAGAAACTTGGAGATAAGAAAGATTATTTGCAAAAGATTATTCGCAATACTCAGATCTAAAAACTTTGATTAAACGTGACTGTGTGCAAACAATAAGACAAATGTATTATTGAATGTACTCACTTACCAAAAACTGTCATTTTCTTTTCAGCTGCTACTGTCTGAAATTCTGGAGCTTCAGCTGAAACTTCACAACGGTACGTTCCTGCACTGTTGAGATCTACGTGACGTAGGTAGACGGACTGACTACCTGATTTAGATAGCTGAAAAATAGTAAAAGAATAAATTTCAGCAGTAGGCAAAACAAAAAGGAATATATTTCCTTGAAATAATAATAAAAAAGCTAAAAAGATCTTCAAACATATAATTTATTTTAATTTGCCGTACGTATTTTTAAATGAAGCATATATCACTTCCTCTTATCAATAGTTAGGAGTTAAAAGGGAAATATAAACTTCTTATCTTCTCTTTCTGTCACGCAGTATTGTTTCGGTAATTATAAAATTAATCCTTTTCTTTCAGAATTTCAAATATTCTTGAATAAACCTCCGCCAGTTTTTTAAATTAGAGTTCCTATCAGCAAAAAACGAGCATCATTAATCTTCTTAAATTTAATAAAGTAGTGATCTGTGAATGAACAATTTCAGATCAAGTATATGAAGCATATTATAAGAATATTAAAACATGTATAAAAAGTTAATAAATTTTGCCCTTTGTAAAGAACGGATACACATTTATTCCTCTTTATAGGAGGAAAAGTGGTATAACATTCTTTTCAGAGTATGTTGAATGTAAAGATTAAACTAAAGATTACGCAACAAGAAGTCGTATAATGCATTGTTGATTAAACTTAATATACATTTATGTAGAACGAAATGTTATGTTTTTAAAATAAAAAATCTGATGTAGAGACCACATGATTTCTTTTCAGGGCCTATTAAATTAGATTCATTTTTTGCTGCACTTTGTGTAAATTGATTTTCTAGAATTTCATTGCAGATATACGTCTCACTTCCCGGAAAGGCAAAAATACATAAAATGTCAATATATTTTCAGTAAACGTTGCAAAATATAAAAAAACTTGAAGCACCAAATGCAGTTAAAAATGATTTTCGCAGTTTAAATTAGGATTGCTAGGGAAAAGCATGCAATTATCCTAGTCATCAGAAAGATAAAACTTTCGGTCCCACTGGACAAAAGTAAACTGAAGTTATTATACAAACTGACTTTATTCGCTTTACTGCGAAGATTTTCCAAATGTAAACAAATATTCTCCGCGTTAGGTTAAGCAAAATTTACACTTTTAAATTGTTGGTAATTCTTTTGTGTGCAGATTCACTAATGCCATAAAAAGCTTAATCGGAACATAAGAATCACACAATTTAATCATTTTTAGAGCAAAATATGTACAATTTACCAGCATATAATACTGGAAAACAGAGCTCACCGAGCCGGGAAAGAGAGTAGGTATTCAGCGAAGAGCCATTATATTACGACCACCTTCCATCTATAAAAATGGACTCGCCCGGGAACAAAACCACTGCGCGTCCGCGGCTGATGTTGGAGCATATAAGGCCGCTATGCAGCGCTATTAGCTACATAACGGGAAAAGCAGCTGATTAATCAGACATCGATAAAGGTCAAATGGTTATGGCTCAGCGACTGGGAACATAAATATCAGAAACGGCGTGTTTAGTGGGATGTTCACGTGCAGTTGTTGTGAACACATATCGAAAGTGGTGTATGGATGGTGAAACGACAAGTCGCCGGCAATCGGAGGCTGAAGCATGTCCCTGCACTGACGGCATGGCATCGCCAGCTGCCTCTGCAATGGTTCCCCTCGGGGGTTGACTCAGGAGAATTCCTGGAAATTACTGGCTAGGATCTGTCTTTAGACAGTCTCAACCACGGGGGCATATAAGTTGTCTTCACAGGACTAGAGCCCGAGTTTATTCTCAGGTTGGTTCCGGCTTAGCAGGGACCGTACTGGTACTGTCGTGTCTGTTCCTCTGTCTGTGGTGGAGCTAGATCGGAGATCACCGACCTTGTCGTCGGGGATTTGGCCCTCATAGTTCCAGTGACGGGGACTAATTGTCCCAATGCTTTGTATGAGGCCGGGCAGGGACTGCGGGTCTGCGTCGCCGATGAGGGGGTCTCAGGAGCTTGGACACGCTCACCCCGAAAGGCAGACCCAGGACAGGGGTCCAGTTCTTGCGTTCTGCCTCTGCAATGGACCAATAAACATCATAATTGGAGATTTGAAGAATAGAAGAAAGTTGCATGGTCCGATGAATCACGTTTTTTGGTCCATCACATTGACGGGCTTGTGCTAATACGCCGATTTCCAAAGGAATCTCTGACACCCGTGTGCACAGTTGGACGGAGACAAGACAGAGGCGAGGGTATTATAGTGTGGGCAATGTATTCATGGTGCACATTAGGACCAGAATCTCCATGGAAAAGTCCCTGACGTCTGTGCGCTACGTGAATATCGTTGCAGACCAGGTGCACTCATTCACGATAACATTTTCGGCGGTGACTGGTGTTTACCAACAGGATAATGCACCATTTCATAAGGATGGATTCGTCAGATAGCGGTTCAAGGAAAGTGACACCTAATAGGTAGGCCACCATTGCTTCCTATGAGGGGATAGACAATTTACATCCATGCCTTCTCCGAAATTCGAATCCGGGCCCTTCGGTAGCGCAGCGAGTGGTACTAACCACTTTCCCGGTTAGACGGTATTTCATTGAAATATGATACCAGAAAATGTTCGTGATTTCAATACTTCCTTTAATTTGTACAACACAGTAAAAATAAAATAAACAGCAGAAGGAATATCGAAACACTCAAATGATTTTCTGAGATAATGCGGCAGTTTTTAGTGCACATGTAAAGAAAATCACAATGCAGCTAACTACGCACTCATTACTGGGAAAACTGTAATTATTCTTCAGAAATAAAAGCAGAACGTATAACCTATTTATTTATTCAACTGTACAATTAGTAGTTTTCTACCGGATAAAAGAAAAAAGATGCTGTTTCCGAGATTCGAATTCTTGACCCCCTGACTGCTAGCAGAATGCGTTTCCGATTATACCACGCAGTAAGGAACGAGAAACGTTTTCATGACGAAGAATGTGACGTTTAAGTGAAGAAGTTTTTTAAGTTGTCTTGTAAGTAGGGAAGAACGTAAGGAACGATTCCAATGATGTATATTTATTTATTACAGGAATGTTTTTGCTTCAATTAAAACCACTTCTAGTTATACCAAACAGTTTTACACTCACGTTTGTGAAAATTGCAACACCATGAAGGACTTACGCGAGTGAGCTGAAATTTTCAGGAAATGCAAAGTAGCGCATGATATGCAAATGATTAGAATTGCAAATCCGTAGCGCATGCGTATGCTGATCAGCGCCCTCTGAACGGCTGATGGATCCGAATAAATAGACGGCTGTAGTGAGGCGTGTATGGTTATCGGTGGTTATCTGCTAGCGGTAAACGTTAACTCAATCTGTACTTATGCCTCGTCGACGAAAGAGAGCGAGATTTGAA
>KK117467.1:252370-274195 GCA_000611955.2 Stegodyphus mimosarum
GAGCAGCACTTTGCGGCGCGTGGTGGCCACACAAAATACTGATTCTGATCTCTTGTTCTTGTTTGTTTGCTTTGAACATTTAATCATTTATTTGTACCACTACCACTCAACTGTGTATTAAATTGCATTCAATTATGACGATTCCTTCTTGGTGTTGCAATTTTCACAAACGTGAGTGTAGTTGTACTTTTGCATTGTAATAAATATCTGCTAGCTATCCGCATTTTCTACTAACTGAGTGCGATGTGATCACATTTATTCCCGAACTTTGAAGCTGTGATGTAGTATATCATGGGACACGGGACGTACTGTACAAACCCTTATTTTCGGTAACTTGTAAACATTTTCTGTAATGTTTTAGCAGTTACTTATCAGTGCTCATATTAAGTAAGCGAATAAGTCTGATCACGATGAGGGTGATTTCGCTTCCATATGAAGATTGGACGTTTCTTATCCGATCAAATATAATCTCATTAGTAAAGTAATTAACTATTTATGACCGTTTTCTGTTAAACGTATAGTTACAATATTTTGAATATAATTACGTTTTTCAGAGTCCTACTTTTAATACATACTAAATCGCTTTATATAAAATTGTTAACAAATGCAGTTTATATTCGATGATTATTATATTGCTTGATGATTGTGTTCTCTTGTTAAATTTACTATTATTAATAAATTCATTTTATGTTGTATCTCAATTTCAAGAAGAGAGACAAGCTTTTGTTTCCAAGCTTATATTTCTTTTAGCAATGAATTAATAAGAGATTAGCCATCAAAGAAAGGGCAAATCTTGGCCGTACATCTTCAGTCACTACTTTTATAGCATCTTTTGCGTTATTATATTATGTGCATGCGGTAAAGAGCACACAGGTGATTTATTTTATATCTCCCAGCGCTGTAAATGCATTTATTTGATAAAGACCAAAAACTGAGGATTCAGATTTTATAATTCTATGTATCCTTGAGTTTTAAAGAAACATAATAAACCGAATAGATCTCCATACATGTTAGAAATTTTCTGATCTGTAATAGAGTAAGAAATGAGGAAATAAATGGAATGCATCAGTTAGGTAGATTTTAATTTAAGCCAAAAATTGCATTTTTGATACTGCATTTCCTAAAAATTAGATACGAAGAACTATCACTAATGTTTAATTTTGGATTTTGACATCTGGTTTAGTTTAAATTCGAAACAAAAATGCTTTCTGGAGATGTCATCTAAGCACAAGAAACATCGTTTTGAGATTTATAAGATTAAATACTTATTAACTACGAACTACTTATTTTTCATGTTCTAAGCAATTTTTACGATTCCAAAAAGTTATAGAAAATATTTTAAGTTTTATACGTTACGATAAAAATGGTAATTGCTAAACTGAATATTGTACACACTAGGATTATGTACTATATTAAAGTAATAACAATGAACTAAAAAATTACTCTACCTTTTATCTCAGAGCTAGCAGCATAAATTAATTTTATCGCATCAATAATGGTACGTTTTGAAGAAAGCACGAAATTCACAATATTTCATGCTGTACATTGCTTGGTATATTACATGAAGCTGTCATACCTTCTACAGTATAAAGATCTTAAGAAATCTGTCAATTAATGCATTTTCAAAATTTAAAAGGAAACTACTTAAAAATTAAGAAATGTTTTAGTAATTAGTAAGGAGAAGATTGTATTGAGGTTTTATGTCACACACACTTCAATTTTAGATGAAGACTGAAAGTGGAATGGGAACATTAAAAAGAAATTCTATACCTTGGAAAAATGACGCCTTTAATGAACACTGGTGATTTACTATTTTATAGAAATTTAAATATCAATTTAATTTTACTACACCACACCATACTCTAACCTATGAGTTGTCCCCGCATAACACTCAGCTTATAAAACGCTTATAACCAACAGCTTTGAGAAGCACCGTTTTGCTTGGATTCGATTTAAATACCTCTCTAAATTTAACTCACCAACTCACGCCGGTATCATATGGGCTAAATACCATGATATTAAACCTTCCTCCTCTTGCATGTACCAATAGGCAGCACTTTTGAGAATAACCTTCAATTAATTTTTTTAATAACCTTGTAGAAACATAAGGTTTATTTCAAAGCAGGAATCATGAAAAATGAGCAAGGCCTTCGCCCGGAATCCAACACGGACCTGTCGGTTAAGCGTTGTGCTGACCACTGCACCACGAAGCCATGCGAAAAAGTCGGGAGAAACACCTTATAACCTAACTATATGATACAGCTTTAAATAAGTAAACGTTATTATATATCCATCCGACATATTTTTCTGACATATTAGAATATATATACATATATATTTCTGATATATTAGAATATACATATACATATATATATATATTTCTGATATATTAGAATATACATATATATATATTTCTGATATATTAATATAGTAAGAAAAATAAAGAATATGTAAAAGATTAAATTAGCAACATAAATTTCCCTTCTGAATTCTAAAAATAGTAACCTCTCTCTTCACTGTGTCATTTCTAGATTAAATCCATGTCATATGACTCTTACATAATTCTGGTGACGTACATGGAACTAAAACTCGAACAGCCAATCATAATTTTACAGAAGTATTAACTATCCAATCAAAATGCATTGTAAACCCAAACTAACTCAGTCTGAATTAAGATTTCAACCTGAACATAACGCACCTGCTCGCTACTCTTCGGCCTAGCTGTATTGCTGTCTGCTCCTTTTTTCTTGCAAATTAATCAAAAATGTTATCCTCTTGAAATAGGTAAAAATAATGTCCCAAGTTGTTTGTGGCCCCAATATGTTTACTGAAAATAAAATAAAGATTTAATCTGCCTAATTTACCTTAATTATCTCTCTCTCTCTGTTTTAAAAATCGTAATAATTTCTCTGGCATTTCTAGATGATTCCATTTTGCGATGACATAGTAATTGGGAACTGAAACTCTTAACTCAAACCCAAACTTTTCTCTTTGCTTCCATAGCTCCACTAGGCACTTTAGCTTCTTTCTGTGCTCTGCTTGATCGCTTTTTCGTTGTGCGCGCTTTCTATCGCAATACTTTCCAAAATATAAAATGTTCTTGAATAGGCACGATTAGAGTGCCAAGTGATGTGGCCGCGAACGTCAACTGGAAAATAAAAAGTGGAATTAAAACCGCCTCGACTGAAAGTTTCTGTATCTATAAGATACAGAAACTTTCAGATAATGATAAGATACACCGATGCTGCTATATCTTTTCCTTGCATTTGTAATTATTATACATATTTCTCTGGCATGTTATGTATCCATTACTGTTTCTGACATACGGAGTATTATTTTAATCAATAAAAGATATTTCCAATATTATATTTTGCATCTGATATTGATTCATCTGAGTTTAAACGTTCCCTTTAGCATATGGGCATTTTATATGTCAATTTAATTTATAAAACATTTGAAATATTTTCCCATAATTGGTTTACATAACTTATACATCTTGGGGTAATTAATTAAAGATTATTTTAAAATTTTTTTTTAAAATAATCTTTAAATGTTAAAAAATGTTAAAAAATGAAAATAGAGAAAAATAAGAAAAAAAAGAAAATTTTTTATTAGATTTTATTTATCATGTGTCTTTTTTATTATTTTTTTCAAGTTACGTCATACGGTACTTCCCCCCCCGTTCCTGCGTACTGCCTCCGTGTTGTAATTGGATGCACACTCGAGATGTATTCGAGATGTTTAGATTTCTAGTCCCTGTGAGGGTACTACACATTTTTCACGTCTCCAGCATTAAAAATCCTAATGACTCGGCACTACTTTCACATACATACATATATAACAACAAGGCTAAAAGGATATTCAGACACTATCTTAAATTTGATATAGACGATGTGAAGAATTGAAACTACTTTGTTCATTGGATCAATCACGTTTTATAAACACTAGCGTGTGACATCATTATACGTAGATTATTTTCAGTTCAGGTTTACTTATGAATAGCGTTTGAAGATTTACGCTTGCGCGAGAATGATTACTTTCTGTGAAATACAACCAGTCATTCGGTTACCTAAACAACAACATATAAAAATTGTGGTCTCGGATATCGGAAGTGCGCAGTGACACGTCTGACACCATCTTATGATGAACTTCTTGAGCAACAAGTGTTTAAACCAGGAGTTCTCAACCGGGAGGAATTTTCCCTAGGTTTGAGATTCTTCAGAAAAGGAATGCGATCAACTTTTTATTTACCTGCTAAGTAATTAGTTTTCGTTTATGAATGCAAAAAACTACTTTATTGAAGCTTTGGTACTTATCAACATTTTCCAAACTTCTTGCTTAACTTATAAAACACATTAAAAATAATATTATTTAAGAAAAAAAATTATACAGGTTTAGAGTTTGGAATGGAGATGAAAGGGAGCAATAGTCTACCTTTGGCAAAAAGGGTGCATGTGGAAAGAAAACTTTAGGACAGTAAACCTCTGGTTTAGATACTGATAAAAAGTGAAAAAAAAAAGCTATCAATAACTGGCTATTAATAACAGATGACAGAATTATATAAGAAGTGCCCGGAGAAACAAGATTTCTTCACAATAAATGTTTGAAACGTCAAAGAATTTACGTAGAAAAAGGGAAAATGAGGGTAAAAATTTTTTTTAGAATTTATTTTCATTTTTTTCCTATCCAAAACGGACCTTACTTAAAAGATAAAACTCGTATCAAAAGCAAATTCATTTTTACTGCTGAAACTAATTTAAAATTGATCAACGGGAAGTATAAGGTACAGTGCACAGAACAGTATAACTTTTCCCATTAAATATTTACAAGCTAAGATTTTAACGATTAGATTAAAAGCGTAAACGATTTTCCGAAACGGGAAATTACAATACCTGAAACCGCAACCGTCGAATTTATAAACTAAGATGTAAAGGGTTATTAAGTATGTCAGTATAACTCAAAATAAAGTTTAACAGCTTATTATTCCCATCTGGTCAAGGCTTTTTTATAAAATTTAAAGCATACAGAGCCTTTTTTCATTAAATACTGAATTTTCTTGCAATACAGATGCAAATATGATTTTAGATTTTTCGTATTATAAATCGGTACATAACATTTTCAACACTTCTTTAAGTAGACTAAAAGAAATTGCAGCAACGCAAACGGTTTTGCGTGGATCGTTCATGAATGCTCTTTTTTTTTTTTTTTTTCTTTTACAGCGTAAACCAGCAACTTGGCTATTATTCTCTAACGCAATATAACATTCTTTCAACAAACTGTGTTGCACCTGGATGATTTATAGCTGTTTTTCAACAAAATGCAGGTTGAATGGAATTTCTGTACGTGTATCCATGACTCACAATTAATAAAGAAAGCTACTTATACCAGTGATCTTCTAAATACCATCTTTCCCATTAAGAACTGTACAAAAAGCCGAGGAACTAAAGAAGGCTAAGAACTATCGGGTTTTTCCGGTCGGCCGGAAAAATGTATTTCATAGGATTTAACGCTTCGCTTGCAAAAGTGAGAATGAAAAATAACATCTTAAGAAAAAGAAGGACTATCAACCGAAGGATTTTTGGTTAGTGGAAAATTTTTTGAAAAGAATCATTTATCAACCGCAAAAAATGTAACTCTTTGTTCGATTAGCTTAATACCCTCTACTTGACTCTACATCTGAAACAGTTGGATTACCATTCCCCACCAAAACAAAAGAGGTCTAAATTTTGCCATCTTAAAAAGAAATTGTAAGCTTTTTTATCAAAGAGACAGGTACTTCATATTGCAAAATTTCTTTTCCTGCTTATAGACGTAACGTTTTTGAAAATACTGCTTCTTGTGAGAAAAATCAACGCTTAAAGTGTTCCGAAAGAGTAAAATAAGATTACCGGTTTTTTTTTAAACCATTGAAAAAGCGAAAAATGTAAAGCAACTTGCAAAAACCATACATTTTTACATGCATAAAGATTGCTATTTGGTCTTTCGGTGTTAGAAAAATGACAGCATAAATAATCATAAATTCCCTAAATGTATATATTCTTACGTTTCGAGGGCCCACCAGCGGCCGAACGGTAAACACGCTGAACACTGGTAGTTCGGTCCGAGGTTCGAATCCCGCGAACGGGCTGGCTGCATGGGCGTTTTCGTGGTTTTCCCCATGTGTAACGTGTATACGAGCCAGTTTCCCTTAGAAAGTCCTCCACGAAGGCATCCCTCCCTTTAGGCAGATAGCCCTCGTGTGCTTTGCCATAATGAAATAACCTAACCTATCTTACGTTTCGAAGAGTAATTTCGTTTCATGTTTGATTTACATTAATCAAAAAGTGACTTACGTAACGTTATAATTACAAAATGCATAAACACACACATATTAATATATATATATATTTATACAGGGTGTTTGTAAAGTCCCGGACCCATTTTGATGTTTAATAACTCATAAAATAATGAAGATACAAACAAACTTATGGCATTTATTGATGGAATAACTTATATATTTTCTATTTCAAGTTTAAATATCTTTATTTTTTGTAAATATCGTCTGCGCGTGTGGTTAATTTCAGATAATTTCATTTTCAAGTCTAAATATCTGTACTTTTCTAAATATCGTCTGCTTATTAATTGCTTATTAATTATAATTATGATCTGAAAACCCCCATGAATACCATGAGGCACAAAGGGATTCCCCAAATGTTAATATGTGGTGTGGACTAATGCACGACCGTGTCATTGGGCCTTTCTTTTTTACAGAAAAGACGGTCTTATCAGTCGTATACTTAGATATGTTGGAAAACTCCGCATTCCCACAACTAGAAGAACTTCAGCCACATGTCTTTTCGCAATAAGATGGTGCACCACCTCATGGGGGGTACCATCGTTCATAGTTCTTTGAATGACCATTTTACAGGAAGATGGATCGGGCGAGGAGGTCCAATTCCTTGGCCACCCAGATAACCTGATATGGAATTTTTCCTTTGTGGATTTGTAAAGGACAACGTTTACAGGAGGAGCGTATCGAACATTGATGACCTAAAAGCCAGAATTACAACCGCAATAGCCTCTGTGGATGCCGACATGCTTGCCGGTAGCTCGCGTGAAATTGAATATCGACTTGAATTCTAATTCTTCGTGCGACGAAGGGGGCACACGTGGAAGTTCATTGACAAGGGTCATGAAACTTTTTGAGTCTATCTAACCATTTATGTTATTAATTTCAATTTATTATTTTATGAGTTATTAAACATCAAAATGGGTCCGGGACTTTATAAAACCCTGTTTATATATATATATATATATATATATATATTATATAAAAGGTATTTTTAACGATGCATATGCTTTATAAATTTAAAGAGGAGAAACATTTAAATTAAAAACGTAAAAGCGATGTGACAGGCTGAAAGAGTAGAATGAAATAGTATAAGAAAATGAGAGCAGAGACAAAAGGATATTTCCATAAAATTCTAGAAATCTACAAAATTCATGGAATCTGTAGAGAGTTTTTGGGATCAAATTTCGCAATAATTTTTATGTATAGCTAATTTAAGATAAATTCTAGAAATTGAATTTATATTTATTCAGAAGGAAATATGTAGGCGGGTTGATAACTCCGAAAATATTTTATGAAGTCTTTCTTGGAGCCACATAAGAACAGAAAAGAAATTAATAATGAAAACTGATACTGAGGTTGCGAAAAATACATTTATGGCGAAACATCATTCTGTTTTATTATTGTGATTTTAAGATAATTTTTGCAATTAGATTGCATATGCATAAAATACATTTTTGGGGCATTTATTCGTATATTTGCTTTTCATTATTGTATAATAACGTTTCAATGAACTAGAAATAAATAAATTTAGAATCAAATAAAGTAAAATGTATGCTGAATATAACAAGAGAATTGCTAAATAAAATAAATGTATTCCGATCAATTTTATTACCTATTCAAGTCAAACAGTTATAGAGTCGCACTTTCTCGGAAATTAATTCGAGACTCTGGTAGACTAAATCGAATTATCGCTATGTCTTGTAAGGAAAGTGGATGACGTTGGCTCAAACCTGCACTGGCGTGAGAAGTACTATCGTCAAGAGTAAAGCAATGCCATAGACAGACTACTACCGTAGGATTTCAAACAGTATCGTGGTCTTTAGCAGGCGGAACTCGCTCTGTCTAAACAATCTCCCCTTAGATACTGTCCCTTTCTACCCAATTTAAATAAGTGCAAACTAAAATTAGCATTCTGGCAGGAAAACGGAAAGGGAGAATGGCGGCAAAGATACTGAAATAACTGGTTTCATAAAATAAATAAATTTCTTACATAAATAAGAAACAATAGAAAGGGCATTTGTTTGTAATGCATACTTTCAAAACATGTAGAAGAGAGCATAAAAATATTACTTTTCTTTCTTTTTTATGCGTTTTTATATTTGAGGTAACACAATGCTCATAAAAATAAGCTTTGAAGAACTCTAAATATCTCAAAAAAGTAAAAGATGTAGGCAAGGCGTAGTTTAGAACTGTTTATTTTTTACCAGCACGTTTTTATCGAAATATCTTTTGAAATTGTAAAATACTGCGGCAACAAGACATATCTATCTATCTATCTATCTATCTATCTCTATGTACACGTATGTATAAACACAGTTTACATCAAAAATTTATAATTCGTTAAAATTTCAGGCTGTTAATTTTTTTGTATGTATGATAATATTCATAAAACAAAAACAGCAATGAATTTGATTGCTTGGAATTTTTTAATACAATCCGTAAGTAATATATATGCATAAAAACTATGATATTTCAAACTGCACTGTTTTTAGAGTTGCAAAGTTTTGGCCTTGCATTCCTCTGAACCTTAATACTTTAAATGGAGATTTTTTTCCCGTCGCTTTATTTCCTTCGCAGTGTTTTCGGTTGTCAGAAAACAGACTATCATTACAATGAAACAAGAAAGCTAATTCTCAAATGAAGAACAAAACGATGACACAAATTTAACATTTTTAATAAAAATTTCCTCTGGGCGGGAAATATACATGTTTAAATGTAAACTTAAGGAAAAAGAATTCCGTTATTCATAAAGGAAGATGAAATGGCAACAGTAAATGTAAGTAAAAAGGGAAATTACTCGAATAAATTCTAAACAAAAGATACTTTAAACTTCTCAGCATTTGTCAGAACACCATGGAAATAAATAATGATCTCGAAACGGATGTCTTGAAATCTCTATACCTGTAGCGCTTGAAAATAATGAGCTTTCACTTCAGAGACTCTCATCTGGTGAAATAAAATAAAATTTAAACACAGTGCTTGACTGAAATGAATATTACCTTTCCGTGATTATTTGCCATTATGACGCAAAAGGAAACAATTATTTATTCAGGATGTTAAGATAACTTGAAACAGAAATGATAGTTGCTTCACTTTCTCATTTCGAAATTTGCATAAATTCAGTGTTATGAAATAGTGGTTACTTTACAAGGTTAGTTGAGTTTTATTATAACATATATCAAGAACAATCATGAATTAAAATAAAGGTACTCTTAAATATGAAGGCCTTGTTCAGTAGTATTTATTATAATGCCTATGGTAACATATATTTCGGGGCAAGGGAACTAATTTACTTGAACTAATTTACTAATTACTTTAAATAACTTGAGATTTTATTAAAAAATTAATGTTTTGGAAGATGAATGTTATGTATTTGTATACCGTTCAAAATGAATAATTAGTATTTGTATGAAATATTGATTTTTTATTTGATTTGTTTCATCATTATTCGACCGATTTTCAAAGTTACAGCTATATTACATGTTTATGTTTCCTCGTCACATCTTAAAACATAATTTGAAAGGTATCTGACATTTCAGAACGATTTTCATGACGTTTGAACATTGTGATAAGATGTCATTCGAGAAATCAATTGCATTGAGAAATATCATAATTTGTGTCAACATTTGGTTTGTATTAAAACGGGTTTCTTTATTTCCACTTTTAATTTCAGATTTATTCAGAGCTTGGTTTTAATATTACAGTTACAGTTATAAGATCTAGTCTTCTTCAGAAACATAAACTAAACTAGATCCTACGAAAGAATGTGGCGATTTCTCACACAGGCATTAATTAAATACCAGCACAGAAGAAGGCCCTTTATTGCCCTTGAATAGCCCTTTATTAATTCAACTCGGAACAGAAAGGCACGTACTTCGTGCTTTACAATAACACCGACCACTTCCGGTGGAACTTAAACGTTATAAAATAAATCAATTCAAGTCTAAAATAGAATAGTGCTGCTATTTATTTAAGTTACGGCTAACTTAGGTTTACTCAACAAAGCCTAACAGGCCTGTTATCCGAAATGGCCAAGGAGCGTACTAGCGTAACAGCGAAATAACCAACGAAACGTATGCTGGCTAATGAAAACATCCTCCAAATAAACTCAGAGATTCACCCGTTTAAATTTACATCCTGGCGAGGAAATGTGAGGGGAAGTTGAGGCGTTCAGGAACGATAACAAAAATTTGAATAAAATGTTAGTTAACTAAAGGAAACCCTACAAAGCCTAAAGGTGACTTAACTTTTACTAATAATCATTCAGCCAAATTGATTTCTTGAATAAATTTTGGGAAAATGTTTCTCTTAAGTCAACGTTTCGCACTTCTTCATTCATAACGTCAGCGTCAAACTTACATCTTAGCAAAAGGAAAAAGCACCTCTCTCTTGCAACTTTATCAAATACAGAGAACAATAGTTCAATTAAAATGAATATCCACGAAACAGTGGAATACATTACTTTCGATCAATTTCCATAAGATAGAACCTCGGCAGATACTGTAGAACATGCTTCGATTACAGAATGTGTCTACTACAAAAATTCAAAATGATCTTATTTTTCTACATAATGAGATCAAAGATATCTTTAAAATGACAAACAAAGGTAGAGTACAAGTTATCGATGGGATTAGTTCAGGTATAGTTGATGAAATTTATTCCGCAGAAAGCAAACCTTCCTTACACATCATGAACTCTTGCCTGAAATTAGTTATTTTTCAGAGCTATGGAAAGCCGCTAATTTAGTGTTAATATCGAAAAAAGGAAAAAGATAAATCATATTTTAGTGCCTACTGAGCGTTTTGCCTCCTTTCTAACTGAGGGAGGGTTTAAGGTAAACTATGAGCACAAAGACTCACATAACTTCTCTTTAAATATAAACTTTTAAAACAGTACAGATTTGGATTTACGCCGAATAAGAAAACACTGTCTAGACAATATAATAATACAGTCCAAAAAGTTACACTCGAGATTGGCATACTCGTGTACTTTCTCTAGATGTAATGTCTGCCGATGATAATCTTTGGTGGCTAGCCACACACCGAAGTCTTAACTATGTAGCAAATATCTACAAATTATTGAAGAATTATCTTCATAATAGAAAAGACATATGTAAAAGAGACGGTATCAATGTCTTCAAGAAGAATTATCAAGATCGAATTTCCTCAAAGCTCTAACCTCAAGTGTCTAATTTAGGTCCAGTTTTGTGGAATGCTATGGCTAATACTACATTAATGTTGGACTTACGAAATGACGTCACTCTTCAATCATATGCCAATGATTTCGCCGTGATTGTCGGCGGTGACATGATATAATTATTATAGCACTAAAACAAAATGATATAATTTCCTAAGGCTCGAGATTACGATGGAAGAATGTTCCTATTCGAAACAACGGTACCTTAAAAAATCTAGGGTTCATTCGTAATAAAAACGTAACCCGGAAACCTCAACTGTTGGAAATGCCAGATCGAACTCACGCAATTGTAAATTATTTGAATCGTCTTATGATACGTAAGTGAGGACTTGAAAGCTTATTTAAGAGGAAATGAAACATTGATGTTATACGGTTGCCCTGTACGGTAGCGTTCCAGTGTCAAGGTAAGAGCAACAAATAAGTCGCTATGACTTTAACGAATAGTTCGGATGCATATAAATAAAGCGCTTTGGACTCCCTCCTTTGCGCATGTCTTCGTAGCGTAACTGGAAGCACGTTAGACTCGTATTCGGGAGGTCCGAAGTTCGAATCTCTGCAAGGACGCCGTGAATTTCCTCAATTTTCTGATTCGAAAAAATTCCATGAGACTCTACAGTGGCACCCCAACTAAAAGGTGGTGAAAGATAATTAGAAAACACTTGGATTTGGCGACTGGTTTCCCTAATCTTCAGTCGCACTTTAAAATGGGGGTATATAAGGTATTTTGTCCCTCCTTTCTGTATGCTTCGTCATGTCACTGGAAGCATACTCGACGAGTATTCGAGAGGTCCAGGGTTTGAATCCTGGTAAGCGCACATACAGTAATAACTTCTCTTCAAGTTTTAGTTGGCGCGATTCCACTAGATATTAAAGAATAGAAATCAAAGTTATTCCTCTTCTTTCACTTTTAAGAGTACTGCATTACAGATGAATTAATCATATCAAGTTCCATAGGGAAAGTAGAAATCCAAAAAAATCAGCAAACATCGAGCTCAATCCGCACCAAATAAGTGACATATGAACAATTCCCCAAAATAGAAATTTTTACGGAACGGATCAAAGATCCAAGATAAGATGATGCTGCATTTATATCTTACCAGGTTAGTTGCTGCTTTGTTTACAACTTACCAAGACAAGCAAGTTTTACATTTCAAAACATTTAACTAATTGATTCAAGCTCAGTTTACCAAGCTAAAGCAATAAGTCTGAACGACACCGTTTATGGTTAAATACCTTTTTCAAAAATAATAAATCGCAATATACGAGCATTTATATAGATAGCCAAACAGTCTGAAAGGCGTCATATTCTACGAAGAAAATATATTTACCTATTCAGGCCATTCAATAAATAATAAATACGGAAATAAATATTCGTCCCATTAACTTAAACTGGATACGAGGACATACAGGAAACAAAGCTACTGGTAAAAGACAGCTAAGAAAGCCACATAAAAAGTTGTGATTGATATTCTTGTTCAAGACTTAGAGTCAAGAATAAAATTTCTGTACAAAATTTAGTAAAATGACGAAGAAAGTGCAATGAGACAGATACAGGAAGAGTAATTCACGAATACTTCGCACATGTACAACTAAAAGGAATAAAAAAATTATGCTGTGGAATCAAGCAGCAAATCATGGAAAGTTTCTATTTTATTTCCAGCCATTCTTGAGAAGAAATGTAAAACGTGAGTATTGAACACCAGTATATCTAGCATGCGAAGAATTATTTGGCAGCGTCCATTACTTTCAATAATTATCTACTGGCAAAGTTTCTACCAGGATTTGAGACAAAAATTCCAGCAAAAGATTTATTGTGTAATAAAAAGGTGTTTGTTTCATCAGATTATGAAATATATTATGGAAGCTTAAAATAATTAAGTATTATTTATATGAGTGGACTAGTTAGCATTTAAGAGCAAGTAAAAATTATGACAAATCTTGTTTACATTTGCAAAGCGAGCGAAACAGAAGAAGATTATATCTAGTCTTCTTTACATCTGCATATCTTGTGCATGTTTTTCTTCCCAAGTGAAGGTCCAATGAATCTAACTGACGATGTTAACCATTTTTTCTCTCAAGACCGGTTAGTCCGTATGCCCTTAGTCTTATGGCTGCATTACTGAGTAGGTGCTCAGTTTATTGTTTCGGCTATTTCGCCAAAGGATTCAAAATTATTTCCGAGCAGTGTTCTTCAGTGAATAGGATGGGAGTTAAAATATATAGAAAGAACATACTTGAAAGACTGTCTTAATTGTTAGAAAATACCCTAAACATTCTTATACAAGTACTTTGTATAAGAGTTGGTACTTTCAATATCAATAGCATTTTTTACTCTTTTATATAGCGAAAGAGTTAAATTGAGTTCGTAAAATATCTCAAATGGATAAAGACATTGAAGTAGAGCAAACAATACCGTTTCCTATAATGCGAGAGTTTCAAAATACAGTAACAGGTATTAATTATGCAATAAGCGTCCCTTTATTGTCAATAACATCTCCTAAATTTATTGTTCTTCCATAATACTCTCTCAAAACATTCATTACTCTGAAAGTTTAAGATATAAACGTAATTATCTTTTTTCGAGGAAAGAAATATCGTATAAAAATGTTTGCACAGTGAATTTCATTGAAATGTTTGTTTATCCTATACTTTTAAGTGCATTGCATTATGCGCATTTCTCTATGCCAAAGAAGTCTTAGATGATAAAAAAATCTAGACAGGTATAAACCGTTTTAATGGAAAAATTTCTAACAAAACACAAAATTGAATCAGGAAGGATAAACCACGGAACTGCGTTTGTTTAGCAAATACGATTCAACAGAAAATGAAGACTCAAACATGGAAAATCTCTCTACTATAGTCATTAATTAATTTCATCTTGTGCATCCACTAGACAATTATTATTAGCTTGATAACTTTGTTTGCTGCTCTCCTTAATTAATTACGTCTCTCAGCAAATTAATTTGGAATTCAGACATTTATTTGTGAAGGAAATTGAGGATTATTTTTTTCGTAAAAATCTCTGCCTGCTTTTGTCTCTTTTCCAAAACATTGATTAATATTCTAATACAGATATCGTATGAAAGGACGAAGCCGATGGCTATTATGAACGGATCATTTCTGAAGTAAAAATGATTCTTCTTTATTGGAAAACAAATGACATACATTCTTAATTTGGTACATAAAAGTAAATTAGGTTATTTGCTAAAATGGAGTATTATTAAACTTGGGATAAATCACCTAATTAATCATTACGGAAAAAACGAATGCACAATTTTGAAAAGAAATCAATCTTGTTTTTGAAAAGTAATTAAATGACAATACAATTTAAAAGCAGCAATAACTAAATATGTAATATAGGGAACATATAAAAATAAGCGAGGACTTTGTTCTTATCTTTTCGAACCTGGAACTTATCTTACATGTGTAACGTGAATCTAAAATTCTAGGTTTTAAGATAGTTATTTGTAGAATAGTGAATAAAGGTACTTAATTATATAGAATAGTGAGACAGGAAATGATGCAAAATGCATCACGAACTACCATTCTTAAAATTATTATCACTTTATGCAATTGTAAATACAAATATGAGTAGCATATTATCGAAAATAACATTTCTTGTGTTGCTTTGTTGAATGCAGTTTTACAAAACATGCACAGTTGGATCAAATTTTCATGCAAAGAAATGGAACTTGCCGATAAGTTGGTCCGATTACTTAACTAAAGAAATGCAGCACTTGGATCTTGTATCCAAATTTCAGTAAATAAGCATGATTCTGTAAACTTCTTGAAAAGCAGCGGCCAGACATTTAATGAAATTGCATACAGCTGCACAATAATACACGACAACAATTTATATCATACAACAGTGAATGTGTCCACTCATGATCGTGAATAATGCACGTGACGATAAGAATGCAAGATAATTGCCATTTCATGACGGAACCTAAAATGAGTTTCTCATTTAAATGATATATGCGTCATACAACAAGTTATCGTACAGTTAAATAAGATATTTGATTTCCTCCAGCAGATGCACCTACTCTTCCAGCAAAGAAGTACTTATTTCTTGGATGATTCTCGAAGTCAGTTAATTGCAAATGATATCTTAAGGCATCCCATTTATATTAAATTGGATTCATACCTGGAGGTCCTGCTAAATGATCCATTCACCAGATATATTTACTTAGAATATATTCGCCACCATTTTAGTCTATGTGAACACATTTCTGGTCTATTAAAAGGTAGCTGACAACTAATTCTTCGCTGAAGAGTCGAGCACATGACTGTAAGTTCATCTCTGAACATATCATAAAATACACAAAAAACATATAAACCAAAAGCACCATATTTCCGGTGTCAAGCTTACCTCTTTTCCTAGTATTGGTGAAATTTTATTGCATCTGACTTACTATCCAGATTAAGATACTTAAGAATCTGAATCTAAGTTGAATCTGGAAACTAAAGAAAGTTTAAACTCATTAAAATAAGGACAATGCTTTCCGTTCTTTGCGATATTATAGACGCACTTTCTGATATGGAGAATTGAACGAGAATGCAAACAACTTGACTTCTATCAAAAATGTCTCATGAAGTATTCAGGAAAAGAAAAAAAAAATACAAAGATAATTTCACCAGTGTGCTGTGTGTTTCTACAGTCCTTACACGCCTGGCTAAAAGTACGGAACTTCAGTAGGCATCGTGGTACTTGGAGGCCTTTACTCTGGCTATACAGCTGGCTTCGTGAAAGTGTTTCTACAAACTGAAAAGGAAACTAGCCGTAACATTAAGCTCTCTTGATTCTAAGCTTAGGTTTGCTCATTTTCAATGTGGGTTGCTCATTCTACAGCCCTGCTTATGTCAGTCATAAAAAAATTAAAACCATCGCTATGATTATAGCCGATGTAAACAACAACAACAACAACAAAAAGCAGAACGAAAAACGACCGGTTTCTGTAACTGTTGCTATTGCAATGCTATGTACACGGCGGGGAAAAAAACAGTTCTATACCTCTAGTTCTACTGGGCAGATTGACGAAATTCAACTTGCGTTTTTCATGTCTCGAAAGCGCGACTTAGGATATGTATTAGATTTATATATAGCATTGTTCTAATACAGGTATTTTGACACAAAATCGGACTTTTACTGAAATGATATGTCAATGTTTTTCCATATTTCGATTCTACGACTCACATTATGTCAAACTGCCAAGTTTTGTAAAAATCGCACGAGTAGTGTTTAAAAATGAGCTTTCAAAATCTTAGCTCCTCCATGCTAATTGAATTTGGTATATGTATATTCATATCCCTTTTTTTATTAAACTTAATTGATTCTTTCTTTCATATTTCGAGATTTTGGTTCCTTCCAAATAAAATTCGGCAATTTTTTATGATTTATTTTTAAAATTTGTATTTTTAAATTATCTAAATGTTTCTAAAAAAACGTTGAACTATAACCTATAAAATTTTTGCCATCATATTGAAGTGGATTTATTTCTAAGCATACCTGTAAATAATTAGGGCGTTTTATTCAAAATTACCCAAGATATACGTGAGATTAGAATTTGGCTTATTTATTAGAAGCGATAATAACGAAGATGTGGTTTACGGACTTTGTTAAAATTATTTGAAAGTATGAACGATGACCTTTTCGTGCGCTCGCGAACAATGAAGAAAAGGTAAAGGAAAATAGGTTGCTGTAAATTAAGAAGTTCGCCAAGTGAATTTTTCTGGGAGCAAACTGAAAAAAACCGCCAAGATAAATTTTTAAATTTCTCCATAAATTTCCCACCAAAATTACAAAATTTAATATCTAGGGATAATTTTAGTCGTAGATTCGAAATATAAAACAAAATGGTATGTTACTTCAGAAAATGTCCGATTTTGTGTCAAAATACCTGTGTTAGGACAATTGATATATATAAATCTAATATGTACCCTGGGTCGAGCTTTCGAGGCATGAAAAATGCAAGTTGAATTTCGTCAATCGGCCCAATAGAACGGGAGATATAGAACTGTTCCATAATTCTGTTGTTGTTGTTGTGCAGTGTATTTTACGTATTCGAGCCTGAGCTACTACATTGTTATTTTACTATAAATGCTTCGGTTTTGAGTCATTATTTGTGCAGGAGTTGAAGAAAATGAGTTTATTCTCACAAATTTTAACAGCAGCGTACATGCAGGCTGAATGTGAACAATGCAGATTTCAAATAAATTAAATAAATTTACCAATAAAAAGCTGTCTAAGCAAAACATAACCGTATGTTTGAAAACGAAACAAAACCTATTCAAATGTAAAAAAAGAGAGGAGCTCTCAATGAATAGAATGCACACAGTGATTAGTCACTCATTTCATTCTTATTAGAGTTATATGAATTGATTGAGAGATTGGTAAATTTTTATTTTCTGTTTGAAATCTATGCTTAGTGCTAAATTTTGTGGTATGAAGAATAAGATATATTTTATATAGATTTTAATTTCTACCACCAACCCATTTCTTAAACACTGTTTATTTTGTAGGTAAATATAAAGAGTAACGTAAAATTAAATCCATGGATCTAAAATAAAAGCGCACTCTGAATCTATCCAGAAGAATCGTTTTAAAGTCTAAGAATGTAATCTGTTTTTCAATCATGTTTTTATTTCTATATGGAAAATTACATGGTCTATCTGAGTAATGGACCGAAAACCCTCGTGGAAGCCTTTTCTTCGCATTTTCGTAACCCATTAAGGAAAAAGTCGCATAAATTTCCATATAACAAACACATTCGTTAGGATTTACTTAAAATCAGTCTTTGGGGTTAACCGCTTGGCAAATAGTGGTACAAATGTAATCTGCATTTCACGTTCCGTGACCAAGAAAGTCAAAATATTTAAACTTTAAGCTCAGTTAATTATTTTTTATTAGAAACTTACCTACCTGCAGAAATTTAGAAATTTGAGAGCACATTCCGTTTAATAAGAGACAGAATATTAGCATGAAATTTAACTGAACTAAACATTACATTCTGTTCATTATACAAATATTTCACATCTTCTTATTTTGCCGCAGCGTAGCATTCCTATAACTTCATTTTATGCTACAATCCCTTAGTTTGGCATGATATGCTGCTGGCGTGCTGTTGGCTGAAACGCAATAACCCACATTTACCAAATGATTGAATTTTAACTCTAAAATTGCAAATTAAAGTACAGGGTGTTTCTAAATGAATATCTGGGTTTTAACGCTTTGTAGTATTTGTTTAATACATGAAGTGAAAGAGCAACTCAACAGTTATACCTACATGCTTACAAGTGTTCAATGTGAACACCTTTCGTCACAAGGCGCACATCAAGTCGATAGCCCAGTTCTTCCCCCAAACGCTGATTAGTGTTTGTGGTATAATTGTCACAACAGCTGCCTCAATCCTCTTTCTTAGATCGAGTAGATCAGCTGGTACTGGAGTCACATGCACACGATCCTTTATGAATCCAACAGGTTTCTTCGGGCTACGCATAAAAGACTTTCTCACCCGCTCAACATTCTCTTCACTAACCATTGGTCGTCCCGTACTCTTCCCTTTGTAGTGACAACTGGCATTTTCCAACTGATGATACCACCCATGGCTGCTATTATTACTTGGGGGATCACATCTGACTTAATCCGGAACGCACGTTGCACATTAACTACAGATTCGGCCTTTACAAACTGCAGAACACAAAAGGATTTCTGTTAACTAGTCGTCATTTTTGCTACTAGCTCTTTCTGGCGCATGCGCATACCAGAAAATAGAACTGTTTGAGTTGCTCTTTCATTTCATGTATTAATTATGATTTTAAGTTTTACGTAAGCTTTAAAAGCCCGATTTTCATTTAGAAACATCCTGTACAATTAATCTCCATCACTAAATAAACAAAATATGTATATTTCTAACAAATGCTTTAACAATTTTGTTAAAAATATTTTTGACAAAAATAATTCGCAGAAAGACCATTTTTACGAGATTATGAGAAAGCTATTTTACGAGAATATGAGAAAATACTTCTTGAAATAACAGAAAACAGAAAGACGATATCTACACTAAATAAAAGCAAATAAATATGTGAACATTGAAAAAAAGTTATAAAACTTTTAAACTAAATAAACTTAAAACTTCTAAGAAAATACCCGGGATCTCACAAAAGTATTTTTGTCAAAATAGAAAAATATCAAACAATTGATCAAATGAGGAAAGCAAATACGTTTTGAGAAAACTTTTATAAAGAAGAAATACATTAATAATTCGATAACTAGGAAAACAGGATATTAGTATAAGGGAGATAAATTCCTTATATTCTAGCGGCCAAAAGTTGGCGTTTCGAACATGCAATGCTTAGAGTAAACTCAGCAAAATAAATGAATTTCCTACCTTCCCAATAAATCATATTTCTGATATTTAAATTTAATTTAGAATTATCATAAATTAAAAGATGTATGCTACGTAATCAATGTTTCTTTCAATTAGAAATGAGTCTAGAAATCTCAAATTTACATTTTGTGTGTTACATAAAGCCACACATTTTTATTACATTTTATTTTTTCCGTAAGAAACTGGTGTATTTCGCTTTCAAAATAATTCACAGTTAAGTATTTGTGGGAAGCAATCCAATGCTAAATTTACGAGAAATCTTGCTTCAAATTAACGATAATTTTAAAGAAATGATCGATGCTTACCATAATAATTAGATGGACAAATCTAAAATTATTCTATGTGTCTTTCTATGAAAACTCATCTCTGAAAAAATGCTAAAAGCATGTAGCGATGTCTAATGAGCAAAGCAGAAAAAATTACAAATTTGAGTAGAAAAATAACTGAATTATAGCTTGTAATTTTTTTTTTTGTAAAAGAACAGTCTTTAATCATTGACTAAAGAGTTAGACTTTGATTTGTACAAAATGAATCCAAAATGATTTACAGTTGAAAACTGCTTGAAAAATCTCATAAAATCATAATCTCATAAATCAAATGTAGGAATAAGCAGGGCATGAAAATTATTTGTCAATGGAAAATTTATTAGTTCCTCTTTCACTGGCATAGGACTCGGTCTCCTTTGAGAAGATTCATAGTTATGTCGCTGGCAAAGTAACATGAGCGTTACATAATGTAATATACGAAGCTTCATTTGTAGAGTCATTAGGTGTGACGAAGCTGAAAAAATGAAAAAGTGCAAAGGCTCCGCCGGCATTTCGTTGCAAAAAATGCAAAGGCACTCCGAGCATTTCCTATTACAGTACAAATGCTATCGCTAAGGAAGCTGAAAATACCTCACTTTCTCCCCCACTTCAAAGGCTACTGGTGAGAAGGTGACCCACTGCGTGCTGTCCCCAGATAATCGGACCCGGAAACTATCATTTAAAACATTTTAGTTAAGAAGACTTTGCAGATTCAATTATGAGTTTTGGAAGCCGGGAGACATGAATAATCAGTGATTATTTTGCCAGGATTTGAAGTCCGGACCAAGTTAGCTGAACTCGTTTCCAATTACACCACGAAAGCACGCGATAAGGAGGAAGAAAATACCTTATACATTAAAAAGCAATAGTTCACTCTAAACAGATGAAAATGTAAATTTGGAAAACAGCAAGTTTTAGATTCTTGAACGCTCCAGTTACATACATGAGGACCATTTGGATATAAATCGGAATTTTCTGGTTTCGTTCTTGTAAAGAAATGCACCTAATAATGGCTCATTAAACAAGACGCGTATGTTTGAAGATGCCAATAGTAGGTTAATTTCTATTCCTATCATTCGTGTCAAATGCAATCAACATGTCGGAACTATGCTGCCCAGGAAATCATCATTAAATAATTAACGAAGGTGCCTTTCCGAAGGTGTTATCTTTCTGACTACTAATAGAATTTTGAGGAGCAAACAAACTCAAGTCTAACATAAACGAGTTATTGACACTGTTCAAGAATGGATTTATATACAGCCGAAAATCTTTATATCTTTGGAATTTAAGAAATTTTATGCGTGTTGGAAAAAATATACAGCATTTGTAGGAGACTACATAGAAAGCTAGTTTATAGTCGTTTCATTATATTCAATAAAAATGTGCTTAGCTGATAAATTTCTATTTGTAAATGAATATCTGGCCTATATTATGTTATGCCTCCCCATTCTGGGCAAGGCTACCTCTGCAAATATAAATAAACTGCAAATTATCCAAAATAATGTGCATTGCTTTACAACGAATGCTTATATTTTCATCCACTTGTTAGGTGACTATGTTTCCTGAGTGGTAGTTTATTGTACATATAATACAAATATTTATATTC
>KK117467.1:274248-365819 GCA_000611955.2 Stegodyphus mimosarum
CATTTTAACCATAACCATTATCAAATTATGCCAAACTGCCAAGTTTTGTAAAAATCACACGAGTAGTTTTTAAAAAATTAGCTCTCAAAATTTTAGCTCCTCAGTGTTAATTCAATTTGATATGTATTTATGAATAGCTCTTTTTTATTACACTTACTGGATTCCTAAGATAAATACAGGGAAACCTCTCTAAGATGACCATCTGTAACTCAGCTCAGTTTTTAGTCACGTGTAAAGGTGGTCATCTTACCAGATGATGACTCTGATGGTGAACACTGATTTGCATAATGGGTTTATTCTATTCAAGGTCCTAGTTTCTGTTAAAGAAAAATAATCATAGAAGAATGCAGTGTACCAGTATATTAATCATAATATACCAATAATTAATTACAAAGATAAACAGGAAATAATGGAACTAACCCCTCCCAAAAAGCTTACCCATAACGTTTTAAAATAAAGCAAATGAAGAATATTTTAAAATATGCAAGACAGAATAAACTGTTTAGTAATTTCAAAAACATTCACAACTGCACCTGTATATCCCCTCCCTAAAAAAAAACAACCAGCGTTTAGTCTTTAGTAACTTTGTAGTCTGAAGCTAGAGCTTTTACCTTTTGTTTTGCAGAGATTTTTATATTGAAGCCTAACCACTAATGATTTATGAACTTGAATAAATTTCAAAATAAATGCTCATCAGCTGCTGTAACATGGGAAAAACATTATGAGTTGCTCTGATGCTTAATAAGAATTAATTAGCAATATGTTTACTGGCTGCACTAACAAGAAGTGAAAATTTATTTACAATAACTTAAGTAAAGCAACCAGTTTAAGGATATAATGATTTACTTAAAGAGAGCTATGTCATAACAGCCAGATCAATCTCATATGCTTGTGTACACTGCAGGTAGAATAACATTATCGTTTCAGAAATGATTAACTACAGCTTTAACTAAAATGTCTTGCTGTTGCAGTAAGAATTCAAAATGTAACTCCTTGCTTATTTTATCCCATAAAACATTTGTCTGGTAGCAAAAACATACATTTTGATCTTCGTTGTAGTACATATTTGATGACTTTGGATTAAAAGCTGGTCATTAAAAACACTGCCATAAAAATCAATACTAATGTCCATTTATGTTATTTAGAAATAATGTATATTTTTTAAGGTGATCATTATGAGAGGTTTCGCAATAATTTAGTCAGTAAAGTGGACTGAATGAAATTATTGAATGACGAGCATTTTACCACAGCCCATACGCATCCCAGTTTTGACTGACAGCATGTCAGGGAATGGACGTAAGTGTATATGAATCTCTTTCTTTCACAGTTCGAAATTTAGGTTCACTCCGAACAAAATTCACCCATTTTTTACGATTTATTTTTAAAATTTGTATTTTTGAATTATAACCTATAAAATTTTTACCATCAACTTGAAGTAAATGTATTTCTAAGTATACCTAGAAAAAATTAGAGCTTTTATTCAAAATTTTCGAAGATATTTGTGAATTTATATATTGGCGCGTTTTGAAATTTGGCATATTTGTTGAAAGCGATAATAACATCTAATGCTGTTTATGCACTTTGCTGAAATTATTTGGAAGAAGAACGATGTGACTTTTTTTCCGCTCATGCACAATGTAAAAAGGTAGGAATCATGTGACTTTTCTCCGCTCCATTACAATGCTAAGAAAATAGGTTGTCACGTATTAAGGAGTTCGCCAAGTGAATTATTCTTGGCGAAAAACTGAAAAAAAATTCCCCTAATTAAATTTTTGAATTTCTCTGTAAATTTCGCCCCAAATTTTACAAATTTTAATATTTAGGCATACTTTAGACCGTAGAATCGAAATACGGAAAACAATTTGCAAGTTATGTCAGAGAAAGACTCATTTTGTGTCAAAATACCTATGTTAGAATAATGCTATATATAAATCTAATATATATCCTAAGTCGCGCTTTCGAGAGATGGAAAACGCAATTTGAATTTCGTCAAGCGGCCCAGTAGAACTGATATAGAACTGTCCTTTTTTTTTTCTTTGCGCATTGTACCTATATGGGTATTTAAATAGTTTTATTTATAACTATTATTATTATTATTATTATTATTATAACTATAATTATTATTTATTCTGAGGATTATGATTTATTTATGACTATAATTATTATGACTATAATTATTATTTATACTGATCGTTATTACTTATTTATGACTATCATTATTATTTATACGTATCATTTCCGGCAACGACATTAGTTTTAAATATTAATCATTGAGCAGATTTTTGCTTCAGATAATTTTTGAGAAGTGTATCATGTATGCATATCCCCTTCATTGGTAAGTAAATAAATAATTATAGAAAATTAATACTTGTTAAGATTGATTTTACTTGTATAATTAAACGATTTTTGGTTATAAGAAATTTAGTTCTTAACATTCCTGAAAGATTAGGGATGAGTGAAAAGCACTATTTTCGGATAGTTTAATTTCGGCAGTGCACATTTAAAATCAAATGAGGACGACATGATTCAGAGTACTGCATGAAAAATCGTTTCGAATAATGTACTGAAATCTTCAAAGTTTATTTTTAAATGTAATATCACTAGTTTTCAATATTTACTCATCGTAAATAACATACTTTATTTAGTATTTCTCGCGGCAGATTCCTCGGTGATAGAAAATGAAAGATATAAAATAGTGGCAACAGAAATAGACGAATCATTGCAAGGTATATCTGTTGTGCCTTTCAAATCGCAACAGACTTGTAATATTTATCAACTCAACATGTAATTCTTGATACGTATTCAATACTAATTAATTTTTGCAAGTATGTTAGTAAAATTTCTTGATATAAAAATAAAAGCAGAAAACGAAATGCAATTCGGATGAAGTCAAAACGCGTAGGCGATGAGTGATGACTCAGCCTTTGTTCATTTGTATCAATTCATGGTTAAATAAAAAGGAAATAACTCCACATAGTTAAGTTTTAAGAACATAAATATTCAGTTATTAAAATAAATCACTTAAAGTACAAACTAAATATTTTCTCTAATGTTTTCATGTGAATGTTTAAATACTTTGATTTAATTTCCGGATTCACATTTCTGAAAACATGTTTACCAGGGTAACGAGCTTTAGCTTTCGTGACATATTATAATGAGCCCAATTTCAAAAGCTAGACTCCACAAATCCTTTGTTTCATTGCAAGAGGAAAAATAAAGGGTATTCCACTTCTTTCACTTTTTCTAGGAATAGCAACGGGGTACGGGAGGAGGCACAAAATACTTTTCGCCGTTGATTTCTTTATTCCATTTTAGATGCGTCCTTCTGTTGTTTCCAGTATTTTGTCCATTTGCTTTTTTACCATTATGGAGAGATGAGACGCGTTTCTCTCGTTTGTTTTACCCCAGCAAAGTTGTTTTCTCCTTTTAAGAAGTTATTTGTTCGGTTCGACCACCTGAGCGCGCTTTTGAGATATGTTTTCCGATCTATTTTTCCTTAAAAGTGGAATGTTTAATGGAAATTTATTACGAAGTCTTAAGGAAAAGAAATTCGTAGAATGGGAACTGGCTTTTTCTTCGTTCTTTTATATCAAAGAAAGCGAAATGGACATTTCTAATAGCATTGCTTTTCTGTTAAGTGTCATGTCTTCAGTTTCATTTCCGAAGTATTTTAACGGGAGTTAAATATTTTACCAAGGTTATACTGTTTTAAAAATGGTAGCGCATATCAATATGAATTTGAATCATAACGATCGATATTTCAATTCCTTCTGCTTCCGAGTGATAGTGGGATGTAATATTTCGTCAAAAACAATATCACTGTAATTCACTTCCTATGGGTGCTTTTTTAATCTTTCTAAATTTGTCCTTGCAGTATTATTTTGTCAGTGTTTTATTCGTATGAAACCTTTATTTATTTTACCAGCTGAATTTTTTTATATAATGAATTTTGTTTGTTTAAAACGATATAAACATCACTGAATCCGTTGCAAAATTTTAGATGCATTGCTAATGGATATGTGATACTGACGTTACAAGCCTTTTAAATTTATTATGTTTCTTTTTGGATAATACAAAATAATGCTGTAATATTCTGGCTATGACTAACTAAAGAGATGAGTTCGAAAGCTAAAACATTTTACAGTTCTTTCACACTTAATAATAGTTTTAGCTTTGCAAGCAAATATTATAAACAATACTTTACATTGGAAATTTCTCCATAGATAACGATCTACTTAAGAATGAAATACACGCCTGGCCACCTTAAGTGAAACACCTTAAAGGAAGCATGCAAATAATATGAAATCTACAACATGCATTAGCGGAGGTGAGATATGCGAATTTTAGCTCAAACGCACATCACGCGCGCATGTGGCGCCACTTCAAAGCGCTAATTAAGGCTTGTAGTTTTTGACGATTTCAAGTTCGGCAATTGTGATTTTCTTGTGCTTTTAAACAAAACGATCAATTATGCCTCGTAGTAAAAAGCGATCATCGTTTGATCAAGTATCCGAGTTCGACAGAGGAAGGATAGTGGCCTATCGAGAGTGTGGATTATCTTTCAGGGAAATCGATAGTGGTGTTGGACGAAACCAATAAGCTGTAATGCGGATATGTGACCGTTGGATGCAGGAAGGTAGGACGGACCAACGTGTTCGATCGCATCCACCTCAGTGCACCACTTCACATGCTGACAGGAACATTGGGCGTACGACAGTGACGGATCGCTCAGTCACATCACGAACCATAGGACAGCACATTCAGTCTGTAACGCATCATCCAGTGTCTGCGCGTAGCATTCGACGCCGTTTATAGCAGAGTGGTATATCCGCAAGACGTTCGTTGCTTCGTCTAGCCTTGACGCAGAATCACAGACGTCTCCGCCGCCAATGGTGCTATGAAAGAAGGATGTGGAAAGCAGAATGGAAAGAAATTATCTTTACTGACGAGTCACTCTTCTATCCGCAACACCACGATGGTCGGATTCGAGTCTGGAGACACCGAGGAGAGAGGATGCTGAACAGCTGCGTTATGCACCGCCACACTGGTCCTGCACCGGGTACTATGGTATGGGGCGGCATTGGATATCACTCTCGCCTTCCTCTAGTACGCATTGCCGGTACTTTAAACAGCCAGCGCTACATCTCCGAGGTGTTGGAGCCAGTTTCCTTCCTTACCTTCAGTGCTACCGTTACACACGAAGGCATGCTGGAAGGAGAGAAAAAAATATCTTACATACTTCCCCTTTTAAAAGTCGATTGGAGATTAGTAGACCTAATTGAAAAAATTTGGTGTGGCGAAATATTGTTCACCATCTTTCAGTTCGAGAGCCACTTAGAGGCATTAGGTTAATTTGAAGCAGGAGACATGAAAAATGAGCAAAGCCCTCATCGGGACTCGAACCTGAGCCTCTTGAATACGTACCATGTGTGCTACTGTTGCACCACGAAGGCATACTGCAAGGAGAAGAAGAGCACATTATAATTATAACTGCGTTATTTACCACTGACTTAATGGTAGGTACTCACGATTATGTTATTTAACATTGACTGCCGCATTTTTTACATTTGACGTTACGCCTTGGAGCCATGGTGTGTAGGGAGTCACGAATAATATTCTATGACAGAAGTGTACAGTTGGAAAGCGCCTAAATTCTAGTTTATTATTTTGTTGTTCAGAAATTTATATTTACTTTTTATTTCTGGATGTTTTATTAATTATTTAATTTATTTTTTCATTTTAAAATCATTTCATCCATTCCGGCGATAAATGTTAACTACCCTACTATTGTTACTAATTCGCCCCGTTTTGACTTCTGTTTCATTTACAACATTTTGTCACAAAGGTTTGTATTAAATAGGATAAAATATAAGTGAATAAAAATATGACTTTGCAGATCTATTTTTGAAATGAACTGAATTGTTACCTTCATAATTCACGTTCCAAGCTGTAACAAATCATAATGCTAAATTCGTAATGACATATTTTTTAAGACTTAATTTAGATCGTTTATTCAGCGTCAAATTTCATATTTTAATCAAAGAACATTTCAAACTCTATAATTCTGTTTCTATATATTTCTTTTATGTTCAAGCATGTGTCTTGCTGTTCATTCATATTCGTTCATTTTGGTATAAATTGAAAATTTATCCATTGTCAGTCCATCGGTAAGGGAACAGAAGAATAATGCGTGGAAATCAAATATGTAAAACATTATTTGAGCGCACACTATTCAATACTTTTAGAAAAGAGGAAGAAAGCATAGATACACGAGATTTCTGATCTGCTGTTTGTTTCGCTCAAATCGTGATTAGGATTTTGAATGTGGAATTAATGATGACGAGAATGTAAGTCCTTTTAATTTGTGCTGTTATATTGAAACATAAAACGGAGTTCCTTCATGTGTTCTTAGTATTTCGATGATCATGTTAATACATATCTCGTTTGATGGAAGGAATAATTATAAAAATAACCATTTTCATGGTGTGAATGCTAGTTAATGGGTAATAAATAATGTCAATGTATGTAAATGAAATAAAAGAAAAGGTCTGGAGAAAGGAAACAGTAATTGTGTGGAAAGGGCATTTACTCGTCTGAATTATGAAAATGCTAATGATAAATATAAATAGATACCTTTCTTTCAGAAGGAATATGAATGTTCTTGCAATATATATGGGTAAACGATAAAATTAACTAAGTGTATTTAAATTTATTTGGATTGTCGTCGTACTCCAATATCTCTCAAAATTACATTATGATGCATTAGAATAATCATAGCAATTTAAAACTGTGATTCGTTAATAAAATTAATTGGTTAGGAATAAAAACAAATTAATCTCCTGTTTTAAAAAATGATCAAAAGGATGAAATTTATTGAAGAAGCATTACTGAAACATATTCATAAAAATAGACCAAGCAAACAAATTAGCAAAATAAATTACTCCTCTTAAAAAGAGAGAGAAAAAAAATTAAATTAATTCGCTTTAGAGGTGAAAATGTGAACAAGATTGAGACATAGCAAACTTTTAAGAAAATTAATAATGACATCTAAATTTTAAATAAATTGAATGACAATTGATTATAATAGAAACATAATCAGGGGATTTGGATTGAAAGTAAAATGAAAGATTATTCCACTTGACCATTAAAAGTTAATTTTAAAAAATATTAAACAATCCTACGTCTATGAAAATTAGCAGCTCGAGAAGTAATGTTTGTGGCATTGATAACAAATTCAGAATAATAAACTGTTAGAATCAAACTACTATATAAAAATGATACCGATAACAAAATCACAGTTAAATTTTTGATAGAATATCGGTATCAGTATCTTGCCTCAAATTGCTCTATTAATATCATCCTTAAAATATATCATTCTAAAAATTCCAATTTAATAGCGTGCAGCAAGTAATGTTCCGTTTAATTAGAGTGTCTGCTGTTTTAATAATGAAACAGAAATATGATTATTAAGCGTATCAGAGTCATTAGGAATTTTTGAACCAGGAGATGTGAAAAATACGCAGTGCCCCCGATGGGCCTCCAACCTGGAGCTCTCGAATACACGCCGAGTGTGCTACCTTTACACCACAAAGGTATGCTGAAAAGAGTTAGGAAATATCTAATACTTTAATCTTGCCGGTCTATTTAATTTTAATTAGGGATTTTTGAACTTAAGCATTCAAAGTATCGAATGAAATCACACACAAAATTAAGGAACGTATTTTGATATGGGAAGCTGGATTTATAAATTAATTAAAGCATCTTTAACTAAGCATTAATCTTTGCTACTGTTTAATATCAGTAAATTTAATTTCTTTTAAATTTTCTACAACTGCAGTAATCAAAGATTCCTAATTGGTATATGGTGTTCACTGGAGGACAAGTTGCGAATTAGAGTAATGAATAAGCAATATACACACAAGAATTAATTAATCAAATAATATGCATGAACTAAATGCGGGTGTTTTCAGATGCAAATATGCTACAAATATTATACGGTATTTCCTCCATTTAATAAATTTGCTTTCTCTAATGCAATACTAATAGCACTTAAAAATATTTGTAATAAAATTACACATTAGGACATCGATATGTCGTTTCTGCATAAATCCAATCGAACTCCGTTTTGAATTTCGAAAGTAATTTTATATAAATAGTGTTATTTATTCCCGCGTCCATCATGCTCCGATGAGACATTTTACCTCATGAACTGCTTATAAATAACATTCCTCGTACAGCAATTTCAGCAAAGATCGTTTGGTGGCAAATGAAGCGAATTAATCATTATTATTTGCGTTACCATCATTTTGCACTCTAAATCTTGAAAGACACTAATGCAGTAACGCTTTGAGTATGGCTATCAGATTCATGCCCATTATATTAATTTTTAAATGTCCTCGCCGGAACTCAACCCTCGACATTTTGAACACCCGCCGAGAGTCCACAGTTACGCCACGAAAGCAAACTTGTGGGAAGGAGAAAATACTTTATATATTTTCCAAATATTCCCCTCTGCTATGCTACGAAGGCATGTTGGAGTGTTAGTGTACCGTTATACCCCGAAGTTACGAGTGTTAGTGTACCGTTATGCCACAAAGTCATGCTGAAGGGAAGAAGAAAATGCTTTATATACACTCATTGCCATAAAAATTTGCGCACCAAGAAATAATTACGGGATCGTAACGAAACTTGGCATGAAGGTACATGTCGGGTAGATATGCAAATGATTAGAAATGCAGCGTGATTGCGCATTGCTTAATGCCACTAGAGGACGTTGAACTTCGTTATTCCTGGAGTATAAAACTGCTAAGCAGAGCTCGTTTGAGTGTACTTAATCTTTTGCTAAAGAAACGCTGAGGTAGGCATGCTGTTACGCCGCCATCGAAGGCAATATCAGAAGGCGTCCGAGTTCGAGAGGGGAAGAAGCATCGAGATGACCGCTCGGCAAGTAGCTCGTCAGGTATGCTGTTCTAATTTTACTGTGAGGAGGTGTTGGAACCAGTGGATAGAAGCGACTTCATTTACACAGAGTCATGCCATTATAACGACTGGTCTGTCCAGGGCATCCGGGCTCAGGACGCCCTCGACAGACCAGTCGTCTAGAAAACCGTCGCATCATAACACACGCACGCATATAATTGGCCGCTATCCGGACACAGGCAGCAGCTTCATTATGGGCCCCTGTGTCTTCCCGAACTATCGCAAGGCGCCTGGTTGAAGGACATTTAGTATCGCGGCGCCCATTGCGTGTGCTGCCAATGACACCCACCCACCGACGCTTCCGTTTGGAGTGGTGTCGCGCAAGACATGATTGGACTTAACGGAAAGCAATCAGTTCCTCTTCAGCGACGAATCTAGATTGAATTTGACTAGTGATGACAATCGTGTTCGTGTGTGGAGGCCCCGTAGTGAACGTCTCAATTCTGCCTTCGCTTTACATCGAAACACCGTTTCCCAGTTGGTGTGATGGTATGGGGTGCCATTGCTTACGATACACGGCCATCCCTAATATTGATCCATGGCACAAAGACAGGCCAGCAGTACGTCCATGATATCTTTCAGCCACATGTGTTGCCACTCATAATATTGCTTCCAGGAGCCTGTTTTCAACAAGACAATCATAGGCCATGCACAGCACGGATCTCACAAGACTGTCTCCGCCACACTAACACCCTTATCTGGCCTGCTCGATCCCCAGATTTCTCTCCAATCGAGCATATCTGCGATAGTTTGAGACGGCAAGTTGCACAACTTGCGAGATTGGTTGAACTAGAGGCCCGTTTACAGCAATGGTGGAACGAGATTTGTCAGGACACAATACGGAACTTGTACGTCCCAATGCCTACTCGTATCGCATCATATATTCGCGCTATAGCTGGTCCAACAGAGTACTAAAACTTCCGTTTATGTTCACTTTTTTGTGCAATAAATTATCCTTTTTTCTTTGCTTTTCTAATCACTTACTTATATCAGAACAGTACTCGCAGATGTAAAATTTCGTTTCATTTTGACAACTCTTTCTTTGTGCTCAAATTTTTATGGCAATGAGTGTATAGTCCAAATATTACCTGCCGTTATGCCACTAAGACATGTTGGAGTGTTAGTGTATTGTTAGGCAACGATCCCTCGAGTGTTAGTGTACCGTTACGCCACAAAGGCATGCTGGAAGGGAGGCAAAAATACCTTATATATTTTCCAAATATTACGTATGCCTAATGTTGCAGGAAGTTTCTATTACTTTCATTCCTATTACCTTTTAAGTTTTACAGTTGAATATTCAGTCTGAATCTTCAAAGCAAGCATAAGGAGGAAAAAACGCTAAAATGAACAATAGATGGTTTCGAGCTTCTCGAGGTTTAGGAGATTTCAAAACGAGAAAGCATTTAGTTTCCAAAAATTATGATTTTAATTCTGTCAAAATTAATCCAAAAAACAATGATGTATTAAGTTCAATATATAGTTATTTTTTATTGCAATGTACTGACCTTAAAGTTCAATAAATGGCATTTTTTAGCAATAGATAATAGTGTTTTCTCGCTTCAGCGTTTTCCGTCATTAGCCCAAAGGGGTGGTTGCCCAGAAGGGTTACTAGTCTCAAAACGGCATTTTGTGGCGTTTCACTATAAACGGCAGAATCACTTTTTAAATTGTTGCCTCCAAATATTATCACCCTATATTATATTTAAAGAAATTAAAGAATGAAGACTCTGCATTAATGCATATATGTTTCTCGCATTGTGAAAAAACGACGGTAGCTAGAGTCATCAAATTCTGAATAACGTAATTCTCCACCCGAACTTCGGCTCCTGGACGAACGAATTTCGAGTTTCGAATTTGTTTTGTTATCTATTATTTCACATTTTGTAAATCTTTAACGAATATTTTATTAACAAAGTCAACGATTTCAAAGAGAACAATGGGAACTTTCTGCGGAATTAAATATTTGTCTCTCCAGCGTCCATCGAAACTGTCTATAGGAAATTCTAACGGTAGGCTGTTTTTAAATATTTTAGCCCGAATGCTCTCGAAACATGTATGTATGTGTGAGAATCTGTAGTAAAATGCAATAGAAAAGTAAAAATAATACCAAATTCCGTAGTTGTAATATTGTAAATTACAACTTAGGCTTTAGAAAAATTATTTTATTCTATCATTTATTAAATCCAATTATGTGGATTCTTTTAAAAACTAAATGTGATGGCGTACCATTTCGCCCAGTTGTTTAAACTTCTGCACCCATATGACTTTTGGGTTAAGTATATGTAACTTCAAATAAATTTTTTGGTGCTGTCCATAGTTTGATTTCCTGCGCCGACAATGTTTCAAGTATATTGATAAGAAACATTGGAATTTCTGTTGTTAGTGGACTCAAAGGTAACGTAGAATACCATTTCCTTTCTTCGGACACCTTTCACGAAAGCATGAAGATCGTATCTTTTTTGATGTTCCTCCAGAAAATGCGATCTATTTATATGTTTCTTTATTTATGAATTATGTATCCGTAAAGAAAATGCTTCACTACATGAAATTTCTTCAAAAATAAATTCTAAGCCAGGCCATGCTTGCCTGTTTCTTAACACATAACTTCCTCCAGGGACCTCATCCGACTGCTTGTGAATTTTTGCATCGGAAGTTTCATGCATGATTTCTAGTCATCCAATTCAAAAAGGAATTTCTCGAAATTTTATTTCTGGTGCTGCTTTCATTTTGGATCATATTATACTTGAATGAAAACAACACTGCTCAGTTGAATGCTGGAAAAAGCGAAAAAAAGACCCTATTTGGCTGAAGATGTTGTTCATATTGATTAATGAGAAATGTTTGCTTCAGGATGTTAGTCTTATAGATGAGGGCGATTGAAGGAAATATTTATCTCCAGTGTAATCTCTTCGTTATATTGTAGCAAGATTAATAATCTTTCTCATGGGAGATTTTATTAATTTTGCTGATTATAAGAATTTAAGTTCATTTGTTGCCAAATAAGCGTATGAAATTTCACTCGATTTGTAAATTTAATTTTCAAGAGTCACATTGAAACAATCCCGGAACTACATACACGCATAAGATATTAATATAAAATAATTCTGCTAATTTTATATTATCGACTGTTATTCACACTTTAAATTCAATGCTTCAAGAGATATGCAAATTTTTAGAAATACCATATATTAATTAGCAACAAAATGCTCATTTCAGATTCTTTATTAAAAACGAGAGTTTGTCACGAGAATTAAATTGTTAAAGCTTTTTAATCTTGTTTTCAACTAATAATTTGTCTTCAATAAAAATCACCGTTAACGAGAAATACGTTTAATTTAAAATATAATTAATATGTTTTTAACTTAACACAATGCTCTGAACGTATTTGTCAGTTTTCATATTTTATTCCCAATACACTTAACTCATCAAGTGTGATTTTAGCATAGATATCACCAGCAAATAAATATTGAAGGTTACTTTATCCTCATATGAAATGAATATTTTTTATATTTTACATTATTTTCCCAATTTTTTCCCTAATCATCATGTGAACCGATATCATTATGAGAAACGAGAGTTTATTCTTGTTTATACAGTTATAAATTAAATAATGGAAAAATTAATAGCTTTTTTGGAAGAGGAAAAATTTGAAACTGCAGAGTAAATAAATAAAAATAAACAAAAAAAAAAAAATCTGAAATGTTTCAGATTTTAAATTACGTCCAAAGGGACGTTTATTTAACATTTTGTGTGTTACCTTTATTTGTTAAATACCATGTTCTTCGCACTTAAACCATAAAATTCAGTTCAACAGCAATATCGCAAAATAATTTTAAATTGAGCATATCTTTAGAAATTTCGGTACACGCTCTCACGCGCTGGAGATAAAAATGTTTTTCTGTACAACGTTGGTATTGCTGGCTTTGAAATCTTTGAGTTTGTTAATGAAAAATTCGTTAAAGTTTTAGAGAATATTGTTACGAATTTCACATTTATTTGGCTATTTATTTAGAACTGTAATTAAAATTCCTTTTTATTTTCCCGTGCAACGCACGCAGACGATTTTTGAAGAGAAAGCTACGTCAAAAAAAAACAAAAAAAACATGCATACATTTATGCAGATTTTTCATTTTTTAAAATTTAATGCAGAGCGATAACATTTAGTGGCAACAATTTGAAAAGTGATTCAACGTTTTAATGATTCAACGCAAAACACCCAAACGAAAGTAATAGTCCTTCGGGACTAAATCCCTTTGGACTAATAAAAAAGAAAGGGAAATAAAAAAAATAATAAAAAAAATCTGAAAGCTTTCAGATTTTACATTACACCCAAAGAGGCGTTTTTTAAACATTCTGTGTGTTACCTTTATTTATTAAATATCATATTCTTCGCACTTAAAACAAAAAATTCAATTCAACAGCAATATCACAAAAAATTGTTTAAATGAGCATATCTTTAGAATTTCCGATTCACAGTCTCGCGCGCTGGAGATAAAAATGTGTTTTTTTTTCATACAGTATTGCCATTCCTCGCTATGAAATCGTTGAGGTTTTTAATCAAAAGTTCCTTAAGGTCTGACAGAATATGAAAGAGATAATAAATAAAACAAATTACAAATTAGCGCTTCCGGATGTCCATATTCAATGGAGGATTACGTTAGGTACAGTTGTTTTATCAGAATGCGAGAAACATATATACATTTATGCAGATTCTTCATCATTTAATTTGTTTATATGTAATACAGGGCTGTATTATTTGGTGGCAACAGTTTGAAAAGTGGATCAACGCAAAATGCCGAAACGAAATTATTAGCCATTCTGGGCTAACGCCCTATGGGCTAATAAAATAAAGTAAAGGAAAAAATAAAAATGAATAATGAAAAAGGAAACTAAAAATAACGAAGAAAAGATAAGAAAGGAAAATAAATAAATAAAATTAAAATAAATGAAAATAAATCAAAGGTAAAACAAAGTGTTGCATTTCTTGCTACAAATCATCAGTGGGTTGCTGCTGCGAGAAATAAAAGAAGACAATCATGTTTCTGAACATTTCAGTGAATTATTTAATGCTTATTCATAATTAATTTGGTTTTTTAAATAATAGCTTCTTTTAGTTTTATTAAATAATTCAGAAATACGACTGCCCTGCTACACTTCTCGCGGCATCAACCCATTGATTAAGAAGTTATGAGAAATATATCACTGGTTTTGATTTTTCAATTATTTTCCTTTGGTTTCTCGTTTATTTATTCTACGGAGTTAAATTAATTCTGTTCAAAATATGACTTTATTCACTAGTTAATACTAAATCCACTGCAGATTTAGTTCGTTATTTAGTTCCATGTTTTATTTAAAATTATGACTTTTATTTTTCAGTATTTAGGATGCTAGCTTATGTTTTGTTGTTGTTCTATATATATTCACGCATTATATCCCATATTAAAATCAATTTCACACAATTTGGAAATTTCAGTTTCATATTCTATCACTCATTTCATAACAGCTGTTGTTGCAATTCAACCTGTTTACTATACTAAACATTATGAATGACAATTAATAAATTTTAAGTAAAAATGATTTGTCTGTGTTCGTAAATCTTGAAATATAATCCTACGTACCCTAACTTATGTTGCAGGTATAATAACTGAGTGTAGTATTACTCTAACATCGATACCTCAAAAGTTCATTTCTAGAATGATGAAATTTTAATGTCTCGTAGTGCAAATGTCTAGACATTACCTGTGATTCTAACTCAGATCCATTACAATTTGAGTAATCTCCTCTCAGAATTCTTTGTTTGGTACTTCTGTGATATTAAGAAACTGCCATTATATTGGTTTGCTTCTTTGTCATTACCTTCTTCTGTTGTGTCATTACCTGTATTGTTATAGGCACTGAAGTACCATAACATTTTATATCTTAACTTATCCCATCTATTTCCTAAGATTCTAAATTACAGTATGAAATTTTGCCCATATGAAATCGTAATTTATTTCAGAGTAGAAATTAAATTACCTGTAACGTGCTGAAATTGAAATGTTTCTATTGTTGAAACTTAGTTGGACAGAATGATAACATGAAGCATACAATGTTGTTATTAATTTTTAACTTTAAACGTAAATGCCAAGTGCTGTGTTTTTATTTCAAGCTTCATTAAACACGAATTATCCGAGACTGAGGGCCATCAGCTAAATCGCTGAACACTGGAAATTCCGACCTGGGTTCGATTGCAGGCGAACGGGTTGACTGCAAGGGCTCTTTCATGGTTTTCCCTTCGTGTAACGAGCAATTTCCTTGTGTAAATTTCCATCTTGTGAAAATTATACGAGCAATTTTCCTTAGAAAATCCTCCACGAAGACATTCCTTCTCTTCGCCAGATATCCCGCGTGTACTTTGCCATAATGCACCAAATCAAACCTAATCTCCAAGACTATGATTTTATCATACAGTGGCTCAAACATCTGAGAGTACACCTTACTTGATAAATCTAATTTTCAATATAAACAACACATTACCAAGAAGCGAAAATACGTTTTTATTTTTACACATAAACAATCGATTTAAATTAAAGTAAAAATAAAGAACAATTAACCAACAAATTCTAAAACAAAAAAAAATTAAGAAGCATTATGAATAAACATATACAAATTTTGGCCTAAAAAATTCAGAATACACCAATGAAAAATATGTTTAACTACCATTACATTTTTTACGTGGCTTCTATTTTAATCTATTTTAATCTGTGTAATCTTATCATAAACCTTTTCACTTTTGTGATGAAGTTTTGTTATATGAAGTTAAAGCTACAGTTTTAAATAGAAAATGGCCCCTTTAAGAGAAACTAGTATTGACGAAAGGAAATTCGTACTAAGGTTATATAAAAAATTAAACTCTTATCGTTAAATAGCTAAAATTGGTCGTAGAAGTATAACGTGTGTCCAGAAAAGTCACTGGAAAATTTAAGTGATGGATTGATTGAAAACAAAAGTGGAAGATGAAGGAAAGCTATTCTAAGTGATGTCGTCAAAAGAAAAATTGATAATTGATATCAAGATTGATCCTAAAGTAAGTGCAGTCATACGTGCAGCAGAAACTTATCAAACCAGTGGAAGAAGTGTAAGTGCTGAAACTGTGCGAAATGTAATTAGACAAGCTGGTTATAAAAGTAAAGTTTCTTGAAAGAAACCATTAATCAACTTGCAAAATCAGAAAAAGAGTTTGTAGTTTGCAAAAACTCATCAATTGAAGACAAATATATTTTGAATAAAGTTATATTTACTGATGAATGTCAATTCAACGTTTTAGGCAGTGACAGCCGTCGCGCCGTATGGAGAAAGCCCATCACCACTTTCGATCCAAAAAATTACATCTTACAATTAAACAGTGGTTTGTGGTTATATGTTTTCAAATGATGTAGGAAACTTAGTTTTTATAGATGACATTATGAATCTTAATGTTTACTTGGATATATTTCACAGTAGTCTAAACAAAAGTGCTACACAGTTAAGTTTAGATGGCAATTTCATACTCCAGCACGACAATGACCCAAACACACGGCACATAACATCAAAATGTGGTGTCTTTTTCATTATAAGCAACAATTACACACACCATCATGGTCCCGAGAAATCAGTGTTATAGAAAATCTATGGGCCACACTAGAAACTACAGACCAAAAACAAAAAATTAAAACCAAAACGCATTTAAAAAAAGTGTTGCACGAAGAATGGGAGAAAATATCTTCGGATATGACCCAAAATTTGATCGAATCGATACCACAACGTTTGGGAGATAAAACCAAAGAACATGCAAGAAAATATTGACACTTTCTTTGTATATGAGATATCTCAAAATTTTCATTGGCGTATTCTTAATTTTTTTGCGGCAAAAATGTGCATATGTTTATTTAAAATTCTTCTATTTTTTCATTTAAGAATTTTTTGGTTGATTGTTATTTATTTTTACGTTAAATTAAACCATTTGTTATGTGTAAAAATAAAAACGTCTTTGCTCTTCTTGGTAATGTTATTTTATGAAGTAAAAGCAAGGTGTATTTTCAATTGTTTGAGCCACTGTATTTAGCTGCATAAAACAGGATTATAGCAAAAATGTCCTTCTCTTTATAAAAAATTCACAAAGTTAAAATTTTTAATAAGGAACGAAAGTACATTTTCAAGAATTGCTTTAAAATATTTTGAAATATTATTTAAATTTAAGAAACAATTAATCCTAAGTTGAAATGGTTTCTACATATTTATCAATCATACACAAATGCAAATATATGAAATACATGTAACAACATATATATGCTAAAATTTAATACAAGTTTCTGTAATTTGTTTACTTAAAAGTCCTTACTGCATGCTGTGGAACATGAAATCGGTATCATGAGAATAGTGCAGAAATCTTTGAGAAGCTTTACATTTTTTCAGATTCAAAATAATGATTTTACATGTAAGTTTTAATAATTTCGTATGTTATCAATAAACTGTGAACTTGGAAACACACGTTCGTTTAGTTATACATATAATAAAAACAATCTTAGCGGATTCCTAAAATTGTCGAAAATTGAAAATAAAACTGATAGTTCTTTAGAGAAAATACTTTTTAACTGTTCTTAAAAATATCAGCTTCCTGCTTTCAAAGAACTAAATGTATTACATTTAATAAATTAACACGAGATCATTTTGCCATTTCGATGTGTAAGCATTGAATCCATGATTTGAACTATGATAACCTGTTAGTGAACTTCGGGTTTCTGCTTTATAGAAATCGATGCAACTTTCGCCAAAGGCATGTATAAAAGACGCATTCTCAGTCAAACTTGGAACTTTTCCTATTTTATTTCCTCTAGCGTTTTGAACATCCAGAAAACTAAAATTTTGTATGAAAGATCTGTTCAGAGGACTGAGTCTCAGTTAAATATTAAGAGTTTTAAGCATTTATCATAACGATTTATTTTTTTTATTTCTTATTTCTTGTCTTCATACGGAAGATAAGCATCTTTTTACATTAAATAAATCGTTCTTATTTTGACAACTTTATACTTTTCTTGGTCTGGAGGATTCGAGTCTTAAAGCCTTAATAATGTGATAAAACACACAAAATAACTTATTAGTTAAATTTTTAGCATAATTATTAGTAGTATTAAAAATATTTTAGCATAATTTTAAAATCCAGTTTAAACTATGACTGAACAATGTTTACTAACATAGCTTCGTACTCTTCTTTTTGTAACCATTCATCATGAACTAGACAAAATTCAATTCAAACTGAAAGAAATTATTAAAGAAAAAAACTATGCTATTTGAATATAACAAAACACACGAATGCTATCTGTGTAAGAGAATTAATGGCCTCAATGGAGATATTCTAAGGGAATCTATCTCGTATCAACGATGCACATGGAGAGAACAGCGAAATCAGCCATGCAGTCAGACTAGTGAATAAAATGTAAGAGGTCACTATTTAGATATTAAATTTAAAACTGTTTTTGAAATTTCTGAAAACAAGAAAAAATACCTGGACTAAATAAAAATAAATAAGTATCTGCCCAAGGCGAAATATTATGGTATAATACTTTCAAAGTTTTAAAAGGTAAAAATTTTAAGAATATACATAAAAACTCATAAAAAACTTTTGAGGAAAAAATAAAAAGTCAATCAATTGATAAAATAAGGAAAGGAAATGAATTTTTGAATAACTTTTATATATAAAAAGAAGCTCTATATTAATAATTTGATAACTAAGAAAATAGAATCCTACAGCAGAAAATAGAATCCTATAAAACCCCAATATTCTAGAGGTCAAGATTAGGCACTGTTCTATTTAAAGTGAAATCGGCCAAAAAAATGTATTTTCAGCATTTCCATTCCATTTCCGATGTACAAATTTAATGCAAGGAAATTAACATTAAAAATGTTTAAATCTATCTAAGTTTTTCTAGAAAACTGTAGAAGTTTACTTTTTTTATGCTCCTTGTAAAATAGTAACGTTAAGATACTCCTATTACCTTTTATTTTTTATTCTAAGAATCTAATGGATCTTGTTTTTTTTCAAAAATGATTAACAGTTACGTAAACCCATGAAACTCTTGCTTCAGATTAACGATAATTTAAAGAATTGATCAGAGCATTCCATGATAATTTGATACACAATTCTTAATTTCAATAAAATATTTTCTGTGGGTCTTTGATAAAACATGTTCATTTATCATTTTTCATTGAAATGCGACTAATATCGTGTAGCGTTATCTAATTTGCAATCACACCAGTCAAAATTACACCAATCAGTCAAATAACTGTGAATTAAGATTTATTAATTTTTATATAAGAACATGTTTCAGTTACTGAATTTTAAACCATTGACCATGCGCCTATACTTTGAGAGATGCAGAATGATTCAAACGAGATTTACTTCGACAACAGCTTAAATGGAATAACAAGGGAAGATTTATATTTATTAGGGCCGATAGTGTCAGAATGAACACTGCTGGCCACCGTAAATGCAACACCCTGAAGGAAGCATGCAAATAACATGAAATTTACAACATGCATTAGTAGAGGGGAGATATGCAAATGATACAATTATCAGCGCAGACGCACATCACACGCGCCTATGGCGCCACTTCCAATCGCTATTTAAGGCTTGGAGTTTTCGACAATCTCAAGTTAGGCAATTGTGTTTTTTTTGTGGTTTTTCAAAAAAAAACCGATCAATTATACCACGCAGTAAACAGCGATCCTCGTTTGATCAAGTATCTGAGTTCAACAAAGGAACGACAGTGACCTACCGAGAGTGTAGATTATCTTTCAGAGAAATCGGTAGACGTGCTGGACGAAACCAAACAACTGTAATGCGGATATGTGACCGTTGTATGCAGGAGGGTAGGACGGACCGACGTGTTCGATCGCATCCACCTCAGCGCACCACTTCACGTGATAACAGGAACATTGTGCGCATGGCAGTGACGGATCACTTAGTCACATCACGAACCATAGCACTGCTCATTCAGTCTGTAACGCATCATCCAGTGTCTGCGCGTAGCTTTCGAAGCCGTTTACAGCAGAGTGGAAGTCCGTTGCTTCGTCTACCCTTGACGCAAAACCGCAGATGTCTCCGCCGCCAATGATGCGATTAAAGAAGGATGTGGACGGCAGAATGGAATGAAATTGTCTTTACTGAGGAGTCACGCTTCTATCTGCAGCACCACGATGGTCGAATTCGAGTCTGGAGACACCGTGGAGAGAGGATGCTGAACGGCTGCGTTATGCACCACCACACTGATCCTGCACCAGGTATTATGGTATGGGGCGGTGATGGATATCACTTTCACACTCCTCTAATGCTCATTGCCGGTACTTTAAACAGCCAGCGCTACATCTCCGAGGTGATGGAGCCAGTTGTTCTTCCTTACCTTCAGGGCTTGCCCACAGCCATACTTCAACAGAATAATGCGAGACCACACGTGGTACGCATTGTCCAAGGTTCTTCGTCAATCGCCAGATTGAATTGCTTCCCTGGCCCTCTCGCTCTTCGGATCTTTCGCCGATAGTAAACATGTGGCACATGTTTGCTGAACTATTGACCCAGATTACAACCCAAGCTGCCACACCAGATCAACTTTGGCAAAGTGTGGAAGCTGCTTGGTCTGCTGTTCCCCAGGGACACATCCAAAGTCTCTTTGAATCAATGCCGAGGCGTGTGGCAGCGGTGATCTCCAACAATGGCGGCCACTCTGGCTACAGATTCTGGAAGAAACCACACTTCACACAAGTCTATAAATTTAATAATTTGATACTTGGTCAACATGCTATCTACTAAATAAATTTTGTTGTGATATCTCTTGTCTTTCTTGGTGTTGCAATTTGGGTGGCCAGCAGTGTAATTTAACGTGAAGTTTTGTCTGTTAAACATATATACGAATGTCCAATCTGGATGCTTAAAATCTTATACAATATCTGAATTTCATGACACATATCATTTGAATGGAGATTTGTGTTGTAGAATATATTTCTTTGGTTTAAATATATTTGATGTAAATAACATATGCTGACGATTTGAATGACCTTCCAAGTTTTATAACTTAAGCAAAAGAAATAAGAAGTAATTTACTTTGACATTTTTATAAGTTTTCAATCAAAAGAAATATGTCCTACAGATGTCATGTTTAAAATCTCTTCTATTTTTCTTGTGTAAAATGTCTGTCAAATCTGTCATATCTGCTGTAGATGCTTAGAACGTTATTTATTTTGTTCCTTAATGCGCAAAGGACATAAATACTTATGTTCAATGGATGTCCAATGGATAAAATCCAACAAGTAAAGAGAGATAATCCATTGAACTGAAAATCATGGGAAATTATGAATAATTTTATTTTTATACAAAGTGACATTAAATGTTTTGTGGGCTGGTAATGCAAGCGTGAAATCCTTTGTATATCAAAGATAAAATTGTATACAATTTTTATAAATGTACAGAAGTAATAAATAAAACAAAGGTATTCCTATCCTTCATGGCGTTAACGCTGCTTAATTATATTTCCTGTGTTTAAAGTTGTAATGAATAAACAATTATTAACAATCTTATAGTACAAATGATACGATCAAATAAGGAAACAGACATCATTCTTCCGTAATGGCAATATTCTACATGTTAAGCCTAATTAAACACGAGTTCTCTTCATAAATGCATTGAAGATCACTATTTTATAATGAGCTCCACAATATACGAAACTTTCACTGGCGATTAAGAAAGTTTTTGATCTAGACTTTGGCAGAATCAGCCTTCCTTCCCCAGAGAACGGAAAATAGAATTTAAAGTTGAGACCGTCGCTTTCACGCATGAGTCAATATTTACCTTAGATTTATGCCAATATTTACTTTGACATGAAAAGGCTTAGGAGCCGGCATGTCCTCATAATAAGAAATACAAACTTGAGAGATCACGTCTCTTTGTGGTCTTCCCCCTTCATTTTAAGACACGGTTAAAAGTGCAGAGATCCTCTTCAAAAGGATTCCCTGAAGCTTGAGAATGCGGTGTAGGAGAAGACTCAATAAATGGCATGCATTTCAATATAATTATTCCTACAGTTATGAATAAAATTCCGTTCAACGCAAAGGAACATTTGAACGCATGGTTTTATTTAACATAATTTGGAATTTATAAATCAAAGCCCAGTATTTTTTTGAGAACCTGTGCTCTTAAGATTTCTGTGCTTAATGTGATAAATGATAGCGATTTCCTTTTAAATTAAATTTGATTAACCGCTTAGATTTTCGTAAAATCGGCAAAGGTAATTCATGTGAAATTTAGTATCAATTTCATTGTTAATTTTTTCTTACTTTGAAAATTAACTCTTTCATTAAAATACCCAAATACGTAGAGAACGTATCATGTTACGCATCAATAAGCGCATAATTTCTTTCTTCAAATCAATTTTAAAGTTTAACATTACTGAATAAGTCAAGGCCATTGCTGAATCTGGAACATGAATATAACGTAGTTTTCTGTAGGAAATGCTTCAAGAAGACTTCTTAGGAGGATAACTGTAGTTTGCGTTACCGGAATCTGAACTACGCTTCGAATAATCTAACTTTAATAGAAATTTATATTTCTGTATAGAAAAGGAAATATATCTTTGATTAATTCGAAACTTTGCCGCTGTACTACAGGGAGAAATTAAATCAAAATGTTATCTTTTATTGCCACTTCTCTTTGGAATAGTTTTATCTATAATTAATTTACCTTGACAATATAGATCTGTAAAAGCAAGAATTAATCTTACATTATATAAAAATTTCTTCTGAGGAGGCGTTTTTTCATTGTAATTATAAAAAAAGCTTTCGATTCTATTGACACATTCAATACATTACATTCTGATGCTTAAAATTCTCACTTCCATTTTCGGACTTACGTAATACATGAAAGAAGTCTGGTAATTCATAAGCAGTCTTCATATTTACTGAGAATATTTATTATTATAATATTAGCGTTTAATTATATAATATTAGTGTTTCAGGTCTTCAGTTACTGAACTCTTCACATAGCTTGGTCTGCTTCAAGAAACCTAGATCATGTCAAGGTTTTTAAAAGATATGAAAAATAGTTTTTCTATATAACAGTTAAGCTGGAAGCTAATTTAACGGGTTCTTCTAATTCAACTTCACAATTATCTTTTTAGTTACAAATGCACTAGTTAGCAGAGAAATTATAACACCATGAATAAAAAACCGTAAGGCTATGCAAATTTTGCTTGAACTAAGACATGTAAATGCCCAAATACGTAAGAATTTCTAGATGTTTACGTATCTGATCATTTACATATTTTATTAGAATTATAAATGTATTCAACAACATCTGAAAATTGTGGGGAAACATATATACAGTTCCCCTTTCTTTCTCTCTCTCTTTCACTTGTAAGTTTAGAAACCTTATGAGCTACTGGAAGAAGCAAAAAAATGCGAATTACTGGAAAAGCGGCAAAATCGATGCCATGCTAACCCCTCTAAAGTATTGTTTCAATCCCAAGCGCATTGGCTATTTGTTCGTGGTGGAAGTCATATGGATATTTCTACAGTTATACCTATGAGCCACTTCTCAACCCGATAAGATTAGGAGGCGTGTTATTTTTCATTCGTGAACAGCCTACAAGAACTTGAGGTGCTAGCATAGCCAGTAGGATATTCAAAATTGTATTTCATGGAGCAAATTTGGAATATTATTTGCGATTTATCTCAAAAGGCCTGGCCCCATTTTAGATTTTATGCATTCCATGCACTCGTAACATATTCTTCAGCTAATGCTTAATGACACGTTTACTAACTAATTACGTGTCATAAGTGATATTGACTAAATCGAGATTATTCGAAGAATTTAATTTCCAGTTTTTGACCATATGCATATGATTAGTATATTTATAGCTCTTCAAAATTTTGGATTTCTAGAATTTATTCCTCTTGGTATTTCAATTTCAATATTAAGCAATGTATATTAGTGTCATTAACTGGTACAAATGCATTGTATAATAATCCTTTTTACCCAAGTCACAAGGGTGGATGTGTTTGCTGCTGTTCAAAAGCTGAAATAATACGCATGTATATATATATATATATACATTGATGTGCATATATATATATAGGGAGAGAGACGCCTTTATTGGTTTTATTAAGCAAAATTGTGTATTACAGTGCACTGATTTTAACTTTTGTGTATTGCACTTTACCGATTTATATTAATTAAAATTTTCAAATAAGCATGATTTTATTTTCAGTGTTCACGATCAGTTATATCATCTGATATGAGCAAGCAAATAAAACGTTCGAGTTTCTAAAGAGATGCTCTGCATTTTACCAATTGTAATGCAAAGAACTGAGATCATCTAAAGAATTGGGAATGAATTTACTTTTCCAAAATCTTAACTTGCTGGATTTTGGCCTCAGTATTTCAGTGATATTTAGGTTTTTATCTAACATTTCAACTGAGCCAGGTTTTTAAAATCAAAGTTCCTTTAAGAAGCTCGTAATTTAGTACTGCAGTGTCGGCATAATTTTTTTGCGAAATGACTTGATGTACTGAAAAGCATTAATTTACCTTTATAAGATTTAATAATAAAATCATAAAAAATTACAAAACTTTACCTATCTTCTATCTATAACTTTGCAAAGGGAAGTTAGAAAGTTAAATTGCAAAAAAAAAAAGAAATTATTCAATTCCTTTTGCTTTGAATTATGTGTGATGACGCTATATCAAGAGTTTGAATGAAGTATCTCTGCTTTTAATCTTCAAAGAACTGATCAAAATTACCAAGCTCAGACTTCCTAAACGTTCTAACTGTTTTCAGAAGCGTATATTCTGATAAGCGCTGGCGCATACCCTGTCAGTGACAATCAGTGTCTTCATTATGAAGTTGTCTGTCACTCAAAAGCAGCCCGGTGTGTTTAAGCCTTCATTTCCTTAAAGGGGTCCTCCCCTCACGTGCACTGCATAAATAACGCTCCGACGGGTCTTCGGGCGGAAGCTAAGTCGTTCGCGAAATTCCGTTATTAACTTTGTCTTGGTCAGTGAGTCCGGGACCTGGGGAAGCAACGAAACGTAATTAAATTCAACAACAGAGGAGACGGTCTGCTACGTGTCAGATTTCGGAATAATTACTCCGGATAGACTCTTTTCCGGCTCAAGGAGTCCTGTTTTAATATCGAACTAATATTTTACAGATGAACTGATGAGGAAATTTTTAGAATCTTTTTGTCTATAGCAGATATAATTAGAAAGTTACGTTTTCGTTAATGTTTAACGGATTTTAATATAGTTATAATATCATTGTGAATAAAGTACAGGGTGATCGAAAAAAAGTTTTAGGAAGTAGAAAATTCTAGCGGCCTATCCGTTTTACCAATCGACATAAAATTTTTGATATTGTCATTTATGCGCTCGAGATTGTGATGATTTAAAAGAATAGAACTCTCACAGTTACGGTTACAATGAAAACATTTTCAAACTTTTGAATGGCAACACTTACTTTTTCCTGCGCAAAAAGCATTGAAGAACTATAAATGGCGTTGAAACGATACATGTATGACGAAAATTGCAGGCCTAAAACATTTGCAAAGAAGAGATCATCTTCATCCTTCATTAGATATGATAAAGATAGGTTGACTGCCCAACAGCTATAATGGTTGGCGTCGCTGACTGCCGTGCCGAAGCGCCGGGGCTCGAATCCCGGAGAAGACATAGATGTTTGTAAATGTATACTGTTGGTGCGGCATGGCAGCATTGTAAATATGCGGTGAGCCGCAACGCTATTATTTGCAAATGTTTTACGGTGGCAATTTACGTGTGATGTTGCAACGCCATTTATGGTTTTTCAAAGCGCTGATAAATTTGCGCAGCCGGAAAAATGCGAATTGCCATTTGAAATTTTCGAACTGTTTTCCACTTTAACCGCAACCTTGAGAGCTGTGCTATTTTTAATCATCAAAATCGTATAGTTTCAAATACCTGAAATTTCATGTCAATTGTTTGAGCGGAAAGGCCTCTAAGAGTTTATAAATTGGGGAAGTTTTTTATGCACATCCTGTTGATGCTATGTATAACTCATGTAAATGCTGTATTATTAATATCTATTATTTTCAAAATTCTTCTTTTTGTTTGAAAGAAGTTCTGTTTAAAAGACAAATTGTTACTTCTGTAGCATGTACAAATGTTTATTGCTCTATTGTTGCTGACTTTGCTATTCTAATCTTAATTATTAAAATCTATTATTCTAATCTTAATCTTAATTAATAATCCTAATCTTAATTATTAAAATCTTAGCATTTAGAAATGAATATCTGCACTTATATAAATTACTGTCAGTTAGTTCAAGGTAATGTAATATACGAGTGTGCTGCAACCCTCCTGGCCGATAATAATCGGCCATATGGTTAACGCAGCACACTGAACACAGATTAAAACAAATATACAATTAAATACATCAAATTAAAATTCCCAATATTGTTCTATTGACAATTATAAAATTCATCAAATCTTTTGCAAAATTTAACTCTTTTCTGCGGCTACAGAATTCTATTATGTCACCGTGTTTTTATCTACCATGTCACTGGAATACGCAGTCTTCGACGAAATGTGGTGCATTGCTTTCAGCATTCAAAAAGTTAAAGGACTATTATTTTGCAAATTAAATCTTTGCAGGTAGACAAGGAAGCGGCTGGATGCAGTAATTATTTGATTGAAATCAAAACCACATATCCTTCTCACATTTTTAGAAACTTCAGTATTCAATAAATAATCCTTCCTTTTTCCTGAAACTTTCCATTTCTCTTTCCAGCAATCATTATAAAAATCCTTGATTTTAAATATAACAATACTTTTTCATGCCTGAATATCGAGCGAATCCCCCGCATTACCCATAGCATCCTCTTTGACCAACACGTCGGTCCTCTCATTGCCTATAACACCAATATGGTCTTTCACCCAGTTCATTTTACCTTCATATATTTTCTCAACTTTTACAAAGAGATGAATATGTAGAAGTTTATTAAGATTGATCTACAGCTTCTACCATTAATATTGGCCGTAAAATTATTAATAAATATTAATGATGTCATTGTTAATAAACTAATAACCCCTGTAAATTTATTAGCAAATTAAATGCTCCAATGTTTAAAAATAAAAATGCAAGTATGGAATTTGAGATAAGAAAATTGAACAACTTTAATGTGACGGTAAACACAAATTTAAAACAGATAAAAATATAACATGAAATAAATTAGAAAACCAAAAGAAAATTAATTACATTGTTAAAAAGCAATAAAATAAAACTCAAATAAAAGCAAACACTGATCGTTTAAGCTAAGTTTAATGAGATTATTCATGGCAAACTATTCTTGTGCTCTTAACACTTATACCTGATAAGAATTTATTGAATCATTAGAAGATTTTGGAGTGCTAATGGTTCTAATTGTTTCGAAATCTAATTACAGTCGAATTCCGTAATTGAAGGGAAAGACCGAACAAATACATTAATTAGACTAAACTAATAAAATTCCACTTGTATCAATCGATTATACGAAAAGACAATTTATTTTAAAATGTTATTTTTCATAATTTCTAAGTTTTTGAAACTTTCAGTAATCCTATTTTTACCTTTTGATATAAGATTTAAATAGCGTTATGTGAAATTCCTTATAACAGATTTGTCAAGAATATTAATCAATGTAAATAGAGTATACTTACGTACCTACTTGGAAAGATTTATTTGGTTAAATAATAGTCTTTGTAATCTTTGTAGTCCTGAAGGGCAATGCACGACATATAGTCGAAGACTGCACATTATTGCGACACGGTAGGCAAAAACATGCTAACATAAAGGAATTCTATTGCCACAAGAAAGTGTTTAAATTTTGCAAAAGATTTGAAGAATTTTATAAATGGCAATAGAAAAACATTGGGAATTTTGATTTGATGTTTCTAACTGTATTTTTGTTTTTATCTGTGTTGAGTGTGCTGCGTTAACTATATGGCCGATTATTATTCCGTTGAATAATAATCTGTAGCAGATTCGGTTGAATATATTAAGTACAATAATACCACTTTACATTGTTTAGTTAGTCATAAAGTTCAAATGAAAAGTGTGAAAATGATAGGCAGAGAACTATTGTTTGAAGCTTAATCGTCCGCAATAAAATATCATTACTAAATAAAATCTTCTAAAATATCTTTACGTAATAAGAACATTTTCTGCATACGGTGACTTACAGTCTGCGTGTGTATATACAAGTTTCTAGTATACTAACTAACAATGTATAACTTAGTACCTATATAAACCATGTGTAAATTAGTAAGCAAACCCTGGTGTTTTAGATTAACTTCTGTATAGATCACGATCCCAGGCCGTGCTTTCGCATCATTTCAATTCATTTTACTGCAATTTCACGTTCCCGGGACATATTTCTCTGTTACATGATAAATGCTTAAACGAAACATTTACCTCATTCAAAAATTTGCAACTTTAAGCATGTCTGTTTGTAACAATAATTCATCTGGAAAGCAGATGATGAGATTCTTTTAAATAAAATAAGATTAAGAATAAAACGCTTAAGGAAGTCCAGCATAGTGCTAGTCAGACACTACCTACGCTTAAAAAGCCGAAGCCTAGGCCTCCTGAGAGGAACTGGGGACGTGAGAAGGAATGCTGTGCCTAGCGCTACACATTCCCTTAATCGAGTTTTGAGGGCGATTGCATTTTAGGTTTCAGCATTCAAATCATATGGATAAATCAGATCAGTGTCAGTGTCAGACAAGTCATTACTACTGTAATTAGTGTATTAGATTCCACTATAATTAATGTCAGTGTCAGTCAATGTGAGATCTTGAATGGAAAGTAGCGCCAGAAATGCATGCAGGCGCTGGTTAAAAGTCAGTTGAGCGGAAGAGTGAGATGCTTCATCATCTCTATAATAATTTTGATAGTATTGCCGATAACGTTAGATTAATGGGAATATCTAAATCCATTCAAATATAACTGAGAAATCAAATCAGTTTGGATAGCTAGTGTAAGAAGCCTATACTTACCTATACTTACCTTGTAAGGTTTATGATAAGTTTATTAACAGTTATTTTAAGTTATGCCTCTTTTCTATTCATTATAATTTCAGCTTAATATTTCCTAAAAGAAGGTAATTTCAGAAACACAACAAGGACCCGACAAGGAAATCATTGAAATATTTTTGTCGCTGTTGCTTCTGTCAATTCAAGATTTTTTTGAAGTTAGAAATCCGCAAGCGCTGGAAAGCTTATTCGAACTGCCTGTCAAATTTCAGAGTAAGCAAACGGCCGCAAACGCGCATGCGAACAATTTTATGCAGTTTTCAAGATTCAAGTGGAGGCATATACTTCGAGTTAAGAGTCGATTGCAGTTATTCTGAGAAATAAATTATTATTAACCGCTCAAAAAAAATTAAGTGTTTGTTCACACATTTAAGCGATTATTCGCTTGTTGGTGTCCGTGGGGTTCTAAGATAGAACATTGAAATTAAATTAAATATGTAAAACTTCACATTTGGCTCCCGAAATTTTTCTTAAAGAATCATGCCGCTAGCTACTGAAGATTTCTCGTTGACCCTCCCAACTTTCAGTTCCCTTAGCCACAATAAAACCCCATGGAGGGATTCTGATTAATTGTGAAAACTATGAGAACGGCGATGAAGCCAAGAGCAACTTTTAAAGGAAGAGGATCCGTAATGACCTTCCTGGAGTAGCTGGATCTACATTTCCCGTTATATCCTGTGAAACAGCCGCAAAGAATCATCATCGCTAAGTCGAAATTAAAAGGTCAATATATGAGCTGGTACAAGAATATTGGCAAGAGTTTGTGGGGGGATCGAGGATCCGAAATGTATATTTGGGAAAATCTTAAAAAATTCCCTATTGAAAGCACTCCCAGTTGTAAAAGACCGCGGAAGACTGGAATCAGAATTATTCAGTAAATATCAAACTAATATTGAGCAGTTAAGGGACTTCATATTAAGAACGATGCATACTGTCGAATTAATTCATGAAAAAACCCGACAAGGAAATCATTGAAATAATTTTACCGCGGTTGTTTCCGTCAGTTCAAGATTTTCTTGGAGTTAGAAATCCGCAAACGCTGGAAAGATTATTCGAACTGCCTGTCAAATTTCAGAGTAGGCGAACGGCCCGAAACGCGCGTGCGAACAATTTTATGCAGTATTCAAGGTTTTACGCCCAGACGAAACCTTAAGGTGATCAGAATTCCTATCGACAAGAGGGGAAGTAGTTAAGTCGGATAAGAAAAAAGCTTGTCAGAGCAAACCGTGGGGAAATAATAAGCGGCTGGATCAAGGGGTGGAAAAGAAAAAGCTAAACAAGTCACAGTTTAAGAAGAAAAATCCATCAGAAATCAAACTGAATACGGTAGTCATCAAAATTTGGCCTTACCAGAAATCCAGATACTACTAACTACGACATTCTTATTGGATACCGGCGCTCAATGCAGCGTCCTGTCGCAGGATTTTTGAAAAAAAGCATTTTCGTGTTTATAGACTGTTTAAGACAACGGGACAAGGCGTGATTGCTGCCCAAGGCAAACAGTGTGTTTGCTTGGGAAAAGTCGGGCTGTATGTTCAAATAAAAAATGAGACGCAAAAAATGTATTTTCTTGTTGTGAAGAATTTATTAACCGCAGTCATATTGGGGGTCATATTGGTTGATTTGTTACGCGCAGCTATTGCAAAAATTAATATTAAACATTCTACATTACAAGTCAAGATGGACAAAATCCAAGAAAAAAAACCGCAGTCCCGTTGGTGAATCTAAGTCACCTCGAAGAAGGAGTAAAAGAAAACATTCAAGAATTGGTAAAAACGTTTTCTCAGTTATTCGATGAAAAACCTGGGTTCTGCCAGATAAACTCCCATAGCACCAATACTGCTACTGAGCCACAGTTCGTTCAAAACCTTACAGATATGATCATGTGAAGGAAGACATTCTCGAGCAACATATTAAGAAATTGCTCGAGGATAAGATATTTACCCCAAGTAACAGCCCCTAAGCTAGTCCTTTAGTTTTATGTAGAAAGAAGAATGGCTACCACCCGCAGATCCAAACGCAAGGAGATTCGCTATTGATTACCGAAAATTAAATAGTATAACGAAATACCCCACATATTCTCTCCCGATAATAGACGAAATTATAAAAATGATTCGGTCAACTAAATATATGAGAACCTTAAACCTGACGTCAGGCTATTTTCAAATTGCAATAAAGCCCGAGGATGTCGAAAAAACAGCGTTTATCACAACGTCAGGCGTGTATGCTTTTTTGAGAATGCCGTTTGGCTTAAGCAGAGCTCCCGCTACATTTAAAATAGTTATGGATATTGTTTTACGGCCAGTTTTGGGAAAAAGTACTGTCATTTATCTCGATGATATTATTGTAACAAGCGAAACCTTAGAAGAACACAGTAAACATTTAGAGGAAGTGTTTACATTATTGCATGAAGCGGCCCTTAAAGTTAATCCCAAAAATGCAAGTTTGTCGCCAATGAATTGAGGTATATCGGCTACAAAATCTCTAAAAACGGTATAGAAATTAAAAATTCGAAAATTTTAATAATCAAAAGTTATGTACCGCCAAATACGGCTAAGAAATTATCATCCTTTCTGAGAATTTGTTCCTATTATAGAGTAATCATTAAAGATTTTGCAAAGATATTTGAACCGTTGTTGGTGCTTAAAAAAGACTAGGTTCACATGGACAGCGGAGGCGAACACGACGTTTGAAGAATTGAAACACGCCTTAATTAACGCCCCTGTTCTTAAATTGCCGGAAGGGGATCAAAATTTGGAAATTGCAGCAGACGCGTCAGACTACGCAGTTGGCTCAGTTCTTTACCAAAATGGGCAGCCAATAGCTTTTTTTAGCAAGAATTTTTTTTTAATCAAATTCAATGAAATTATACCGCAACTGAACGGGAATACTCCGCGGCCCTATTATCGGTACGAAAGTTCCGTGTGTACTTTGGGAATGCTTTAATAACTGTGTATTCAAATCACGCGGCAGTTGGTCCCTATACTCCGAAAAAAATCTTTCGCCCCGTCTCATATGTTGGACACTAAAACTGCAAGAGTCTAATTTAATAATAAAACACACGCCGGGGAAAGAAAATGTAGTTGCAGATGTACTTTCAAGAACACGGATCAACAAAGACGGAAATGCAATTAAATGTACGATGCTAACTGCGAAATAATTGAATACCGAGAAACAGTAATCGCCGAGTTATAAACGAACCCAGAATTCAAAGACATTTATACTTATATCGAAGATCCCGAAAATTTTAATTTTGTGCACTTAACCGCAATTCGCAATAGGGCGGCCCATTATGAAGTTATTGATAAACTGCTCTTTTACACGAAAACAGCCAACCATAATCAAGAGCTGCGGTCGGTAATCCCAATGAGTCTACGCTTAAGTATTCTAGAATAGTTCCATGATTCTAAATTAGGAGGGCAACTTGGTGTTAGGAAAACCCTGCAAAAATCCGCGAAGCGGTGTATTTTCCGCAGTTATACAAAATTGTGACGGCATACGTCAAGTCATGTGACTTGTGTCAATTAATTAACGACGTTAATTACAACCCGGACGGGTACTTAAATAGCATAAAAACCATTTTCCTAAATGAATTGGATGACACTGATTTGCTTCGTTCCTATCCTCGAACAAAGATTAATAAAAATAGATACTTGTTAGCGTTTTCGGATCATTTCTCATAATGGGTGGAAATAATTCACTTTAAACGGGCTTCAGCAAAAATAGCGGCAGATTCGTTTCTAAATAAATATATTTTAAAATACGAGGCCACAGTAAAAGGAATTTAGGATAACGGTAGGCAATTCGTAAGTAATTTATTTGAAAATCTGTTCACAGGTCTTGGCATACGCCATCTAAAAATAACACCTTATAGACCTCAATCAAATATTGCGGAACGCGTAAATAAGAATATAGTTAAAATTATTCAGAGATGTGTTAAGAATCATCATGACAGTTGGGACAGCTGTGCTAATGAATTAGGCTTTACTTTGAAAACAGCAAAACATGATACCACACAAAAAAACCCCGCAGAATTATTCCTAGGAAGAAAAATTTTAACGCCTCTGGATAAGCTATTTATCGTTCAACCTAGACAGGAAGAGTTTAAATTCAATGATATCCAGAAAATTAATTATGAGGCCATAAAAAATTCTGATGAGGCAAGGTTAAAGCAGAAAATATACTACGATAGAAAGAGACGCGACGTTAAATATACGATGGGCCAGAAAGTGCTAAAATTAAAACATTCTTTATCATTTGCTTTCGAAAATAGGGTAGCCAAATTTGAGCCCAGGTTTGAGGGGCCGTTCATTATCGGAAAAATTCAATTTTCTACGGTTTACTTAAAGGCGGAAAATGAACAGCAAACAATTGCTAACATGGACCAGCTGAAACCGTACTATAGTCGTACGGATTTTCTAGTCTTAAAAGATTTATTGCAGGTTCCTGGGAACGCCCCAAGAATATTGATTTCGCCGTCGCCTAGCAAGAATCCCCCAGCAGCAAGAAGAAGAGAATCGGAGAATACTGAAGAAAGGACCGCAAAACGAACGCAATAGCAGCCACAAGGTTCAACCAGAGTGAGGAGAACAAAGCAGACAAAAGTTTCACTTCAACAGAAGCTAGCGCCGATTGAAAAGCGGAAAAGGCTCATGGAGAATAAGCAAAGAAAACGTCCAACTCCAGAATTGAAGCCAACTACTTCGGAACAAGCTACAGAAATATGGCAGCCAAGATCTACGAAAAGAAAACGACTGTAAGAGGCAAGATCCATTCCTTTTCAGGAAACCAGGAGTTTTGCGAAAAACGAATGCAGGAGTATAGAAACCAAAAAGATAAGAGACAATTTTTCTTGTTTTCTATGTTGTATTGAAAGTTCAATTTATGTCACGTGTTTAAAAATGCTAAATACTGTTTACAGCAAGAAACTGAATTCGCATTTTTGCGAGAATGTAGTTGTAACTATATGTTAAACAGAAAAGATTTTTGAATTCGCAAATTGGCGAGAGTTTATTTTAACTGTACACATGTAGGTTTTGGTCAAGCATGACTCTAAATACTTTGTATAAGAGATGAATTGAATGAAAGTATAGATTGAATGTGCTTAAAGTTACCCTCTCCAGGCTTCACTTAAGAATTTTAAATTAAGCTTCTATGTGAGTACATTAGAACTAGCTTTGTGTTTAAGGAGTCTTCGGAGGTCTGGAATGTCTAATTTCTAACAAACCATAGCTGTTGGATAGTTGGTAGTGTATCTTCGCGGAAATACAACAATAAAAAGCTCGCTTCCCTCAGAACAAGTTCTGGAGAGCTTGGGGGGGAGAAGCTTTAACGTTTGGTGTGAATGAAAGTGTTTGAGGGCCAAAAATAATTTCAATAATAGGACAATGGTAGGAAAATAAAATGGCTTGTGAAAAATTTGACTAACATAGTTTCCTTTCAAATAATTTCTGAAAGGACTAAGACGGTGTAAACAGAGAAGCAAATGTTTGTCCAAATCAATTTGTAAAATGTGAATGTAAAATTTTTAGTTTTATTATAGCTTTAGATATTGTGTAAAGTTAGCCCTAAACAGGAAACGTTTTAATGATGAATTCAAGAAAGCACACTTGCTACAAGTTTAAAATTTTGATGACAAAGAGTATTGTAGAATTTACACTCTTAAAGAAGTTCGTTTTGAGACCTTATTCTTCGAGTAGTTAAATTCTGGTAGGAAAACATGTAAGGTTTATCCTAAGTTTATTAACAGTTTTTTAAGTTATGCCTCTTTCCTATTCATTCTAATTTCAACTTACAATTTCCTACCTGAAGGTAATTTCTGGAACGCTTTGAATGCAAAGGAGTAAGAGTACTACTTAAGTCGATGCTTCATCGACTTCTACAAAGTCTGATTTTCCTCCTAGCGCCTGTTTGCCTTTTGGCTATGTTCTCTCTTAGCTACCCCGCTCGGCCATACTTTAGGCCTTTGCTTATCTTCGCCGATTTAATTAACATTTAGGGGGCAACTACTTAGAATTCTGATAGCTTCGGCTATACCTTTCAGATAGCTTTAGTTAAGCTTAGTGTAGTTTAAATTCATTATTATTTAAGTTCAAGCCCAAGTGGAGGCTTTGTGTATACTCTGAGTTAGGAGTTGATTATATTTATTCTGAGAAATAAAGGGCAGTTAATCTTCTTAAGTCTTACATGTTTGGTCACACACTTAAGCGATTTTTCGCTTGTTAAAGTTTGTGGGGTTCTAAGATAGAACATTGGAATGAAATAAATAAACCCCTACAACCTGCTATACTGCTCGCTTGTTAAAGTTTGTGGAGTTCTAAGATAGAACATTGGAATGAAATAAATAAACCCCTACAACCTGCTATACCACGCGTCGACTGCATTAAGATGGACTTTACGCCCGACGACTTGTGGTTTGTTTTCCTTTGTCTCCATCGCATGTCAAAACGGGGATAAATTGGGCCTGTGAATATCTCAGTTAGGTCAGGTTATAGTAGCTATAAATGCAAGGGCTAAATATTATTTACCCTATAAAGTAGGTACCTATAATTTATCTATGAAGTAGGTATACCCCTTATACTGACTTTTCAGATTTGCGACGCCTTTCTGAGGCCCATGGCACTGTTCCGGTGACTAAGATTTACTGTTGCCTAGATCAATCGACATCGCAACCGGAGCAGTGGGGCCGCGTACTCCTTACAGATGAGTCTCGATTTAACGTCCAGAAAGTTTTCCGGAAAGCAATGATATGGAGAGAGCCAAGGACACGTTATCGGTTGCCGAACATCTTGGAAAGACATCTTTACATAAGAGGTGGTGGCTGAGATAGCAACAAATGACATCACCGCCTCTGTGTAATTGGTAATATTACCATTAATTATATATTTGTTATTAACACTGCCCAATTTGAATTTGCTTAACACTTTTTGCACTTCCTTTTAAATAAATTGCACTTCATAAAAAGTAAATTCAGTAAACATTGCTAGCACAGTTCGTAAAATTTGGCATGTCTAGTTAGTGTCAACAAGGCGAAAAAAGGGTAATTTTGATTTATATAAACTGAGATTTTAACGTTTATCTTTAATCTAATATTATTCATTCCATCGACATATTGTAAACATCTGAGAATTATGCAGCATCAGAAGACTATGCAGCGAATACTTAAAAGTTATATTATAAAATAAACATGTAATGGAAATTGTAATGATTATTACTAATTTTAATCGCGCTGAGGACCTTTTACAATAAATTTTTTTGTATTAAGCAAACTGAATCTTTGTATATGAGTGAATAAAGTAACTTACATCTACCCGCACTCCTTGCAATGGTAAGAACTGTCCCGGTGGCCAGTCGTTGGGAACATATCTGTAGAACTCTATGTCATCTTTGTACCATTTGACGGAATAGAGCTTGTCCTCGTCCAGTTCATAGCTGCAGATTAGTTCTACAGACTCTCCCTGGGTAGTAGGACTGGGGACGTCCATCATCAGCATTCTAATTGCAGCCAGGCCCAGAGCAGCTAGGAAGAAAATTTCAGATGATGTTTATTTGTACGGAATTAAAGTGTTCATAAATGACGTTTCGTGGTAATATCTGGTACCTCTTACTAGCGAGAATAATTTTTTTATTGGATTACTATCTGCATTTTTCAGTTTAACGTATTCAAAACGCAACGATGCGAAACATTGCAATGTTAAAAATTAAAAAAATGGCTATTTTTTTAAAAAAAATCTTACATTAATTCTATTCTTTGATTAATTTACAGTGTTTATTCCCGACAATACTCAAAATGGTAAAAACGATTAACACATATTTATGTTCTTGAATACTGACTCTACACATACACATTTTTAAGAAAAGAATTTCCTCATTTAATGTATAAAATTATATTAAAACAGCATAGAAGTTGGGGATGAAAGTCAAATGAAAATTTATGTTTTGGGTTGTCTCTACAGAAATAATTCCAGAAAATATTTGAAGGTCATATTTGTCGTTTTAAATATTTGCCATGTATTATAGTTGAAAAAAAAATAAATATTTTAAATTTAAAATAACGATATATATCCGATACCTAAAAGAAGGAAAGGAACATATTTCCCACAAAATTGCAATGTTAGGATAAAATTGTAATTAGCCAATTACAATTAATTAGAAATTATAACTTCCGCTTATGATATCTTCCATGCTTTTATATTTGAGAGGTCTAGAAAAATATGCTCACTGTCTCACTAAACGTTTTTAGATCATGCACGCGAACTGCCATGCTTAGCATTTCAAAATCTACAAGGATTCGTCGTTACGTGAATGCTCGTACAAGGCCGGATTGAGTATAAAACACCAGTTAGCAATGAATTTGATCCTTATGTATGATAATTGTTACACCTGAGATGTGCTTACGATTAATATATACAAAATTATACTCTCCAATGTAATATATAGTTCCTCTACATCTTAGATTAAAAATAATACCCATATATATATATATGAATACATGCCTGAATATGTATGTTTAAACACGATTTAAAAAAAGAAATTTATTTATTTGCTATTTTAGTTTAACTAATAGATTCATGTAATTATTTGGTCTCAGTTACACGCAAAACGGACTCGCCGTTTTATTATTTTAAAGTAATAAATACAACACATTACACCTCCTAGATATTTTACAATAAAATAAAAATAGGAGAATACTGATAATTGTAAGTTATCAATTAGGAATTGCAGAAATGACACAGGTAGAATTATTAATTAATTATTGAAATTTATTTTACATTTTATATAATCAGACACTGATATTCAATAAAATGTGATTCTCAATAATTTTCAGAACTTATTTTTATCGAAAAAACTACAGAAACCTTATTGGAAACATCACACAAATGGAATACCAGAAACGTAGTTTCATAAAATGATTTGCTGTTTGTACTTGCTGGACCCTCATGTATATTTTTTGTTGTTGTATGTCATAGAAACTCATTTAATTTCTGAAACGTAACATCTTTTAAAAGACAATTTATGAAAACGTAGTTTGTTAGTACAAGTCTTTAGACCACGTTAACACGCAGATATTAATTCAGAATGTAATGTGCTATAATTAATTTAATTAGCATTTTTGCGTAATATTCACGGCTCAGACAATGAAAAGGCAAAGCGGAAAAATATTTTTGGATTAATTATCCAGTGCTCTGAGTAAAATAATGTTTCTTTTACTGCTGAAAAAAAATTAATATTAGAAACACATGAAAGAACTCAGTTATTTCAATTTACATTCCGAATCAATGAATAAAGTAAGACAACTTCCTAAGTTCCTTTTAATTTAAAGATTATTGTTCTCATCTTTTTTGACAGTAGTATTCATCTTCCAAGGCATTTATTGTCAGATGACCTATTTGTGTAATTAAAGAAAATACGAACAAGGATTTTTCGATTAACTTTATAAACGAAAGGAATTTTAATGCATAAATTCGATTAACAGAAGTATAGAAATCTTTATTTTAATATTATGTATTTCCTATGTAAGAAGAAGAAAATTGCTTTACTGAGGACGAAAATGAAAACGATCGGAAATATTTGTAGAATGTACTGAGTGCGATATATATGTTTTGTTTTATGAGCATTTTTAGTAATGGGAAGTTTTAATATATTAGTATCTAATAAAAGTAAATGAGATTACTCTATAGCACCTACTCTTAAACATATTACGAAGCATGGTAATTCTGAATTTTGATTCTACTATTCACTTTAAAGTTTTATTAAATGAATCTTTAGCGGTGAAGCTTAAATAAAAGAAGAAAATGAACTACGGAAATTGATTCATATCAGACAGGAAAATAAACTGCAGTCTAGTTTACGGTGTATTTTTATTTTACTCAACAGAGACAAATTTGCAAAACAAATTAAGGTATCATTTTGTATGTTCTAACTAAAAAAAGGCAAAGAAAATATGGTACATTTTGTTATTCTAAAACACTTCATAACTCCAATGGGAAGACTAATACAGCTCTCTGATATTATGGTTCTTGAGTTAAGTGGCATTTAATACTTCGAGTATTTAGCAATTGAATACAAAGTCTGAATTTTCGAATAAACGCTTAGCATGTGAAGAACACTTTTCTATATATATAAAAAAGGAGGAATCTGCCTGTTTTTGTGTATGTGCGTGTGTGTGTGTCTTTCGTTCGTGCTGGGCTAAGCTAATAGACGCAGGGCTACAAAATTTGTTACATACGGTGCAAGACAAGAGCCAGTGCACCTCGAAGCTATTTTTTCAAAATTTGAATGAGCTTTTTTAATTTTTATTTTATGTTTTTTGATGAAATCGCATCAAATCAATAATTTTCTCTCATTATATCAGCAACAATGGCACACAGCCATTGTTGCTATTGTTGTTGCCATTGCTGCTGATATCAGCACCGTTGCTATTCGGAAAAATGAGGGCGGTAATTCTGTGCAGTTTTTAAATTCAATGTTCCTCTTGGATACTGGACGTTTGTCGAGAAAAGGCAACGGAAAGTTAGTTAATTTGTTTATTAGGATGATTAAAATTTGTATTAAGGAATATTGCTTATTTTGTTGTAATTTTTTTATATGTAATGCATTTTTATTGAAATTTGTGGCCTTTGTTTTGGAGAAAGTTGTTCTGTAGATTAAACTTCTGTGCAGTTTTTAAATTTAATGTTTGGTGATCCCTTTAGACATTTTTCCGGTACATTTAAAAGCCAGACGAAGGCTGGCCGCATAACGATTAGTAAAACATAGAACTTAAAAGGAGCACTAATTTCATATTCACACTATACATAAAATATAAATAAATGTATATAAACATAAGTGCAAATGTTACTTCTAATGAAGAAATAATAACAAAAGGTACATAAAATATATGAATTTTTGTGAAAAAAATTTTAAAAATTTAAATTTATATTTAGACATATTGATAACTTAATAAAACCTGCTTTTACATAAAATGCTTTTAGTTCGTCTTTCGAAAAGCCTTGAGATGGCAGTTTATGCTGCGTGTAAGCCGTTCGTCTACGAATCCTCGGAAACAAAAACTTTAAATGAAACTTAATCTTTAAAGCAGCTTCGCGTTGACTGCTCTTAATACTGTCATGAAAAAAGGTTTAAATTATACGTCTCGCAACCCTGATGATGCTATTAAAATTATTCATAAGCAGTCAAAAATATCACTGATTGTTTTCCAGAATTGCATATGTCTGTGCAAGACCACATAGGCTCATGAAATTCCAAAAACAGTTTTCTTGCAAGAAAATATATTACTTTTCTTTACAAGAATGAAGATGTGTGAAAGTTGTTTTTTGAAAACCGGCATTAATGATCAAAACTAAACACGAGATATTAAAAACTAAACATCAATTTACAAAAGTAATATGTGATCAAGCAATTTTGGAGAATGCTGATTGCTCATAATTTATATGAGCAAATATAATACTTTTGCCTTATGTTATGTGGTTCCCCAGCAGAAGATATAATAAACTGTAAAATGTTTTAAAGTGATAAAAAATAGCGATAATCAGTAAAAAAATCATTTAGGTAATCGACAGAAAAACTTAATAAATGTCTTGCTTTTAAGATTGTTCTCTTTCATATTCTGTGTAATTCTCACAATTATCGATAGATGATCAAAACAATATACCATTATTTGATTAAAAATGGGAAATACAAGACAGATACTAAAAAGCGATTGGAGGCTAATATATAAAATTTATAAATATGTATTTATATAATAAATTTTAATACTGAACATTTGCAGTTTAAAAAAAAAAGTCTGTAACGAAGTCTGTAACTTAAGTGTAAAAAAGCTGCAGAAAATTGCAATTTTGGCATAAAAGAGTCTACTTCGTTATTAAAACTAAATAGTATTTCAGAATAAAAAAAGTTAAAAAGGTATATAAAAAGAAATTTAATATTTTTGATATTGCATAACGTGATTATTTGCTCAGAAACATTTAAAAATATTACGCACATTTCCTTAGAAACATTTGAAATGAAATAGTTACTTTATGGTATTTAATACTTTTTTTCTTCAGTTCTATCCATAAATGTCACGCGATTAAAATAATCTTAACTAGAGGAATATTCCTTCTACAACACCGCAGATAAAGCGCCATTTCATTCCTCTGATGCGAAAGCTGCATCCCGCCTTGATGCCGAACTAGGGATGAACAGGAAAACTTTTGAGTTGAAATTTCCCAACGTTGGGAATATTAAACGCCTTTGCATCTAACCAATGTCCTCTCGAGCGTGTTTCTCAAGCGGATAGAAACACCTTTTCCCCGATATCTCATATTAGAGTCGGGCCGAGAGAATCCTAATCTAGAAATAAGCTGTCAGGCAAGAATTCGGGAGTTAATTAGAAAGCGAAAACCGGAGCGCTCCACAAAATGATAATCTAAACATAATTAAACGGCTCGCTTTGCTTTATGCAAAACGGGGTGCTCCTCCCGAATTGCTTTTCACTTATCGCCACAGGAAATGTGACTCCGGTTTAAACACTTCTTAATCTAGTCACGTCACTTAATGAGATAAACAGACGGAAGAGGGCGTGAGTGTAACGAGGAAATGATACGCCCCGGTTTCTTCGAGTGGTGAAGGAAGTGACATCACACATTCTATGTCGAGACTTTAGAAATGAGTGGTAACTAGTTTCTATTTCTACGTCAAAAGAGTGAGAGAAATCTATTCGTTCAGTTAACTATGTGTTACATATTTAAAAAGCATTGAATATTTACTTTTTATTTTGAAACACTTTCAGAGAATGAATTTTCTTCAGCTTTCGGGCATTCGTCGAGGTGTTCTGGATTATCAATTTGCTTTTACTAGTAGAATATTTTTCTAAACCTGCCAGCTGTGGTTTCTGCCCAGTAGCTGAGATCATCAAAAAAGATTCCGCTAATTTTAAAGACGTCAGTTACAAAATATATTTAATTTTTTTTACAAACGAGTTTTAAAATTCAAGCAATTAATGGGGTTTCTTTTTATGTTCTCCATTTGCTCTTTTGTTGCACAGCAAACCAAGAAACTGTAGCCGATATCGTTAAAATGGGATACATTGTGGTCTAAGGTTACGAGGATTGCTACAAACCACTTCCCTGATACAGAGGGAACCAATGACCTACAAATCGGTGATTGTTATCTGCGCTACAGATTATAACTATCAGAAATTTGATAAGTACACCAAACACTGTTATCATGGGGCATAGTTCTAAGCAATATGATCGTTGGTTGTACGGTAGTAACGTGTTCGCAAGGTTGTTCGGTATCAGATTCTGCCGAATTGCTGAGCCTGTCACTCAGTACTGTGGCTCGGCTGAACTAGCAGCGTTTCAAAAGATGCAAAATGGATGTGATTCATAAACGATGTGCGACAAAACAACGATTTGCGATTGAGATACTCGGAGACTTAATCCCATAAAATCGACGGCAAGAATTGAACCCTACATCAGAATACGTCAAATTGTAAAGCAAGTGATTCGTCCAGGATCTGCACGTGGACTGTTTATCAGCAATTTGGGCAACTCGATTGTAACAGCTGACGTCTATCTTGGGTTCACGATCTATGTCACTATACAAACTTTTACTACGTACTGTACCATTATCTGTATTAAAAAATACTATCTTCTGTTCCAAGCGTCATATTTCTAGTTTCAAGAGTGATGTTATCTTCTGTTTCTAGCATGCTATTCAAGCGCTATCTGATTCAAATAGCGGTACTATTTGAATTGTATAATATTTCCTCTTCATTCTTCCTGTTCGACATTTATAACAGATATAAGAATTCAGATTCCTATCATCTATATGAACGTAGCCTTTACACATGAAGCAGACATTTTAAGTCTTCTCATCGTCCTAATGTCTGGCTGTGAAAAAAGCAAAAGTTCGCAAAAATGACATGAAAAAAAAGTGTATGCATAAGGTTACATTATTGATCATAGTTCAAAAACGCCGCTCCTTTTTTATACCTGGACCATTTCTCTTTTAATTAACATCCTTATTAAACTCATGTCCATAAATTAAGGATAATGCAAAATCAGGCAAAGGAAGAGTTAGAAGCAAAACAAATTTGACTTATTTGTAAAGCTTATTTATTAAACAAAAGGTAAAAAGCAAAAAAAAAAGGTGCTATATGTTTGATATTATTAAAAAAAAATTAGCGATTTTTTCTCCCTGGAGCAAATTACAAAAAAACTATTTACAAAAAATCAGTATTACATGGTTGGTATGATTATTAATACATTGTATGTCTCCCAGACAATGCAATACAGTCCGTACAACGCCTAGGCATGCTGAGTATCAAATTATCGATCTGATCCTGGAGGATATTACACCACTCACAAAGCAATGCTCTCTGAAGTTCCGGTAGACAGGTAGGAAGAGGGTGACGGGCTGCAACTCGTCGGCCAAGCATGTCCCTCACGTGCGCCACTGGATTCAAGTCCGGTGAGAATGCTGGCCAGGCCATACGGGTGATATCCTCCTATTGAAGGCATTCGCTTACGATGTTTGCACGGTGAGGACGGGCGTTGTCATCCATAAACACAAATTGTGCGCCCATGGCGCCCCGAAACAAACGTACATGTTGTTCCAGAATGACGTCCCGATAGATTTGGCTTGCCATGGTTCCAATTCGAACATGAACCCAGAATAATTCCACCCCAAACGAGCACTCCTGCACCACCGTAACAGTGTCGTTCAATGATGTTTTCTTGGTGGTAACGGGTACCTGGAGCTCTCCATATGAAAGTCCGGTGAGAATCAGACTGCAAGCTAAACCTGGACTCGTCGGAAAACATCGCTCAAGTCACTGTTGCGGTGTCCACAATGCATGCTCTCTACTCCAGGCTAACCGCAGGTGACAGTGAGTTGCAGTAAGTGGAACGCATCTGACAGGTCTACGAGCACATAGACCAATCTGCCCTAGGCGTCTGTACACGGTCTGCCTTGAAACTGTCGTACCAGTGGCTGAACAGATCTGACGAGACAGGTCTGAGGCTGTGCTCCGCCTGTTTCTTTTGGCAGTAACTGCCAAATACCGGTCCTCATTCGGCATTGTAACTCTGAGGCGACCTGTGCTGTAACGTCTACTCACATTACCATCATCTTGGAATCGTTGCGAAAGCCTGGAGATGACATTCTGGGCAATTCCAAGTTCGTCTGATAATTCAAGTTGGGTACGCCCACATTCCAGACGGCCGATAATTCTACCGCGTAAAAAATCATCCAAATGCGTCCTTTTTGTCATAACTATTCGGTTATTGCACTGAAATGCTTATAAAGCGCGTGCGAACAATTTTACTTCTTTGCCTGTATTCCTTATATATCACTCTCTTACACTCTGGTCATTGTGACGTACCATGAATTTTAACTAAAACTACTGAGCTATATAAAGTAATTTACACGTTAAATGCGCTAGGTACAGGTAGAAGTGGATGGGACACCAGAAATTTACAACTGGTACAACAGATATAGCCCTCCTTCCTAACCTCCCTAACTATGGACTTCTACCTCAGTTTTGAGGGACAGCATCCCGAAAGGGGTCCAAGATTATCCTACCTCTCTTCTCCTACCACAACCTTTTGTGAGGACTTTTGATTGGACATGTATTTTAAGTGCACCCTTGCTGCATAGACATTGTACGCGAGACTGAATATCGGAAATTCTAAGGATATGTTAAAAATCACTTGGCGATATTGCTCTGGAACTGAAATTTATGGTTAAAGTTCGAAGAACATGATATTTAATAAATAAAGGTAACACACAAAATGTTAAAAAAACGCCCCTTTGGACGCAATTTAAAATCTGAAACCTTTCAGATTTTTTTTACTTTTATTTATTTATTTATTTTTAAATTCAGTAAATGGTTTCACGGAAAAGCCATATAACTGGCAGCTCCGTCTTTTCGGCATATATAATATAAAACAATGTAATAAAATCCTAGTCATAATTTCTGCTAGTTTTAATACTACCAATGTTTTCTTTATCTGTAATGAGATTCTTTTATGTTGTTATAGCTCTGTAAGACAGAATTAAGATTGGTTGAAAGCATATTAAAATAGGGGTTGAAACATTATAAATAGTAAACTGTTTCTTTATTTTAAGTATTGAGCTATCAGAATTGAATGCATACTTCTCACACAGCTTTTTTCTACCCATAGTTTAAGTTATATATTTCATATCCCATACAGGTAGACTTAGAAAGAAAATCGAACGCTTGCTCTAGCTATTCCTTATGCAAAACGTTATCTTCCTTTCTGAGAAACGAATAAAATATTGTAAGACGATACGAATTCTTATACTATTTTGCTGGCTGTTAATGTTATTGAAAACCTACTGAAACTATCGCATTGCCTTTATCGGATTTACAATCAGATTTGCAAGCAAATCGCATTTTCCTTATTCAAGAAATCACATGAAAAAACAAAATCTCTCTAGCTTTTTAACGTGGACAGCACTAAATCATAGACTATTTACTAAATTTCGAGCAAATAAATACGTTTTCCCTATAAAACTGCTTAAAAGATTTTGTATTTATTTTTATTTTATTGAAAGTATCACTATTTCTCAACATAAATTAAATGAAGTAGTTGTTAAAATGCAAAATGTTTTTTTCTACTTATTTCTTTTGCTGGTAGAGTATTTGATAGCCTCATTTAAAGACAGTTTTTGTATTCTTTGCATAGCTTTCAGTTTTTCTCTTGTAAATGTTATGATTACTAGCATTTCATAATAAGGTTTCCTACGTAGAACTAAAGTCTTACTTTGTGCAGTAGATTGCAACCAAAATAGGAGGTGTGCATCAACATGTTATAGGAGTCCTGTATACAAAATTTCAACGGTCTGAGGCTACTCATGTTTGAGTTATGCGAGATACATACGTACGTACGTACGCACAGACACCACGAAAAATTCTCTTTAGAATTTATTTTAAATGAGTTTTACAATTTTTTGGGTAGAAAAAGAGCCCTTTATTCTGTCCTTATATACAGATGTTACGCAAAAACATCGTTAAATTGCATTCGATAGCGGTTCAAATAGATATTTTCTTTCATATATGATACCCGGAATTTTTCGTGATTACAATAGTTCCTTTACTTCGTACAAGGAAATAAAAATATAATAGAAGCACAAGTTGCAAAGCATGTAGTCGGCTAAAAATAAGCATCAGTTCAAATTAAACGGCGGAATACAAATTAACGCAACCTGATGAATATCGGATGGGCACAGTATTAAGAAAACGAAATCTTTTTGCCCTTACTTAAGCCGATAATTGAAATTCAAACAGCAGGGAAGCGTAGTAGGCTAATGATCATACCGTGCTGCCAAATATGTCCTAGAAATGCAAGGAACTAAAACGAAGACCAGGACAAAATTACAAGCAGAAGGCTCCGCCATAATTTATCATGAACTGCTCAATCAAAGTATCGAGATAATGTTCCTGACGTAGAAAGATATCATCAATGTCAGGCTCTGTAATAAAGTAAGGAATCTAAAGAATAAATTCTGACTATATTAGCAAAATAAATACCACAAAACACATGCCAGACATTGAAAAATTTTCTTGAAATAAAGTATTTTTTATGTGTGTTGAGTCATCAGTTTATTTTGAATCAGGAGACATGAAAAATGAGAAATACCCTCGCAGGGACCCGAATCTAGACCTCTCGAATACGCGTTGAGTGTACTACAGTTGCACCACGAAGCCATGTTGGAAGGAGGTAGAAGATGGGTTGGCCCCTGTTATGGCCTAATGGATGACCTTGCTTCGGGCCGGAGGCCCTGTTATGGCCGTTTAACCCCTTGGAACAACAACCTTATACACTCCAACTTAAAAAGGGTGACTGGAGATTAGAGGACTAAGCCCCCCATATCCCTGTGGTGATGAATTATTGTCGACCACCTTTTAGTTTGGGCGCTATTTAGACTCATTAGGTTATTTTGAAACAGCAGACTTGAAAAATAAGCAATGCTCTCGCCGAGACACGAGCCCGAATCTCTCGAATACGCGCCGAGTGTATTGCCGTTATACCACAAAGTCATCCTGAAGGAAGGAGAAAATACCTTATAAGCGTATGAAGTGGGAGGAGATAATTGTAACATTTCCACATTTGGGAAGGAAATGCTCTGCAACGCTATATTATTTATGCGCAGCATGAACCAATGTAGAATAAAATATTTTAATAGAAGAAATAAAATATACCTTCCTACTTTTTTTATTAAATGCTGAAAAAAGAGAGAAATTCGGAACTATTCACGCAGAGAACGTTAATAAACTACATTATTCTTTCTAAAATTCATAATGATTCTTTTGTTTCAGAGTAGATTTTTTTTAGAAATCACACATGACGGATGCTCTCATATATCTATTTTGAATAAGGTGGAGAGTATTTTTAAAATGATGTCATTTCTATTATACTTGTGCACATTTTTAAGAATGAAAAATTAGGATTGTAACGGAATATTTAAATAACCAGTTTTTACTTTCTTAATTCTTTTCTATTCTTTCTAGCCTTTGCTAGAATGCAAATTTGTTTGAATTTAAATAACGAATGCAGCTATTATGCTATTATTTAGTTGGCTTCAAATGCCAATATTAAGCAACTGTTTTTTAGCTATCAATGCGAATCTCTATTGCCGTGTATTGGTTTTTCTTCTGAGCTTTTGCAGTTTATTAAAATGATTTAACGTTTTGTTAAGCTAAAAAAAGCTAGACTGTTAGGAGAGCTAGACTATTTTGAAAAAAGCTGGACTGTTTTGTTAAGCTAAAAAAAGCTAGTCTGTTAAGAGCTAAAGATTTCTAAGATAGTCAAGCGTACGTGTTGTTTAGTTTTAATATTTTCTTTTTTCATTTTACTATAACTATAGATAAATAATATGTATTAATTATATAAATCTGTGAAATGGAAGAATAAATGTTTTAACTAAATTTATCTTGGTATTGGTTACCGGTCCTCCAGTAGAGAGCAAATTAATTAAATTATCGCAGAAAAAGTATCGCAGTGCATGCGATAATTTTTCCGAACAAGACAAGACCCGAATACCTCATAACGGCTTAATAAAGACAGTCGTATATTATTGCAACAATACCCATCTAGAGTATAATCTTGATAGCTGTATAACATATACCATTAACTTAGAAATCAAACAACTAAAATCAGCCTTATAATTGCAAATTTTCTCAGGACTTGTTTCGATAGTTTTACCGAACCAGCAGCTTCAGCTGCCAAAGTGCAAATAAACGAGATAAGATATCGTTATAAGATAAGAATGGCTGGACAGGAGTTAAGCTGCTGGCACCATCTATTGAAGAAACGAGAAAATTAAAACAAAATTTACTTAAAGGTTGCAGGTAAAGGTGGATTAGAATTAAGGTCATTAACTAGACCAGAAAGTTTTTTTGAATGCAAAAAGCCTCTAGAAAACCTAATTCAACAACTGAAGGTGTTTTTTGAATAATTTTGGTTGCAAAAAAATTGAAAGTGTGATTTTCGGAGCAACAATGCTGAGCAACAGAGGACTTCTGTGTTTCTTTTTTTTTTTCTAATATATGGCTCATGTTCCTTAATGCGAAATTTTAAGGCTTTCTTACTTTGACCAATGTAAATTAAACCGCACTGGCAAGAAATCCTGTAAATATTCCAGGAATTCATATCCGGAATGGGGTCCCTGAGTATGGAAATCTGAATTTTATTGATAGGAGAATGAACGACCCGAAAGTTAAATTTCTGTAGAATACGTGCAATTTTATAGCTAATTGATGGAAAAAAAGGAATGGCAACAGAATTCTTATAATCTCCTAAAACAAGAGTGTGTCTTTTGGTGCGTAGAGATGAGAATTTCTTAACTTCTTGATTAATAATGTTGGGAATAAAGCCCCTGTCAATAGATACCGCTTTTAAGTAATTTAGGTTTTTATCAAGAGCCAGTTTGGAGGAGCAAACTGAAGTGCACGGAAAACAAAGGAATAAAATGAAGTTAACTTTTGTTTAGCCGGATGACATGATTTGAAGTGAAGGCATACCTATGAATCTCTACGGTAACCCTGAAACTCCATGTGTTACGTGTGACTAAAATGTCGAGATGCTGCAATCTTTTGTACTTTGACAGCTGAAGATGGTGGTTGAGTAAAACCATCGAAACTAGTCCTGTGAAAATTTGCAAATACATATAACGCTGATTTTTGTTGTTTGACTCCTAAATTAATATTTGTTCTGAGTGTTATTTTACCTTAATATATACCGTTATTTATACTGTTCTACCTTTACATAATCTGCTTTGCATATCCTAATCTTACCGGCTAGTTTATATGCGTATATTAACATAGCATTTGAAATCAAGAAATATTTTTACAAGTTAATGCTGACCCTGTTGTATAAAAGCCGAGATTATACTGTCCAAAAAATGAAATTTGAATTATTTAATCTCATTAATATAAAGAAAAAAAACTCCATCGCTTTCTATTTGAGGCAGTCTTTTTTCTTTGCAAGCAAGCTTATTATGTGAAGGATAGATAAATTTTGCAGCCACACTCGAAAATTAAATAAGATCTACTTTAATTCTATGTAAAAAAACTCCTTTGAAAGACTAAATGAAACGCATTTCAATTTCATTTTCTCGCTTTCCCTGTTTTCGGTAATATCCTTTCCTGAAGTGAGTGGTATCTCCGTTACTTCTTAGCAACAAGTTGCCTACAGCTTCTCTATTAGAATTTATTCACGGCGGATGTTTTTCGACGGTCCTAGAGGATTATATGAGTTAAATGTAATTACGAGGCATTTCCACTTCCGCATCAACATCTCACAGAAATCTATTACATTTCTTTTAGTTGCGTCTTTTCATAATACTCTTCCCTTATTTCATCATAAAATGTGCAATGCGTCTCTCTCGAATAAAATTATAACAATTTTACGAACGGCGTTTCAAAAGACTGTCTTCTTTTAATAGATATTTGGAAAAAGAGTGTAATTTGATGATGCTATTTTCAAACTTTTACCCTGAATATTTTCAAAAGTGAAATTTAAAGCTAGTCCTAATTCTCCGCTTTACTTAAAAACACTTCCATTTCATGTATTTTATGTATTTTAAATACATGAATTGGAAGACGTAGTGGCTTATGCATTTTGAGGGTGTAGTGGGATGTCTTTCATCTTCCTCACTACATTTCTGAAATGCATGAAACGTTTTTGTTTTCAATTTTAAATGAGCTTTCACAATGGTATAAAAGGAAAGAAATTAAAATGGAAGAGTCTCAATGAAAATGTTTATAATTGGTCAGCGGTGAAGAGATGTATTTTGGTGTAAGCATTCGCTTGGATAGCTGGTGCAACATAATTCTACAGAGGAAAATACAAGAACCTGGATGACTGAATAAGAATCTTTTGCTGATTTTGAAATGGATATTGTATTCAAATTTCTTAGAAGTCAATATGAGGCAGGAAGCAAACTCAAAATACCTTAGTCTGTTGAGTGGACAGAGCTAGAGCACAAGCTTTAAGCTGAATTTATCCCCGACGAAAAACTGCGCACGTATTATTTCAACATACGTCCAGTTTCTTTGATAGATTTAAAGAAAGAACGATAGATGTCACGATGTTCCTATTTTATAACGTGAAGCTTAAAATTTAAGATAAATTTATCACCGATCTTTCCAAGGAGGGTAGGTAGGCATATTTGAGAGGGAGGACTGTGAAGTTTTAGCTCCGCTTGGTTTAGTTAGCATTATGGCGTGGATGAAGGTAGAGTGCACGTTCACTGTCGAGGCATACTTTTCTGAGAGTAGCTGAATCAACACCAGGCAATCTGCATTCCGTACCCATTTCAGCGCTGCACCTGTGGTCGTGTTCCTAGTCGTCAGTCCATTATTGGATGAGTAAACAACTACAGGGAAACTCGCGATGTGACGGCGGGAGGGAGAACCTGGACTTTCACAAACAGTAAGGCTACCCAAAAACTTGACAAGGGAAAGCTTTCTGTGTTGCGAACATCTCAGTGCTCTGCCCGCAAACATGCACTTGTTTTTGGGTCGCTTGCTCGTTCTGTGAATCCTTCATGAAGAACTGAAATTTCATCCCTACACATTAGCTGTGATGCAAAAACTTAATCCATGCGATTTTGCTGCTCGAGAAAATACATGTGAAGCGCTTCTTGGCATGCTTCAAGGGACACTTGTTTTCTTCAGGGATGAGGACCATTCCATCTTTCGGGATGTGTAAATAAGCAGGACATGCGCTATTGGAGTCCTGCTAACCCTGCATTCATAAAGTGTGACTGTTTGGTATGCATTAGCGGGCGCTATAATAATTATTCCTTGGGTGTTTGAGGAAAATGAACGGGCACTTTCGATGACTTCTGACCAATCTGACCACATGATTCAGAAGTTTTTACCTGCCAACAAACACTCAGCGATATGTATGTGGAAGCTATATGGTTCTGGCAAAACGGTGCCACGACACAAACAGAGTGTGACTGTTTTGCGGGAACACTTCCCAGGACGTTCATTTTCTTGAGGGGCAATCTGCTCTGGCGAACAGGGTCGCCTGATGTAGTCCACTGAGACTATTTTTATGACTATCTAAAATCACTTGTTTACAACGATCGTGCTAAGACCCTGGATCACCTGAAGAACAACACTCCTCAAGCTATCGCCAACATTCCTTTCGATATTCTGGAAAGCTTTGAATGAAATTTCCAAGTTCGGTTAACGCTGTGTACTGATAATAATGAACGCCATCTGTCTGATATCATCTTTAAATTTGTGTAAACATCAAATTTAATTTTTGCACTTGATGTTGTTCAAAGAATTAAATATATATATGCATTACTTTTTTTAAATTGAATTTGTAAATAAGAGAATTCTGTAGAAGAATAATTAATTTGTATATCTTTGGAATTTACTTTCTGAAATACCGAACAAGATTAACAATAGCTATTTATATATTCTTCTTAATAACCACATCAGTTAAAATGCAAATCAATTATGGAGTTTTGCAAATGTTTTTTTTCCTTGCAGTTAAAAAACTGTTTAAAATTATTTGAATATGTAGTTGTGGTTCTTAGGAAATCAAACTATGCTCTTAAAGATTCTAAATTTTAACATATGACTCTACTTTCTTTAAACTTTGGTCACGCCTTAACTAGAGGTTATTTCCGATCTTATCTGGCATTTGGACGTATTCTATCAGACTTCTATCCTTTTGAAGTAACTGCTCTAATCATAAATCATATAGCACAATCACTTAAACATTTTCCTCTTGATATATTTGAGCAAGCAAGAACGGAAATTTAATTTCCTAAAGTGTGAACATATTTGTAACAATATACATAAGATTTGTAACTCCACGTTTATGCTGTTCAGTCAGCTAATGATTTTTTTTTAAATTTGAATGAACAAGCTGAAAACTTCTATTTGAGTAAGCAATTTCAGATTGATAATTTTAGTCCCAAACTATCCAATTGAACTTGAATTCTTGTATTTTCTTAGATTATCCTTTAATGCTTCGGTTTGGAGTAATAAGGTGAATTATGTAATAAACACATTATTTCAGTTAAGAATAATGCGTTTTCCTAATGATCCAAATTTCAAATTAAAAGAAAAACACATCAATGTTAAAAATGAAAAAAAAATAATAATAGTATTTTATTTTATTTCCCTTAATTTTTTAAAGGTGGATCTGTATCTGATCTCCTGAAATCAATAGCGTTTTATATACAATTTGCAGTCAAACAAAAGCTAATTGTTTTGCCTAATTTTAGATTCTGAGATTCTTTATTCTGCTAAGTTGCTTTGCTTTTATTATTTTTTTTTCATGAGACACTAATAATTCCATTTGCTAACGCATGAACCAAAGTTAATTTGAATCACGAGTCTGTAAACAATGAGTTTATTATCCGGATACATATTTGGTGTTTTTCTCCGTCTCATTGTAAAGAAATAAATGATTTTAGTTGCTCGCACTACGAAATACAATAATATATTTTTGAGTTTTAGTTATTGTCAAGATATTTAGATATAGTTAAGTTTGGAATATCAACGTTATTGAATTTGAAACTTGTCGAAATTCCTGTTTATTTTTAAGTGGCTAAATTAGATTAAATTTGTATTTTGAGAAATTAATCTTACTCTACTATTCTGGATATCAAATTTGAATATTATTTAATGCTTAGGCTAACTTGGGCTTCCTAGGATTACAAAGTAAAACGATATAACTTCTGCATATTTAAAATAAACATTATAAATAATATACATGCTTGCGGTCGAAATCGACCTATGTATTTGAACAATATTTAAACCGGAAAACGAATTATGCGAAAAGGGTATACGATAACATTATACCTAAATTGATTCCAAAATATTTTGCATAAAGTAGCCTTAGAATTGATAATATAATAAAGTTGAAAACTTCACATAGCTTTCATCTACCGGCACACGGGTTCAGTCAAGGCATCTTCATTCCTCGAATACTTTTATTTGTTTCGAAGGTAAGCTTTTCCTTAAACTCAATGACGTTGTATTCTCGAAAGTCCTCAATTGAGGAGTATTTCAGGCACCCAAAGGAATTCATCGGTCCTCAAGGGAGCGGAATTCTGGTTTTCGCCATGATTGGAAGAAAAAAAATTATTTTTCTTCCTCTTCTCCTAAGCATCGACGATTGCATGTTCCCAATAAAGTGCATCGTAGAGTATTTGAGGTATTGAAACAACTTTTGTGATGCGGATTGGAAACGCTTGAGCAAATATCTCGCTCGATAGTAGTTGGTTATGCCGGAAATCCGTCGATCAATCTCAGAAGCTCGTATTTCTATTCGTGTTCTAAAGAAAAATTCAATATCAGCGCATAGTTGCGTAACAGAAAGTTATAAAGCAAGGAAGGGTTTTTGTGAAGTGTTGCTTGTAGAAGTGGAAATAATATATTTTAAAAAACCACAAATGTTCTTATCTGTTGTCATACGAGAAAAATTTGAAATGTAATGTAAACAATGTTCTGCAAATTACATCTTAAAATAACCGTGAATTCCGTAAACTATGACTCGACTTTTCTCTGAAAATGTTTTCTCTGAAATTCTCTGAAATTAAATTCTTCGAACTCCAAGTATAAAATAAAAATATAATACGTTTGAAGCCAAAATACTGTTATAAAAGTGCATGATTTGTTGAGTTTGACTTTTGCAAATAATTAAATATATCAAAGTACACGAAAGTTATATACGTCAAAATACACGAAAGAATAGATCACTTCGAAAAGAACTGAAATTTTGAAACTATGACGGTTCTGACCAAACTCAGTACTAATTAAAAGCATTTACATGTCTTGCATCTGGACCACTGGCAGTCTATAAAGTACATTAAATTGCGTAAATAATATGGTTGCAATGAAAACTATTATTATCAATCATATAGTTAGCTTATATAATATTTTTAGCATATAGACTAGCATAATTACTACATAACATTTCGACCTTGCGGTACGTAATTATCAACCTTTTTTTGGTCAATTATTTTCTTTTATTATCAGAACAAATAAACTAAAGTCTCAAATATGCATTTTTAAGCATCAAGTGTAACTGCTGATTCTATTGGACGACGTAAGGCGTTAAATATACACGTAGTTTCAAATTTTCAGTTCTTTGGAAAGTAATCTTTTAATAGTCTAAGAAACATATAGTAAGAGGTAGCATAGAACATGTACATAATTATCATTAAATAATTATTTATTATCCCAAAAGGCTATTAGTTTCAAAACGGCATTTTGCGTCGTTTCACTTTCTGCGATGGTTCACTTTTCAAACTGTTGCCACCAAATATTATCGCCGTGTTATTCAATATTTAAAGAAATTAAATAATGAAGAATCTGCATGAATGCACAAATGTTTCTCGTATTGTAAAAAAAAACAACGGTACATAAAGCCCTCAAATTTTGAATAACGTAATCCTCCAACCGAACATGGGCACTTGTAACCCCGAATTTTGAATTTCGAATTTGTTTTAGTATCTATTCCAAATTTTGTAAAATTTAAGGAATTTTTAATTAACAAAATGAACGATTTCAAAGCGAGCAATGGCAACACTGAACAAAAAAAACATTCTTGTCTTCAGGGCGCGAGAGTTTGTGTCATGAAAACTAAAGATATGCTGTTCTACTGTTTTTAAATATTTTGTGATATTGCTGTTGAATTTTATGTGGTTTAAGAGCGAAGAATATGGTATCTATCTGAATATATAAAGGAAAACGTCTGTGTGTTTGGTTGTCCTCTAATAACTCAGTCTCTAATATAGCTATCGACACCAAATTTTCTACAATTCTTTTCAGGGCCCTAGATAACGTCAACGTCGACTTTAAAAAAAGTAGCTGAAATCACAGATATTAATTTAAATCTTGGAAAAACGATAATTTTTCCGAGTGGCAACAGTCTCGCAAGGTGGATATGAAAATCTGCTTTATTTCGAGAAGTGTTGACACTGCTCGCTTTCAAATTGTAGAGTTTGTTAGTAAAAAAAATTCGAAGTTTTATGATGAAATAAAAAAAGCATTGCTAGCATTAAATACACAATTTCTGATTCCAAAAATTCTCGGGAAGCCATTTCGACGACTTCGTACGACTTTAATCAGCCGAGATAATAATTAAAAACTTTAAAAACACTAATTTTCCAAGTGGCAACAGTCTCGTTCGTTGGAGATAAAAGTGCTTTATTTCGAAATGTGTTGCTAGTGTTCGCTTTCAGATCCTAAAGTTTTTTAATAAAAAAATTTAAGTTTTACAAACTCTATACGTGTGAAGAAAGAATGCCTGTTTGTGTGTTTGTTTGTTTGTTCGTGTTATTCATTTCTGATCAATTCTGATCACTTTTTCGCCACATTTAATCGACTAAAATTGAATATAGGTGAAATATTGGATGGAACTTGAGGTTTTACGAGCATTTGATTAGAAAGACGAAAATCATTAAAAAATGGGTGCCATTGTTGCTGGTATAATGAAAGAGAATTAGTTTTTTTTTATCTTCCGAAATTTTTTGTTTGCGTTTTACATCGGAAAGGACTAAAACTTTATGACTACAAATCTGAATGTTTTCATCATTATTACACAAAGATTTTAGTGGTATCGTTCTCTATGGTGTTAGATGCATTACTCTCAATCTAACTTAACTGACATCGGGTACTTTCGCTAATTTAATGAATAAAGGTAACACACAGAACGTTAATGAAACAACGTTTTGGGCGTAATATAAAGTCTGAAAGCTTTCAGATATTTTTTGTTTTATTATTATCTTTACCTTAACTTATTTTTACTCCATCGGATGCTTTCTTACCTTAGTTATTTTAGAAAAATTAGAATTGGAAGCGAAAATGTATTTGGTCTAAAAAATAGGCATAAATAATATTCTTACATGAATATAATTCAACATTAAATTCCTCATAAAGTATCATACGAAATGTGTTGAACATTTCATCTAATGACCAACCCTGTTTTTGAAATATTCATCAAATTTTTATAGTTAACGTTTTGATACAAATTTTAGCCTAGATGAAAATATATGTTGCTATAATAAAACATCCTTAATCATTTTATGGGATCATAACACATTCCTCTCCGACATTTTTACAAAGTACTGCTGTGGAACTTTAGATTATCAATCATTTACGTGCCGTCTGGCAATTGATATTATTGCACAAATTTATTTCAGGTAGTAAATATTCTGTTGATAAATTTATTTTCTTGGAAAAAAATACTATTTTTACTAAAATGCATATATTTGCAAGGATAGTTTAAAGTTTAGCCGTTTACTGCCATCACCTAAAATACATTATCAGTAAACTGTATTATACTGCAGGTATTCAGAATTACTTTATTTCACATATTCTAAATATGAAATTCAAATTTAATACATTTTTATTTGAATTTGCATTAGTATTTTAGTTATTGACAACTCGATTTTAGTATCATTAGAAGAAATATATAATTAAATTTAGCGTTCACTGATGATGCTATTCAAAGAAGAATTTACAAGCCAACTAACGATTTACTCCTCCCTATGGAATTTTGTGGCAATAATAATATTCATATTAACTGATAACTTTTCAATGAAATTTTCTATTCAGTAGTTATAATATTTCCTTTTTTCTAGATACAGGGGAGCTATTTGCAATTTATCCAGGTTTTCGACGTAGTTTGACGGAAACGAAATACATAATTTGCTTTTTTTGTAAATGTAAAAGGGAACAATTTAAAAAAAAATAACTTTCAGTATATTTTTTGCACATGCCTTAGAGGGGAATTTAAAATACAAAAAGTTGCAATAGTACATTTTACAATTACATAATGTGGAATAATGCTTGCCATAACGAACCTCATCAAATGAAGACACTCAAGTAGTATGCCTAAACATGATTAGTTTCAATTGATACATTATATAATGTGAAAACATTTCAAACCTTTAATAACATTGGGGGGTCATTAGTTTATTTATGCTGGAGAGATGAAAAATTACGGAAAAATGTCCTTTCCGGGATTCGAATTCCAGACCTTCCGAATACGTGTCGAGTGTGCTTCCAGTTACATCACGAAAGCACGCAGAAAGGAAGAAAATATCTTATATTAACCCCCCTTATAAAGGGCGACTGTTGATGAGGGGACTTAGTCACCAAAAATCATGGTGATGACGAATGATGAGTTGGGGCTAGTTTATCTGTGGCCTCTCATTAGGAATTTGAATGCTGCAGACGTGAAAAGCGTGTAATGCCCTCGCCGCGGTTCGAACTTCGGACCGCTCGAATACGCGTGAGTGTGCTTCCATGTACCACGTAGGCATGCGGAAAGGGGTAAGAAAAATCCTTATAAAGCATCTTGCAGACTATGACAGGTTATGACAACCAAGTAAAATAATGCAAAATGTAATGTCTAAACTCCCATTTATTATGACTATATTTACAGTATTAAAGAAAGTAAGAAAAAAATATTGTTACGTGCGTACGGGTAATGGATTCGATGCACACTGAACCGAAGAAAGCTTGAAGAAATTTATGTTTAAATAGCTAAAACACTTGTCAGTTCTGCAACTTTTCACACTAAAGTACCCGTGCAGCTCTTCATTACAAATCACAATCAGTTGCTACCACTTCAAACTACTAAGAACGTCGAACACAAGACAATGCAAAGCACTTAAAAAATCGAAACCTCGCAAAGTGACGTCTCAATACTCTGAGCTAAATTGATGCTGTTTCTGGACTTACTTCCATCTCGAAATAGTTGGAAGACATACACAGTTACATAGAACCGGATACAGTTACAGTTACATAGGGATCGACAAGTTACAATTACACAGAGATTGGTCAAAAATGCCGCCAACTAGCCGACAAGTTTGGCGACGTATAGCGATTTCTCGCCAGATTTGGTTAAAAAATTATTCACCAAAATCATTTCCAATTTGGCGTTATTGTCGAGATAGCCATTTACCTCAATGTTAAATGGACGTACCCCTGTAACTCTATCATTCCTACAATGCTTCTCAATCTGAGCCTTTTAAGATTACGTATACAAAAATATTGCAATGTACATATAATTGCATTTAAATTACTCATATATGTATAGGATTCGTGACAATATTTTAAACTATAACATAATAAGTACCCTGCATGCGAAATAAAAAAAAGAACAGCTCTATATCTCCCGTTCTTATGGGCCGATTAACGAAATTTCATGTCTAGAAAGGGCGAATTAAGATATGTATTAGATTAATATATTGCATTGTTTGTTCTAACACACGTATTTTGACACAAAATCGGACGTTTTTTGAAATGACATGCCAATTCTTTTCCACATTTCGATTCTACTTTGCTGCGAAACGAACGGAGAAATTAAAAAATTTATCCCGGGGCATTTTTTTCATTTTGCGGCAAGAATAATTCACTTAGTGAAATTTTATGGCAACCTATTTTCCTGTCCTTTTTTTCATTTCAGACGAGCGGAAAAAAAAGTCATCGGTCATACCTTAAAATAATTTTAACAAATTGCGTAACCAACACTTGGCGTTATTATCGCTTATAACAAATATGCCAAATTTCAAGACGCGCCAATATGTAAATTCATGTATATCTTAGAAAATGTTGAATGAAAAACTCTAATTTTTGCCTGGAAATACATCTACTTTAAGATTAGATAATATTAGATATTTAAGATAAAAATTTGATAGGTTATAATTCAAATATTTTTTTGAAAAATATATAAAAATTACTTAAAAATACAAATTTAAAAAATAAATCATAAAAATGGGATAATGTTATTTGGAACAAACCTAAATTTCGAAATGTGAAAGGAAGAACCAAATAAGTTTAATAAAGAAGGAAATATTAACAAATATATACCAAATTATATTAACATTGAGGAGGTAAAATTTTGAGAATTAATTTTTAAAAAAAACTACTCGTCCGGATTTTACAAAACTTGGCAGTTTGGCATAATTTGAGACGTAGAATCGAAATATGGAAAAAATTGGCATGTCATTTCAGAAAAAGTAGGATTCTGTGTCAAAATACCTATATTAAAACAATGCTATACATAAATCTAATACTTAACGAAAGTCGCGTTATTCCTTTTCAGAAACCAACACTACACTACTTGTTTCCAAGCGCAATTCTTACGTTTTGTGCCATCATTCGGTTAAATAATGTCACACAATGCGAAGCATAAGGACATTCATACGTACGAGATTTGCAGAAACACATCTTTTATGAGTGCAGGAAGAATGCTAGAACGGCATTTGTTTAAATTTTATCATAAGTGATTGGGTAGAAGAATATTTTTGTGGATTTGTATTGTGTCAATCGATACTTAATATTGAATGTGATAAAAAGAAATTATGCGTATCTTGAATATATTATTAAATATTTCTCATTCCTTTATAGCATGCAATGTTTGTTGTCAATCATTTTTCATTTATCAAAAGTATAAATTATGCGTCATAGAGGAGTAATATAGATACGAAAATAAATTTTCTGTTTTTTTTACCCCTTTTAGTTACGATCGTCTGCCAACAAATTTTATAGCCATCAAGCGGAGATATTATATGATGAAATGGGCAAATCTGATCGGATATCGTTTGGAATTATTAGATTACAGTAAAATAGTACTGTAATGCAATCAGTCTGAAGGAACAGATTTCTTTACATATAACTTTTAAATGAGAAGAAACCTCATATTCATCTTACACATAGGAAAAACCACGGAACTACCCATGTCATCCATGCCTATTTTCTTGATATGCTTGAAATGTATGCTGGATCTAACAACCAGTGAATAACGTTCTTATTCTCTGGGTCGCAACGGAGCTGCCGAAAAACTAAAAGTGTCCTGGAACTCGAGAAGACAATAAAAACAAGAATATTGAATCAGATAATACGTTGGAAAAGCTTATATTATCAAATGACAGCTAAACTGCTCAAAATATTTATTCGCAAGAATAAACGCGGACAAAAATTAGTAACAATAAAATTTCAAACAAAAGGTTATTGATTTTAAATAAGAATTTTTGAAGGAATTTATAAGGCTTGCTCAATGATATATAAATAAATGACTCTTAAAAGTGAACTTTATTTCCAAAACATACATTAAAGCAAGAAAAAATATCTTTGCTTTTTTTCTTCTATTTCTGGATCACAGATTTTTCCCTTTACCGTAAAACGCCGGGTTAGGACTGATGTGGTTTTCATATATTCTCCAGTTTAAAACTCACTTAGAGGATATAATTTTTGGAACAGAAAATACACAACCACGTTCGAGAAGCTATTTGAACAAACCTTAAACCATATTTTGCCTTTAAGTGAAAACAACTTGCATTGCAATGAAAAGTTGCAGAAAAGCTGGATTTGTGTTCTGTCAATCGATACTTAATTTTGAATGCGATAAAAATAAATTATGCATATGTTGAATACATTATTAAATATTTCTCCTTCCTTTTATAACATGCAATGTTTGTTGTTGATCATTCATCACTTATCAAATATATAAACTGAAAATACTGAGCACACATATCCGTGATAAATCTCACAGCAATTTCTATAGGATAATTCAAAACCCATAAAGATGCTTACAATTTCCAAAATTCCAAAGAGCCATTTAGAAATTAAATTTCTGTAATTTAATATCAGTAATTATTCTATATTTCCTTTATTTGAATTAATTTTCTAAAAATTAGCTAATTCAGTAATTCCAAAATGTTTCATGATAATAATAAATAAACTGAATGGGGTGTTATTCTCCTCCTGTTCCACTAAGGGAGCATTACTATGCTTTTTCTTCTCAAGTATAAAAGGCTTACCTTTTTAAAATAAGGTTTAGTTTTCAGATCTGTTAGGATTATTATTGTTAAAATTTCGAACTGATTTATATTGGAATTTACTGGAATATAAATTGAAAAAGTGCTGAATATAATTTAAAAAATTAAATTATGTAAAAGACATATATAGGTTTAAATTACAAATAAACTGCTGCAGCGGAAAGTACACAAAAATGTAGAAATTATGAACTGAAGTTCCAATTGGTAAATACCTGGCAAATCCTTAGATGGCAATAATTTTATCAAAGTAAATGCCTTTCAAGAAATAAATTACTGTTTCTAATTTTGGAAGATAGTCCCCACTTTGAATAAACACTTTTATATAACCCGATAAGATACCAACCATTTTTCTTTCTAACAGATAATGATTGCATATTTTCACGAGAAATATACTTTGCAGAAACACTTTTGAGAACAACGTTGGCGGGTTATGAAATATTTGACACAAAAGCTGACCCATTCAAAATTAATGACTTTGCTAGAAAGCGGGATTTGCCAAAGGCGCATTGTGGTCTCTTTCATATATTTTAGCTGCTTTAATAACTTAAACGCCGTGCCACATTAAAAACGCTTAGGGCTTAAAATGTTCCCTCAAAAATGCACCTGAATCTAAAGTGGGGGAAGAAGATCGGATAGAGAGAATAAGCGATAAGGATATTTAAAATCCTGAATGCACCTAGAAGCCATATTTTGCCACACTGTGATAGTTTGCAGCTACACTTGTTTATAAAGTCAATGTAGATTCTGTCTCTATGTCTTTAATAAAGATGTCAACTGACAATCAGGAAGAAGATTTTGTTGAGTTATTTGTTGTTTTTATGCTATCAAAAGATGAAACATTTCATTTCATAGAAGATAATTTTAATTAAACTGTAAATTAGCGTGCCACATACTGTTATGTAATACATACTTACCTTAAATTCAGTATCAGTAACTGAAGTATACTTATCTTAACTGTTATGATTATCTTACTTCTGATTGATTATTGATTTGACTTTATTAGTTGATCTTAAATTTTGCTTTGTTGAAAAGTAATTGTTGTCAATTTAGTTTTGGCAGTTTTGGTTAACTCTGAATTTAAGTTGCTTATGTTAATTTTTTCTTTTATCCTTAACGTCGTTTGGTTAACCATTTAATTTTGTTTGTTTAACGCTTAAACTTAACTTTTTTTTAATGTTTAATTTCTGGTTAGGTTGATTCTTAAGGTCATTTTAACTTTGATTTTTAAAGTTCTTTGTTTTACATAAGTTGGTGTATAAAGTTTAATAAGTTTGTTAACTTACTCCTCTTTATGATCAAGTTTTAATCCATATTTTATGACTCGGGTGGTAAAGTCGTTTTTGGTGTTGTAGAAACATGAATTTCTCTATGTAATTATTATATTTCAACTGTAGAAACATGAATTTCACTATGTAATTATTATATTTCAAATGTAGAAACATTAAGAAACATAAATTTCGCTATGTAATTATTATATTTCAACTGTAGAAACATTCTTCTGTATTTAGTTTAATTGAATTAATCAAGTGCCAGATTTTGCAATTCATTTTCTTAAATTATTACTTTGTGATAAAAACCAACTTATAGACTTGTTTACGAAATTCCCTGGAGAAAAATACCTTCAGTTCTCCGAATGCTTATCTCTGCCAGACAGTGGTCTGGAAAATATCCTTAAACAGGTGCAAATCTGCACCCTGCTTCATTTTTTTTTGTATGCAGCTACGCCACGCCTGGGTTTTCACACTGGATGATTTGGAGTCCGTTAGGCTTTCCCCATGCTAAAGTGACACCATGTGCGTGGGTATCTGCAGGAATGTGTTATTTCTTTCATACATAAGGTGGATGACCTTTTGGGGACGATTGCAACTCTTGCAGAAATCCACCAACATCCGGCTTACCACCCCATATCCTCACCTTAATGCCTTGTATTCTCCTCATAGGGTTGTCTTGCAACTATCGGTTTTTGGAATTTCAAGCATCGCCAAGCCAGAGGCTGGCGAGAAGAAGAAAAAGAGCCTGCAGCGATCTTCGAGAAGGGGGATACGGAAGTTTTCGCCGGACAAAAAGCAGTAGCTGAGACCGAGTATTGTCTGTCGAAGGCAAAACTGGAGAGTTGGCCAATGAAACTGTCGGAGGGAAGCCATGGAGAGGGAGAACGCATAATTCAGAATAATAATTCGTACTAATTTTGTTTTTATTATTGCTTTTACAGACTTTCTACCATTGCATGGAGAAAATGTGTTCCCTTTAAGAAAGCCTGACAAGGGTCCATAATTGAAAATTAATTTTGGGGAAAACTACCCCTAATGCATTAACTTATTGTTAAGGTACGTAATTTCGTTTTCTTTTTGTTTCTACAGACAATGTGCCACCACCTAAAAATGTAATATGTTAAACAAATATTGTTGTAGAGTACGTTCTTGTTATCAAGCCATTGTTCCGGCTTTAGTCACTAGAGGATTTCTTCTGTACACTATACCCCCCCCCAAAAAAATGTTGTAGAAATTTGTTGTTAAATACAAAATGAATGTTAAGATTAGTCTACTTAACTTAATCTTGTTAGTTTCACTCATAATTTAGAACACTGGACCCATTAAATTAAATTAAAACTTGAACGGGTTTTGCTAATGCTTATCACAATGCTTTTTAGGTATATTTACACTGGTTGTATTATCGTTATGGTATTTACAACTATATTTGCTGATACTTATTTAACTTACTGATATGTTGTTTTCAATGTTTGTCACACAATTTCTCCCTTTGCAGTGTTGATATGATTTAAAGTTGGCTACACGATCATGACACTCATGAGTAATGAATCAATGAAGTTAAAAGCTAAAAATACCCTAACAATACTGCAGTCATATTAAATATGCCATAATATGGTTTAAGTAAGGCGGTATCTGCAATCTTTCGAGAAGTTACTTAAATGTAAATTTAGAAGAATGCAAGCTTTTATGAGCACATGAAACGAGTGAAGATATGTATTTCTAAACAACGTACTGTGTACGTTAGAACAAGTAAATCGGAATATAAAATATTTTCGTTTTTGTCGCTTTGCCTTTTTTTACATTTTATTTTTTAAGTCCTGATTTTTGTTGCATCTGTAATTCTTTCCTTCCACTAATATAAATGGAAAGAAAAATTAGACACAAACACTTTTGCCAAGCATATACATGTTTTTTATGTTTCAGCCTCATTTCTAATTCTTTGCATTTCCAGACTCTCTTCCAGGGTTTAAGTAATCTTTGAGTTTTAGAACTGGAAGTATGCTATTATAAATTACGACTGTACTCTTTGGATTAATGCCCGAGCTATTTTCTCTTCGAATTTAATACCATTTCTAAATATCGGAGAACTTGAAGTTTTTTTTTCTCGAACCTATTCCCCTCAAAATAAAACCTCTTTACCCAATTTAAAATTAATGTAATAAAATAATTGTAATATAAATGATTGAATAAAATCATATATTTGAAAGATTTTTCAAATTCCCTATTTTTTATAACTTAAAAAATGATGAATTTTTTAACGGTTAGTCAAATATACACTGAACAGAAAAAAAAAGGAACAGTTCCACTAGGCCGGTTGAAGAAATTCAACTTGCGTTTTTCATGTCTCGAAAGCGTGACTTAGGACATGTTTTAGATTTATGTAAAGCATTGTTCAAATATAGATATTTTGACACAAAATCGGAATTTTTCTGAAATGACATTTGTTTCCTTTTGTTTCCAATTTGTTTCCTTATTTCGATTCTACGACACCAATTATACCAAACTGTCAAGTTTTGCAAAACTCAAGGGAGTAGTTTTTAAAAAATTAGCTTTCAAAATTTTAGCTCCTCAATGTTAATTGAATTTCATATACATTTATTAATATCTCCTTTCTTATTAAACTCACTTGATTCCTTTTTACAGAATCCGAAAATTTTTTAATATTTTTTATAAGTTTGAAGAAAAAGTTTTGTACTATAACCTATAAACTTTTTAACACCATCTTAAATTTAGTATTAGCAGTAAATCTTAGTATTTCTAAGCACACCTACAAAAACTTAGAACTTTTTATTCAAAATTTTCTAAAATATGCATGGCGTTACATACTGGCGCGTTTTGTAACCGATAATTTTATAACCGATAATAACGCCAAATGTGGCTTACATACTTTGTTAAAATTATTTGAAAGTATGAACGACGACTTTTTCACGCTCGTGTACGAAGAAAGAAGGGAAAGGAAAAGAGATTGTTATAAAGTAAGAAGTTCGCTAAGTGAATTATTCTTGGGGCAAACTTAAAAAACGCCAAGGTAAATTTTTGAATTGGTCCGTAAATTTTGCACCGAAGTTTACAAATACAACATTTAGGCATAATTTGAGTCGCGGAATTGAACTATGAAAAAAAAATGGCATGTCATTTTAGAAAAAGTCTGATTTTATGTCAAAATACCTATAATAGGACAAATCTATACACAGACCTAATATATTTCTTAAGTCGCGCTTTCGCGACATGAAAAACGCAGTTTAAATATGGTCAATCGGCCCAGTAGAACGGAAGAAATGGAACTGTCCCATCCTTTTTTTTTCATTTTTTTTTACTCAGTGTACCTTCAAAAATACACTTGAATCAGATGTTAAGAACCTGAAGAATAATGCTTATTTTTTAGAACTATGGCACAGTTCCTTCCTAATACAGTCAATTGCAACAACTAAAGTACTAAACGACAAGTACGTAACTGGAATATAAAATTTTAGCAGTAGGGTGATTGTTGATCGTCAAAGGTTAAGTTGACATATTAGCTTCTCAGGTTAGCAAAACTTATCGTATAATATATACGATTAAATGAATGATAATGAAAGTTTGAAGCACGTTCGTCTAACACTGGTGAAATTTTCTCATTCGTATGGCTTTAGTTATGACGCTTTGAGCTTACAGAGACTTAAAATCTGTCTATTGTGAACTCGTACACATTTTGACTATTTTCAGTTACTGCTTCAGTTCAGTGCAGAAAAAATGGTTCATTTGATGCATCCAGGAATGGTAGATGTTTGCTTAACCCCAGCCGTAATTCAAAATCCTAATTCGACTTCTTGACGTCTGAACTTTCCAGGTTGCTTCTTTATTTGAGCGCGTACTCGGTTCTGTATTTCCATGATGATGTACACCTGTCTCCAGCCTCTGTTTGAAGTACATAGCATAATTGCCTTGTCAACATATTGGATATCCCTGCAAGTCAAATTCAGTTTCCATGTATACCTGTTCGCCTGAATCAACATACGAGTAATTACCTTGTCACCATACTGGACGTTATTATAAGTTAAATATAACTTCCAAATGAAAGGTCTGCCAAACTCCTAGAATTCCACATTACCCTTTCATATAGCTGATTTTAAGTTTTTTTTATCTAGCAGCATGTGTTTAATTTCCATAATAAGAATAATAACAACATCCTAAAATTTATCCTTTTTATTTAATATTCTTAAAAATGAGCTAAGTTTTTTTTATTTATTTATATTTCTTAAAAAGCGAAGTATAAGACAAGTGTTAGTTAATATAATAGAGTAGCATAATTCATACAATAGAATAAATATTTGTGTAACATTTATTATACAAAAAGGAATACTGACCAACTGCAACAATAGTATTTGGTTATATGTGCATCCTTTGATAAACTATCTAAACGCAAAAGTTTATCGAGGTATCTAAACGCAAAAGTTTATCGAAGTATAATCCATACATTATATATTTCAGTACTTAAACTGTTTTTAGATAGTACAATAAGATGTAAAATGAAATTTATGGTTTCAAATTTTAAAATAATTGTGTGTAGTAATTTCATCAAAACACAACATTTAAATCCATTTTATGTTCAACTATTACTGCGCCAATATTCACAATTTTCCATTAAAAATGCTTTTAATTTAAATGTATTAATAAGGGAAATAAGGAAGAAAAATTTATCTTACGGACCTATATTACGGCCAGTAAAGGTTTGACTATTAATTAACACTAATATGTTTTTCTCATTTAACATTTCATTAATAATGTAAAATTTCATTATTCATTATTAATGAAATTAATAATGAATAAAATTTATATTAATAATAAATGTACAATTTTTAGAAAGACTGTAAAACCTTGTTCATATAAGAGTTACTCTATGAAAATTCTTTTATTCTTTCAGTGGTAAAATCGTATCTGCTAAATTTATTTTAGAGCATTTACACCAGATCTTTATCACACACTAATCAGTAATAACTTTATGCCATATAACATTTCCTAGAAGACTATATAGCTTAATGTTTTAACTATTTGGGTAATTTGGACAAGCACTGAGGCATGACGGGGAAGGGTACGACTTTACTTAACCATTATTGAGAAGAGGTAGATTTATAACCTCATTAGTGGACTAAAATTTTTTTAACCTTGAGTAATTCTATAATAGTACACGATATTTGATTTCCAATCAACTGAAACAGGATAAACATTCAACCAGTATCATTATTCCTTTTCCAAGTTATTAATTTGTGAGCAAAGCTTTCTGCTCATTCCAGTCGAAATATGCATAGATTTTTCTTAAAAAAACGTGTTCTTTCTTTAAAAGGATTTTAATAGAAATTTGAAAAAAATAAAACATTGAACTCTTGGCGAATATTTGCTGCATTACATGCTTACTTAAGTTCCCTATGATTATCAGGCTGCTAAGATTTATAGATACCTTTGTAAGTAGAGGAACTTTCTTGTGAAAGAGATGAAAAGATGTGTTCAGATGTTACAGATAAGTATTTACAATTTTTTACCTCACAGAGATCTTTTAACATGTATGCCGAATTTATGATCTGCATAGAAACATATCGACAAAAATCTAAAGATTTTTTTACAGTTCAACAGTTAGTTGGAGTCTTAACTTGCAACGCATAAAGATACATGTTGAAGGATCCTAGTAGTACAATCTGACACATATTGTCTGCAAAAATACAGATCCTTCTAATTTAATAAAAAAGTTTAAGTTCGATCTTACTGTATTTCATATGTTTCACATTATTTTTTTTTGTTGTTTCAGCTGCTTTTTCTCTCTTCACATGAAGTTTCGCGCTCTTTCTCCCCTCAGAAAATGGGAATACTTATAATTTCTCCCAATTTATAATTTGACGCAAATAAAACTAGCCACATGACGTTTGTTAAAATGGTTTAGAGTTTAATTAAATAAACAAACAAAGAATTTTTTGCCTTAATTTCTCGTGTATTTAATTTCCGAAAGTAAGCACTTTTTTTAAATACTTTTGTAAATATTCAATTACGTTTATTACATTCGTATTCTATTTTTAACTAGAACACTGGATGCTTGAATTTATGACGCAAATTATATTATAGCCCTACTTATAATAAAAAATATAATGCACTAATTTATAATAAAACAAATAGTGCTGCATTTAATACTAAGGGCTGTGTTCCGATAAATTTGCACTTAACGTAAGAATTTGATCAGCGTTTTGTACTCATCTTCCCGTAACGGTAGCAGGAAGAGAATTAAAATATTTTTGGAAGCTTTTAACTCCAGTATAATTAGATGTATCTTTTATTTTTATTATCTTAACTTGTTGCTAACTAATTAAACAATTCTCTGTTCCATAACAGATTAGATTTGCTTTAATTAAAAAGAAGGATTTAGATACTGAAATTTGAAATCAAATATGTTCGTATCTAGTTACTGGTCTTTAAGCTTTAAAAGAAGAACAATCTAAGATATATTAATAATATTTTTTGGATCCTCATATATTTGTGTATTGGTATTGCTCATAATATATTATTGCTCACAGTCTGTTGCTTTAAAAATAGGCATTTCATGGTTGTAGTGAATCTCCCCTCGTTTACGACAGTAACGCGTGTCGCCTTCACAGAGCAAATTAGGAGATTTTAGCAAATTATAAAACTTGACCATTTTCCGAAGCAGTGATTACCCTGGTTATGAGGAAATCCAGAACGGAGAAATGCCCTTGAATTGCATACTTTAATATATTATATTTAGAACATGCAAAAAATTCGAATTTCTTTTCTCATTATTCTTTAAATCGTAATTTTTCAAAATGAATTCTGCTTTCTGCCCTTAATTCAATAAACAAATTTTACCGTAAATTTAAATATATTTATGAACTTTATGAATTATAATGATGTATACTTGCCTTATTTTGGGATGTCTGGTATATGAAGACTATTTAAAAGTAAATCTAGACATGTAAATATTGATACAGTTTTAGCTACGAGATACCTGAAGTAACTTCTAACTTGTTACCACAAATAACCTTATCTTTCACATTTATTTAAGGTATATTAATCGAGCATGATAACTCCCGACTGCTGATATCGAGTCTGATATGCTAGATAATTATAAAATAATTTATAAAGCAAATTAAATTGCTTTTACTTTTCTTTTCTCTAGTCTCAGACTGCTTTATATGCAGCATTTGGAATAAACTTCTCCATTAAATGCGCAAAATAAATTTTATCATTTCGCAGAACGTTTACCTCTTCCCCAGCCCGTATAAGCCTTCGTTACAGATGTGAAATTTAATTTCCGTTAACAAAATGCGTTTTGTGCATTTGATACTCGAAATTTCTGAATTCAAAACATTAATTTATTGAATATGTTAATTTTGTTAATACATCATTCTAAAATTTCAGTTTTTAAGCGCATTTTATTTAATTAAATTTAAGTAATTAGAAATCTTCCCCTACTATGTGAGTTTAAAAATCCTTCTGCTACGTAATTTTCAAATCGATCTGCGTTCTGTGTACTCTTTGCGGTATTTTTGGCTTTGATTTAACGGAAAGGGGGGAATTCGGACTAGAATAAGGACGTTGTCTGCAAATTTATTCATAAAATATAAAAATAAGATTATACTTTTAGTGTATTCGTATTCTGCTTCATGATTCATGAATAAGAGTCCTTTGGCTTTCGTATTATATTACATTTAAATGCAACTAGGCTCATTCAAAATTTCTCAGAATCTGCATGTAGTGAAAGAAATACAGCTACCCCAATTTAGGTTTCATGTTTTGATTTTACTTTATGAACATTTAAATTATAATGGTTTAGAATTCAGATGTACTGGAAGCAATTATTTTTACTTATATTAATTATACCTTTAAATTGCCAATACTACACTGAAATTAGCAGAACCACTAAGACAATTCTTTTCCGATCTTTAAGACAGCAGTAGATTTACTAACATTTATAATTTTATAATAGAGTAACGTTTGAATTTATATTTCAATGGTTACGTAGATTCTCAAAAAGATCTGATTTTAATACAATAAAGGCTTACCCATTTTCACATATCTCAAATATTTTAGCAGAGGTAACTCTTTACAATGACTTAAAAATTGCTTAAGTATATTACGGGTATAATCCAACGGCTTTCATGCACGTGGTCACGGCTAGACAGAACTCAGAAAATAGTAAATGGCAACAATAAGAAAATGTTTTAAAAAAATATGTTTAGAGTAAGGGTAATTGAAAAAATACTTAAGGATAAACAAAGTTTTAAAAGATGCGAAAGAGGACGGATATTGAAGGATATGTACAAAAGATGGAATAAGTGTTCTGTGGATATTTTGTCTTCTGACTTTAGAGTTTTATATGGTTGGTAATTCTTTCTTTAAATGGGAATGCATTTTAGCAATAAAGTGTTATACTACAACTAGCAGAAGTACCCGATGCCAGTTAAGATAGATTGACAATAATGTATCTAACAACAGAGTGAACGATACTGCTGTAATCGCTCCCTAATAACGATGCAAAAAATAAGATTTATAGTCATATATTTTTCAATCAGATGCGACATGGAACCCACATAAAAAATTTCGATAGAAAAAAACTAGTTCTCTCTCATTATATTAGCAACAATGGCATCTTTTTTTTTATTATTTTCGTCTTTCGAATGAAATGGCTGTACAAGTTCCATCCGCTATTTTACTTATATTCAACATTAATCGACTAAATGCGGCAAAAAATTTATCATAATTGATCATGTGTATTATAAATTCTTTATGTGCATAGATTTTGTAAAACTTACAATATTTTATTAACTTGACGATTTGAAAAGCGAGCAAGCAACACGCGTGTCGAGTATCATATCTTACATTCGGGTACACAACTACTGAGAGTTTTAACCAGTATATTGAAATTTGTAGCAAAGTACCGTTTGTTTGGTATCAAAAATAAGGTATATTAACTAATACACCACCGCACAGAGGCAAAAATACACATGAAATTTCAATTTTTAAATCATGTAAAGTACGAGCCGATGCGATAAAAGTAATGGAGGCAGAGCATGTGACGTGAAGAGTGATTCTGGTTGGCTGGTTCTGAGTTTGCAGTAGTGATACGAAAAATGGATCAAGTTCATTAAATAACTTGATTAAACAGTGATTAACAGTATTTTCCATAAAATAATAGTTCAAATTTCATTGGAAAACTACTAAAAGTTCGTAGTCGATGATATTTAATTGCTGATAAATGAGAAACTTGAACTTGTGGGCGGGACTTGTGGGCGGCAGCCAATTCTTAAGCGTTAGAAGGTCACATGATGATTACACAATGAAAAACATAGAAACATTAATTTGCATTTGCGACAAACCTAGTTTAGAAATCTAAACTTATGTTTGAAAAATAATCTACGGCAAGTATACCGATGTCTAACTTATCCATTATAGATTTTGCAGATTTGAAGTTATTTAGAATTCTTTAGCTTTGTTAAGGTGTATTTTGATCCATTCAAACAGGGAAAGTTCATTATCTTTGGGATATTCTTGTGGTTTCTTTCGAAACGAAGCTGAGCTGATTTTCGTATGATTTTGTTCACCATTTTTATGTAGTGAGGGGAATTCTTCATTATTGAAGTTAGATTTATTTTTATTCTCTGAATTTTGGGCTTCTCTTTTATATTTAGCTGCTTCTATAGCTTTTTTGATCTTTCTCGGGGGGCTTACTGCGACCCTTATAAGAAGATATATATCCTTCGTCGCAGAGGGCACCATTCCTGATTTTTCATCCTCTTTCTTCTGAGGGCAAGTGTAAGTTTTATAAAATAGCACGCTTTTAAGCACCTAGATTTGTAGTTACAGTGATGCCGTGAGTGCCCGTACCTCTGGCACTTGTGGCACTGCACGGGCCCCGGTTTTATCGGTAACTCTCGATTGCAACTTCTAGTCCTCTGAGTATTTTAACTCTGTAAACTTTCTTTCCATCTACGGATTTTTTAAGGTCCACTTGGAAGATGGGTATGTTAACTAATTGACCATTTCTTACCGAGGTAAGCTGTCGAACTTTTAAAGCTGGAATATTTTTGCTCACTAATTCTTTCTGAATAAGTTCCGAGTTTGTGTTGTTTGTGAGTTTTTTAACAACTACTTTGAGACATTTTTCAGAATTTAGCTTAAAGCTATGAAACTGCATTCCTATTGTTTGGAAATATTTTGTCCTAAATCGATAGTGATCAATTTCGTAGAGTCGGATAATAAAGGATCCACTTTTCAGATTGCCGCAATAATTAGGAATATTATTCTTTTCCATTTCATCTTTTATGGCTTCCCAATTACCTGCGAAATCATCCTAAACTATGGGCGGAATGTGAACTTTTGGTTGATAAGTAGTTTGAGCAGGATCTTCATCATTCATAAAGTCATCTTCTGCTAAATCAGCGAATTTATTAGATTGTTTAATTTGATTATGAGTTGAAGTTGTTGGTGGTCTTTTTACTGAATTTCTTGGTGAAATAAATTCATCACTGTCATTAAAGGCACGTTTTTTGCCAGTTTGACTTGCGTGTGATGTGGACGGCCACTATCAACTATGGGGTTAGAAGCTTTCATGCTCTCATTTGATTTTATCTCTGAAGAGGTATCTTGAGATTTTTGTAATTCTTCTAAATTTTTAAGGTGTTTAATTCGGTATCATAATCCTGTGCTTTTTTGGCGCGGATTAAATTATTCTTTTCAGGATCTTCATCGTAAATTTACGAATTATTGAAACATTTCGCCATTTTGTTAAGTTGATACTTCGGGTTTTCGATCAATTGTCGAAATCTGTATTCCATTAAAATTTAACTCTTTACTGTCCATGGTGTGTAAGTTGGATAACCACGCAAATACTTAGTAAGTACAAAAGTGAATATACTCACCATTCGTCAAGTTGAGCCTACAATCCATTGCGGAAAGCGCAGTAGCAACCTGGATAAACATAGAACACTGTACCAGTAGTAACACTTTTCGAAATAAACACGTGATATCCGACGCATGATGCTGTTGCCACCCGGAAAAATGAGTGCAAAAATAAGCGCTTTCAGAATTTTTAATTAATATTTCAGCTGATTAAAGTAGTACGAAGATTAGAATAGTTGAAATAGCTTCCCACTAATTTTTTGAATCGGGAATAATGTATTTATTTTTTGGCAATGCTGTTTTTATTTCGTCGTAAAACTTAGAAATTTTTTATTAACAAACTCGAGAATTTGAAAGCGAGCAGTGGCAACAATTGTCGAAATGAAGCAGATTTTCATCTCTTGCTTGCGCCACTGTTGCCACTCGGAAAAATGAGGGCGAAAATTATCGTTTTTCCAAGTTTTTAATTCATATCGCTGATTTAACTATTTGTTTTTTCGAAAACGTGGACGTCGAATTTTTCCACAACCCAGAAAAGAATTGTAGAAAATTTAGTAACGATAGCTATAGTAGTGACTGAGTTATTAGAGGACAAACCAACATATTTTCTGCTTTATATATATAGATACCAACACACAAACATTCAGTGTACTGCTAGTTTTAAAGAAGAAAAATAAAACACTTAAGAAACTATAGATATATATCGCCTTAGTTATACCAGAAAGTGGTACAATTCCGTTAGAGTGGCGTCAGTTAAAAATGCGTCAACAACCACGGCAAATATCGTAGCTCGAGAATTTACTGTTTGGGAAATATCGTCACTCGTTATTTTGAGTATTTTTTACTTATGTTTGAAATATCGTGGCTTGAGATTTCTAATTTTCGTTTGAAATATCGTTACTGTGATTTTTTGCCATATTTCGCCATTTTTTTAGTATGCTGGATTAGACAATATGTCAATAACCTAATGACGAAGAGGCTCTCATAAGCTTCTTTCAGGACAAAGGAATAATTCATAGCAATAGATTTTGTTCTCAAACTCTTCCGATGAAGTTAACTTTTAACTCTAACAAAGGTCCTATATGGCGATTAGACTCAAACAAAGATCATATGGCGTTGTTACGTACGTTCTTGACGTGAAAAAAAAGGACTGCGAATCAAAACACGGTTCGAAGGCTCGCGTCTTTCTTTCCTCAGTGCCTTTCGTTTTATCTACCTCTGGTGTTAGGAATTGACGTCGACTGAATTTTGCCAAGTTCAGTTAGAAACTAGCCATGATACGACAGTAGATTGGAATAACTACTTGAGGGAGGTATGTACAAATAGTTTGATATCTTGTGAATCGATGGAGCCAACAAAATCGTAGAATTAAACGAAAGTCTTTTCAGAAGACGAAAAAACAACGTTGGACCTGTGCTTTCGGAACAATTGGTAGTCGGAGGTTTATGCTAGTAAAGCAAAGAATATATTCTGGTCGCCGTTCCGGTTGTTGTGGTACAACATTGATGACTTCCATTGAGAAAAACATCGCGGATAGCAGGATTATATTTTCAGATTTCTGGAAAGGATATAAGAAAGAGGAATTAAGAAGTGAAGGGTACGAACATTCCATTGTGAATCACCGCCATAATTTTTTAGATCCTGAAATTGAATGGCATTCTAAACTGTGGAGCAGTGCTACATAAAGAAATAAACATTAGTGGATCACTGATAGAATTTATGTGGCATCAGTTATATTCAAAAACTGAAATTTTTTCTGCAATATTGAGTGATGTATATAATTTTCTGCCAACTGTTTGGAACGATTTTGTTTTGTTTTGTTATTTCTTATTTATATGTAGAATATTCTAGATTAAAAAATTTAAAATAAATTTGCTTTCTATACGAATTAAGAAATTAAAAATAAAATTACTTTTTACAGATATAATATTTTTTAGTCTTTTGAACTCTATTATTATTTTATAATTTTATACTTGGCGAGAATTGGCGCAAAAAGTAAATTTAATCGGTAAGAACTTAATTACACAAAATTTTAGTCATGACCAAGAAATAAAATAAAAACAAATGTCTTGTAATCGCTGATTAGAAGATTTTTGTATCGCGTATTAGTTAAATTACTGAATGAAAATACACTCACGTTTGTGAAAATTGCAACACCCTGAAGGACTTACGCGAGTGAGCTGAAATTTTCAGGAAATGCAAAGTAGCGCATGATATGCAAATGATTAGAATTGCAAATCCGTAGCGCATGCGTATGCTGATCAGCGCCCTCTGAACGGCTGATGGATCCGAATAAATAGACGGCTGTAGCGAGGCGTGTATGGTTATCGGTGGTTATCTGCTAGCGGTAAACGTTAACTCAATCTGTACTTATGCCTCGTCGACGAAAGAGAGCGAGATTTGAACAACTTACAGAGTTTGAACGAGGGAGAATCATCGGCCTTCGTGAAGCTGGATTGTCGTATCGTGCAGTAGCCTCTCGTGTGCAGCGTAACAGCAGCACAGTGATGCGCGTTTGGAAGCAGTGGACGGACGAGTGTCGGACAACTCGGAAATCCGGGAGTGGACCCCGAAATGTGACGTCAGCTCGCGATGATAGACACCTGGTCCGCATGGCGCGGACGGACCGTACAGCTTCCTCTAGACAATTGGCAGCACTGTGGTCAATAGCTACAGGTGTTTCATTGTGTGCTTCATCAATTCGTAGACGTCTGCTGCAGTGTGGACTGCGCGCACGGACTCCTTTATACAGGATCCCCCTAACGCACGACCATCGCCGCCTGCGGCTACAATGGGCCAATCAGCATAGAGACTGGCGTGCTGATTGGCAGCATGTCGTGTTTTCTGACGAATCCCGCTTTAATTTGTGGTACCATGATGGCCGCATTCGTGTCAGACGCTATGCCGGTGAACGCCACCTTCCGGAGTGCATTATCGAACGCCACAGTGGACGAACACCCGGAGTTATGGTCTGGGGCGCCATAGCATATCATAGACGATCTCAATTGCTACGAATTGTGGGCAATCTGAACAGCAACCGGTATATCCGTGAAGTTCTACAGCCCGAAGCTGTTCCCTTCCTTCAAAGCTTGCCAGGCGCTGTATTTCAACAGGACAATGCCCGCCCTCATACTGCTCGGATTGTTAAATCCTTCTTTGCAGCGCAGCAGGTACAGCTTCTTCCTTGGCCTGCGTGTTCCCCGGATATGTCGCCAATTGAACATGTGTGGGATGTCATTGGTCGGCGTCTTGCTCGTGATCCTCGTCCTGTTGCGTCTGCAGACGAACTTTGGGTACGCGTACAAACGATATGGAATGCTCTTCCTCAGTCAGACATTCAAACTTTGTTTGACTCCATTCCACGTCGTGTAGCAGCACTTATTGCGGCGCGTGGTGGCCACACAAAATACTGATTCTGATCTCTTGTTCTTGTTTGTTTGCTTTGAACATTTAATCATTTATTTGTACCACTACCACTCAACTGTGTATTAAATTGCATTCAATTATGACGATTCCTTCTTGGTGTTGCAATTTTCACAAACGTGAGTGCATATACTTAGTAACACAATATAAATTAATGTAAACAACTGCAATCGCAGTCTCGCTTCGTGATGCTTCTATTAAAATAGAACATTCTAAATATTTTATTTGGTGTGTAAGTGAAAAGTAAAGCGTCAGAAAAGAATTAAAAAGAATCCAATAAAGAGTAGAATAGTTTGCTTTAAAAGCAAAATTTAAAATCTTAAAAGCTATAGACAATATTTCTAAAAATAAATTTAAACTCTAAAAGCAAAATGCAAGGAAATAACTTTGCTTTCAAATGCAGCTTCCAGTTTGAAAAGAATGTCAATGTAAATTTAAAACTGACCAAAAAACATCCTTAGTTTGACGCAGATTTTGAATAAAATTATATCGATTTCAAGGATGGACAGTAACGGTCCTATTTCTTGAGGACAATTAAAAATTCTTGAAAATATGGGAGAAGATACAAGCATTTTGTTTCGAAACAATGGGAGGGAGGAAAAAAAAGTAAAAAATGAAAGTAGTGCGATCTAATGCAAAACGAAAAGTAAACTGTGAATAAAAACTAAGCTACTAGACTTTTAAAAGTGTTCTCAAGAACTAGATTAGATTTTCTTTGAAGGTTTTCACATTCAGTTTCAAGTCTTTAGCCTCCCACTAAGAGGAAATCTGTTCGCGTTTTAATCTCTTCCCCTTTTTTAACTTCCGCTTATTATCACTTTATGGTAAAAATACTAACGACGGACGCGATTTTCCACACTAGTTATGAGAATTCCACGTCAATTTCCTGTCTTTTCGAAACGCTCCCAGCAGATGATCATACAAGGTACATAATTCTGCCATTCTTTTACTTTTTAATATGCATTTTTATTAGTTTTTAATTAATTATATACGTTGAGTATACATTAAGGCTTAAGAAATTTTAAATGTTTTAGTTGGTTATGAGTTGTTACGCAGCTTATCCTCGTTACATCTAGCTTCGTTTTGGGCCTCCAGAATCGATTGGTGTAAAAACGTTTTCAAACTGCTTAGTTTATTTTTGGAAATTTTTGAAGTTTTACCTTGTATTAATTTTTGTATTCATAATGTGTTAATACGAGCGATAATTTATATATTTCTCTAACAGTATATTATTATTTTACATTTGCTTAAGAATTAATATTTTGACCTTAAAACTCTTTGTTGTTTCTTTTTCCGTTTATTAAAATTTCGTTTATTGTCTCTGGTTGCATCTGTGACCGCGTGAAAGGACCGTTTGTGCTGAGTAAAGTATTTACGTATATAATCATAACAATTATTTTTCTTAACACATCAACTATTTCAGCCAAGTGCTGTCTTTTTCACGCGCATTGCCTAGCAAGGTTCGAAAATTAATATATAATTTCATATAAGTTTCTCTAAATTTTTCTGAGTTTTTAATTAAAATTCTTTTAACCTTACTAATGTTTCATTCGTTAGTTCAGAAACAGGTTACGGTTTTTATAGTTTTCGAGGCACAAACCCCTGATGAAACTGTTACAAAAAATTCAAAATTACCTCTTTGTCATATTTATGGCTCTTTGATTTTTAATTCATTTATTCTAAAAGATTTCTAGGTTTGAATAACTGTTTTCACTGTTTTATACGTTTTTTGTGTTCTCGACTGAGGTCAGTTTTGTTCCCATTGTTCCGCTTCTTTGTTTTAATGGAATACAGATTCAAATTTATCATTTTTGTATTCTGTACTACAGATAAATAACAGCAGCTTTCAGTATGTGATTAAGCTACATTTTATGTCATCTCAAAGACTTTTTCTTTTTTACCTTCATAATGGAAATAAAATAAAGACTATTTCAGATATAATTCAGAGAACAGTCGCGGCCATTCTTGAGAGGTTGCAAAAGAAAAGTTCCTTCAACTTAATCCTGAAAAATTAAAATTTGTATTTTCTCCTTTTTTAGGTACTTCTTTTGGCAAACTTTAATCTTTTTTCGTCAGTGATGTATTCTTATTCGAAGGATAATATCATCCACTGAGGTTAGCAAACACAGGAAGTCCAAGTAAAATTGCATCTAAATGTCTATAAAATTTCGTTCCCCGGTTTTAACCGAAGGATTGTCTGCTGAAATTATTTTTAACCCGTAAGGCATTAAAATATCTAGTCGTACTGGTTGTAACAAGATGAATTGTAATTGATATGTTAAATTCTCAAAACCGATGTTAACCGGTTGGTTTGTGAAGAAATTTTTAAGGAATACATTTCAGAAGAATATTACAAAATATACACACACGTATATATATATATATATATATATATATATATATATATTATATAGAACATGAAAAAAAATTATTACACTTAATTGGAACCAACTGGCAACTGACTTTCAAAGTCATAAATTTTAATTAAACATATCCCCTCTCCAAGGATATGCTTCGCACAATTTTAAATCACTGCCAGCATGTTTCGTCCTTCTTTCTCTGCAGTATATGTACTGCTGTAAGCTTTGCCTAGTTACTACTGAGGATTAACACAAAGACTTTCCGGCTATAAATACGACCGCAATGAGTACGCATTACTCTTTCTCGCTTACTGCTACTTTATTAAACCCCGTCTCTCGCATCGACTTCTTGCTCTTTTCTTTAATATATAAATTTCGTATATAGTAATGGGGGGCTGTGTTTAGCAGCCCCTGTTTTGTACCAATTTTAAGAAAAAATGTATTTCTTAATAAGTTTTCCTGTGCAAAATAAGTATGGTATTTTAAACATCAGGCCAATTGTAATTTTCACCCGTCATCATCTAATCAACAGTCTTCTCGGCCGTGATTAAAGAGTGAATTGATTTAATCTTCCTCAAAAACTAAAACATTACATATATTTTGTAGAACAAAATTTTATTGTTGTAATAAATATCATGAATACTCACCCGGTGTAAGTTGGAATAAACTTTTCCATGTATTGTGTTGTTAGCCAGTCATGGGAAACTATTTTTATTTTAATTAGCTCAAAATTCATAATTTCAGAAACTTGATATTGTTGCGAAAAATTCGGCGGTTGCGCCTGTATGTAAGCTTTCCGGCATAGCACTAGGGTTGCCATAAAATAGTGTATGGGAGGGTTGCCAGATTGGCGACTTTATCGCCCATTTGGCGACCAAATCGGCCATATCCCATGGTCCAATCGGGAAGCTTCTAAAATAACTTCCTGTCGAGATATTTCTCGAAACGTGTGGAACCTAAGGAAAAGCTATATAAACCCCTGCGTTTCTGAGAGCCGGCATTGGGAGAATCGCTGCTTACTGTGAGTGCTAAGCTACGCGAGAGTTTTGTGAACGGAAAGCGATCGAGATAATGCTTTGCCGTGAAGCTACCTTTACAGTATATCTTGACAGTTTATAGGTGATTGTTCCACGAGGTTTATTATAAGTTTAGTGTTGCCGTGAAGCTACCTTTACAGTTACAGCCTGAAGCTGTGTTGCTGATTGTTTCAGCGTATTTATTGTAGATTTTCGACACTTTTAAAGGTAATTTTGGAACTGTGCTATAAATAGTGATTCTTGTAAATAAATTGTGCTTTTTATTTTTCTGCATCGTGTTTTCATCGGATACTCTCAAATCCACGAACCCGTAAAACGCAGCAGTATATTAAACTTGCATAAGTTTAATGCTTGTAAGAACTTTTATTTCAAGATGAAGAACTTCATTTAAAATTTTACTTCGAAAGGAAACTCCGAATTATGTTAAATATTTTTAGTATATTTTAAATATAATACAAAATCCTGCCACCTGTAAACCACCAAAATGTAACTGGTTGTTGTAAATTGTAGAGCTTCTCAGTCGAAACTAAATATATTTTTTAAGAAACACAAACATGCCTTTTCATTTTGTAACATGTATGTTCACAGGACTAGCAAAAGCGTTATTTCTTATTTTCGCAATGCAATACTTCTAATTTATGTTATTATATTACTTTAACTAGAAGATTTATTACTCATTTGCTTACTTTTGTTTGAACTGAATGTCATTTATATATATTGTACAGGTTAAATGTCTAAATATTCTGTTGTTATGATGGTATATTTACAATACAGGCAAAACACGTTTAACACATAAGCATCAGTTTTATATTTAATTCTCCTGCTCTATTTTCATTTAATGTAAGAAGCATTTGAAAGTTTATATCTAGGACACAACTTTTGGCTACTATAAAAACACATGTAGCAATTTTTTTCCCAGAATAAATTCGTTTCATTGACGTTGAATAATTCTTTGATATTTTTAGTCAGCGTTTCTGTATGATTTCATTTATTTTCTTTTACCTTGTAGCTGTTACTTTATAATTTCAGCAAATTACGAATATTATGAACAGAAGTTCATTATTTAAAACGGAAAAATCATCCATGATTTGCTGTACACACTTCACTATTTCTTACACCTTCGTTTTCTCTACACCATCGATGGTATTCATGCTAATGCAAAGACTTTATGCTTTGCTTTCAGTTTCCATTTCATTAAATCGGAATCGTTAGTCTTCGGTCCATATTGAAAACATTTTTGCCATTCGGGGGCTTCTAGTTTTTGTCACTACTTTTGACAATTACGAAGTCGTAGTCATCACGAAATCATACCTTCAGACCTGTATTCATCTTATAAATAAGTTTGACTCGGTGACTATTTCCTTAGGCCTATTTTAGCACATTATTTATCACCTTCATGAAATTTAATTATATCAAGCTTTTTTCTAAAGCGGACTATTTACGCTTCTTGGTTAAAAAAAAAAAAAAACTGAAAGCTTCCAGATTTTATATTACGCCCAAAGGGACTTTTTTTAACGTTTTGCATGTTACCTTTATTTATTAAGTATCACGTTCTTCGCGCTTAAACTTAAAAATTCAATTCAACAGCAACATCATAAAATATTTAAAAGATCATATCTTTAAAATTCGTATCTTTAAAATACACAGTTCCGCGCCCTGGAGATAATTTTTTTTCCGTACAATGTTGCCATTGCTCGCTTTGAAAGTGTTGAGCTTCTTAATCAAAAAATCATAAATGCTTTACAGAACATGAAATAGATAATAAAACAAATTAGAAATTTGGGCTTCCAGATGCCTATATTCGGGTGGAGAAGTACCTTATTCAAAATTTGATGGCTCTAGGTACTCTTGTTTTATCACAATTCGAGCAGCCTACATACATTTTTGCAGAATCTTCATTATTTAATTTTTAAATATAATGCAGGGCTCTAATTTTGGTGGCAACAATTTAAAAGGTGATTTATCGCTTATAATGATTCAACGCAAAATGCCCAAACGAAATTAATAGAACTTCTAGGCAAATTTCCCTTTTGGGCTAAAAGACCTTTTTGTATTCAATATTAACTCATGCTTCTTTAATGAGGTACATTCTGCAAGACAAGAAGAGGAAGAATGACCTTGTTTGTTTACAATAGCTATACATAAATCACCTGATATCTGAGGTCATCCAAAAGTGTCTCATTACATATTAAAGAAAGCACTCGTGATCACACTCTTATAGACGTAGTGCAATCAGAAGGGTGTTGCACACGTTAACCCTTAACAGCTTAATTCTTTATTACTCGCGCATGTTTCATGTATCCACCCCACCGAATTTATAATGCATGTTCCTTCCTAACATTTTTTGGGAAATGAACAAGTCCTCATATATCTGAGTCTAGGGTCCGAACCTTGAAGGAGAAGAACCTGTGGTCGAATTCTGCAAACAATTATTTGGATATCGCTTTGACGAACGTATTATACCATTCGTGAATTTCTATCCAGTTCTGAGTGCTCAAACACGCTTTAAAATTTTTTTTTTTAATATGGCTCGTTATCGTAGTTATGATGAAGATATGCAAAATTTGAGAAATTAATTGGATACTGTATCTTCAGAAGAGGAACGTTTCATCCAAGACGACGTGGAATCAGATGATAAAGAATATAATAGTAGTTTTGATTATCTACTGAAATAGACTCAGATTTGGAAGAGGAAAATCTGGATTCTGATGAAAATAATTGTTTCACAGGAGGAGATAACTAAACAGTTTGGGAAAAACAGAAATTCCGTCCTAAGGTTAGAGCTTCTGAAAAAAAAAAAAAAACTTATAATGGAACTCCATGGAAATACATGTATTTCAAAAGATGTCATTCCTCCTTTGGAAGCTTCGAATCTTCAAATCATCTCTCTAATCTAATTCAAACTTTGGCAGAATGCACGAATATTTTTGTTTAAAAAAAAGAACAATTGTCCCAAAAGAGTGATGCAAAAGAGACAAATGAAACTGAAATAAAAGAATTTATTGGATTTTTATACACTTTTGGTATACACAAATTATGTCATGTACGCGTAAACGATCTCTGGACAACAGACAGCACCGGAATAGAAATATTTCTCACAGTTATGTCCAGAAGCCGTTTTAATTTTCTGATGAGATATCTACACTTGAAAATATTAGAGTTCGTCAGAGCAGTAAAGATTTAGATGAGTTAACTCCAATACGAGAATTGTTAGAAACATTTGTGGAAAACTGTGAAAATTCATATAATATAGGGGAATACGCTACTATAGACGAGAAACTCGAATCATCCAAAGTGTGGTGTCAATTTCGACGATATATGTCGAGAAAACCGTCAAAATACGATATAAAAATTTTCTTCCTTTTTGACTGGAGAACATTTTAGATCTGGAATATGGAAATATATATCGGTCAAGAATCAAAAGAACGATTTGAAGTAAATATAGGTACAAGTAGAGCTGTGAAGGAACTGATAGAACGTCTATACAATTCAAGGCGTAATTTGACAGTAGATAACTGGCATACAGTTTTCCACTTTTACAGCAAATTCAGAAGAAGAAAAGCGCTATGGTTGGAACCATAAGAAAACAAATCTGATGTATACACCACATGATTTCTTTGTACGGAATATTAAATTAAACGAATTTTGAATTTCATTTAAATTTATTGGATTGTATTAAATCTACTTCGTCGATAGCATATAAACCACAATAAAATAAACGCTCTCTTTGAAATTCACTATATTTGTTTACCATAGCGACAATCTGGCGCTAGCTTCAGTTAACAGCGTTACATCGCCTTCAGTTTATAACTCAGAATGCTCAAAAATTCTATTCAAATACTACAATAAATCTAAAACAATGTGTAAAAGAAATTAAACAAACAAAAAACTGAAACAGGTTTTCCACAGACGATTCAGTATTTCTCATTCAACTAGTTCATTTCTCACTTCGCGACATACATAAAACTCATAATACTTATATTAAAAATTACGAAGTAAATCTTAAATGCTTATTGCCTCGAATAAATTCCAGAATTGATTAAGCATGATTTAATTCTCAATAATAAAAGAAGGCGTTATCTTTGTGGTGGCGAATCTTAATTTCTCTGGAGTGGCAACAAATTCACTAATCTGCTGAGTTTCAAATGTGAATAAAGATGGCTGCTTTTGCCAAAAAAATTAGGCTTAGCCGCATATAAACAACCTTTAAATTGTTGATAATTCCTATAGTGTTGCATGCAGATTACCTTAACCGGAAGATAAGGACAACACAAATCAATCATTTTTAAAGCAATAGATGCTCAATTTACAAATATATAAGAATAAAGAAACTGTGCTCACTGAGCCGAGTAACAGAGTGGATATATATATATATATATATATATGCATATATTTATATACGTTTGGTGCAGCCGATTGCAACCAAAATAGGAGGTGCATATCTACATGATATAGCAGTCCTATATACAAAATGTCAGCGTTATGAGACTACTAGTTTTTGAGTTATGCGAGATACATACATGCATACGTAAGTACGTACGCACAGACCGAGATACATACATGCATACGTACGTACGTACTCACAGACGCCACGAAATAATCTCTTCAGGATCCATTTTCCATTAGTTTTATAATTTTTGGGAGAGAAAAGAGTCTTTATTCTGGCCTTACGTACAGATGCCGCGCAAAAACATCGTTAAACTGCATTATATAGCGGTCAGAATGGATTATTTCGTTGAAATATAATACCCGAAATTTTTCGCGATTATAATACTTCCTTTTTACTGCGTACAATGAAGTAAAAGCAAAAGAGCTTCTTCCAATATTTTTCAATTCAAAGAAGTGAACTCCTCCATGTTTAAATTCCAGAAAGACACAACAGTTGTTTCATACACATACACACAAAAAGAGGAATAGTATTCTTCTTTCAACTATGAATAATGATCATGCAATAGATTCATCTATAGAAGAAACAAAAAGCACCCGAAATAATAACTTTGTACAGTTTATCTAAAGGAGCAGTTAACATTGTTGACGAAACAGCAGCCACATATTCAACGGCTAGAAAATCTAATCGTTGGCCCACGGCAACATATTTGCACTGTTGAACAAAATTAATACAAAATTTTGTTGCTACAATAAATGCGCAAAATATTTGGTTATGTACTAAGAAACTACCTGCCGAACATGAAAAGAGGCTTTCAAAAAATTTTTGAAACATTTGAATTTGAACCTGCAGAGGAATCTAAGAAAAGTAGGAGCCAACAAGCAATGCTTCCACAAAACGTAAACGAAAACTAGGATCCAGTGAAGACATCGCACCGCCTCCAAAGAAACCTACAGGTATGTACAAAGAACGTGCTGAATGCAGTAATATAAAGGACAGAAAAGCTAAATTTATTTCTAACAAATATGACAAACATATATGTATATAACCCACGGCTTGTATTTGCAGAGAATGTACAAAATAAATGTAAGTAGCATTAACTACGTTTGCAATTGTACTCTTTTTTTAATTTTTTTTAATCTCTCGTGTATATATTTTATAGTAGAAAATGAGATGAAACAGACTTGGGTATGAAATACCCTGCTAAAGTAACTTCAATCGTTTTTGCCGCGTGGGTATTGCTGGGATAAGCTCTGATAGTTTGTAAACCCTGATGCCAAATAAAGATACAATTAAAAAGGAACATGCTTGGTCAAAACACTTTTCACGTCCTTCAGATATAGCTCTCAAGAGAGAACCATCGAAGCATAGCTAGATAACGTACATAGGAACAACAAGGAACTCTAAAAAATTGAAATATGTATCGCATCGTATTGAAACCGGATTGATCGAAGCCAGTGTAAAAGGATTTTGCATGTAATAAGGAAATTGTGACTTGCCAAACATACATCTGAGAGACGATTGTGAGCCATAAAACCACTATAGTTTTAAATTTTAAGCAAATTATGCATGTATGTTAATAAATTTCAACTACTTTCCTAGTATATTTCCTAGAATTGATTTGAAAGATTTAATTTCTCAGTTTTATTCTTAACTCATAAGTTCTTAATTCCGCCTTAAATTTTTAGACTCACTCATAATGCAAGAGAATCCAAGCAGAGTTATACAATTTCATTTGTGCAAATAATAAAAAAAACTATGTGTATAACGCATTTAATTTAATATTCACAATTGCAAGATTCAAAAATTTTCTTCTGTATCAGCAAATTTTAATTAGCTGCTAGAAATATATCATTTCCAGTTTTCATTATTTTGCATTGTTTCATTTGATAGAAGAAATTTATTAATGATTTAATTAACTTTTTTCATTTGAACCACTTCAGAAATAACCTCCCGAATCTTAATTTAAATGTTTAATACATCTAATATTTTAATATGCTAGTGGAAAAGTAATAATTATTGCAATTCAAAAGTATTTTTATCAGTATTAAAAGGAAATATAACTTAATCCATAATATTACTTCAAGAATTGTTAGAAAATAGAATTTCATTAAAACCCTTTCTGTAAAATAAAATTAAACTCTTTTCTTAATGGAAAAGACAAGTCTTTAATAGCAATGATTATTTCATTTAAATGCTTTTAAAAATACTCTTCTTTCTTGCGTTTATCCTGAAGGACACAAGAGGGCTAGGAATTAATCGTTCGAATATTGCAATTAATGTTTTTGACATTTAGGTACCTTTGTTAATTTTTAAGTTTCCGGAAGGATATTTGCCATTAAATTAATAAAAAATAATAAAATAAGCAATGAGTGATTTAAATTTTTATGAATAGTCTAGTCTAGACTAGATTTATTTTGTCGGCACCAAATCACGTTTTATTAAAAGAGTGTGTAAGTTCATTCAAAAGATAACAGAGATACATCTGTTTATTGAAATAATCTTCGACAATTTAAAATTTCTGTTTTACTAACTAGGAAACTATCACTTTGTATTAGAAATTGCAAACATATTCTAAATCATCTTCATCAGAAAACATCTGCATTTATGGAAATATGTTTGAACGGACAATAAAATGAATTATTTTGAATAAGAGAATACATTTATTAAAGCGAAATATTGAAGCAGCTCTTTCAATATAATAAATTCATTTTGACTTTTTAATGGAATAATGTTATAAACTTAACAAGTGATTTCTTTTTGTAATTAACATAAAACTGAAATAACTGCTGCTAACTTGAGAATACTTTTACAGATCTTAAGAAATACTAGTTAAGATTATTCATATACACAATTTCTTCAATTTGTATCATTTTCTGCAAATAAAAATTGTTTAATTTCTAATTTAAAATGAAGTTTATGAAATACTTTCTATCCATTCTTTATCTCACAAGTAATCTTAGTGTTTAGAGAATTCGTGCCCATTTTCAAGACGTATATATGTAATAAATGTAACAGAATTAAAAGCATTATTGAAAGAAATGCTATAATAAAAGAATGGGTATTTGTTCTTAATCTAATAACATCAGTAGTAATAGCATCCAGTCAATAATAGAAGTAATAGAATGTAAATTCCAATAGAAATTCTTGTGTTTGAAACAGAAGATGAGAGTTATACAAATACTACAGATGAGACAATGGAATAGATGCGAAAAATATGAGAGAGATATAAATATGAGAAAGCGCAGTTTTTATGCTATTATCATATCTGGATTTGAAACTTTTAAAAGTGTCTTGTACTTACTTTTTGTTCACTTTATTTATGTGTTTACGCTTATATTCATTTTAACCACCATCATTTTCTAATAGTTACAATTTCACAATATGATTTTACGTAGCTTAATTTGATCTATTATCGTCATCTTTAATAATTACAAAGGAATTTCGTTGATTTTAAAACAGCGTTTTATGGGAAGTATTTTAATAAAAAGACATTTCATCTGCCTTATTGCACAAAGAATATTCATGAAATGCTTGGAGAAGAAATTAGGGTTTAACTATTACTGATTCGTTCTATAACGGATGCATAAAATATGCTTCGAAATAATGTATTTGAAGAAACTGAAAAGTGTATTTAGAAAATACAAAATTTCTTCCTCTGATTCTCAATAGCCACTAAAACTGATCTGCTTAAAAAATAACATTTTTTACGAGCACTGAATTCGTAAAAAACATGTTAATTCAGAAGAAAAATATTTCATTTTTAATAAACAGCTAATCGTTTGGCAAGAATTTATAAACACATTCATTAATGGTAATTTTATGTAAGTACGAGATGAAGATCTTAAAAATTATTGAAGGGTATATAAATATTCAGTTAACAGAAACGTAAAAAATAGCAAGTACGTCATTAAATTCTTATATCAAGGAACTGAAATCAAGATTAAGACAACTGAAACATAATGTCCTTAGCACTTAAGATTTGGGAAGCTTAATCACCAGAGTACAATGAATTTCGTTAAAAATGATATAATTACGGGTATTTACACTTTTCCTTACAGCATCAATTATATTACATATACCGCAATAAGAACAGTTTTCATAAAATGCGGAAGAAAGTGGCAGCAAAATAACGGAACTAAACTAATGGCTATTATCCTAATACTTCCTTTTTATTTGAAGATTTGGTTTAGAAAATCAACTTCTTGACTAAAGTGTAATTAATATACTTTGGGGAATACATTGCACTAAGAATTAGTCCTCAGTTATAAGGACTAATTCTTAGTGCAGAAAACATAATCACAATTTCTTGAGGCAGAAAATATCGAGTGAACTAAATAAATAATAATAAATGTTATAAATGTAAAAATAAATGTACATAAATGTTCTTACATAAATACTTCTGTTAATAGTATTGGTTATATATATTTAACAGTTCGTTTAATAAATTTAGATTCATAGAGGATGTCTTTGCATTGTGCAGGAAAAGTAATACTTTTTTCAATGAAGGATCAGCCAGACGACTATGATTCCCTAGTAAAAAAAATTACTAAGGCTTTATATTGTGATAATATTAATATATATATATTTATATTATCACAATTTTTTTATTTAAGAACAAAACGTTTCCAAATATTTCCGCGCGATATGGCACTGAAAGAAGTGAAATTTAACACCATTATACATCAAAATACCCTATAACTGTGTAAAACAAGAATTAAGGAAATGTGAAATACTAAAACATCAAAAATTACAAAAAGCAGAAAAAGAACAAAAGAAGAGGATATCTCTCAAATCGGATATAACGTTATCAAGAGGAGGATACATCAGACTCAATTGCAGTCCCTCTTCCGCCTAAAAACCATTACGTTTCTGTTAACCCAAATCAGCTGAAGAGGCATTCTAAAGTATTTAATTGTAACAGTTCAACTGAAAATTTTGAATTCCTCCCCGACGCAGTGTAAGTAAAAAAGTCCAAAAAGCAACTGAAATTACTTAGACATTCTTAAATAAAATCAGATAAATGAAACCAGAAAATAATACAAAACTTACTCATTCATTATTCGTAGATTCAGTGTGTTAGAGACATATACAAATATATTACATGAAATATTTTGTATGATATTTTCATATAAAATATTTGTACGGATTGACTCCGTGAACGAACTCTGCGAGTTAAGTTTTATATTATTTCAATTCTAATTTCAGTTAAAATTGTTTAAGTAATTTCAATTGCTTTTTGACTTCGAATTTTTCTTACACTGCGTCGGGAAGGAATTCAAAATTTTCGGGATATCTGTTATAATTATAGAATGGTTCATCAGTTGATTTTGAAAAGCAGAAACTCAAAGGGTTTCAAGTGGAGGGGGATTGCGGTTGAGTCTGATGTATCCTCAGCTTTGTAATGTTATCTCAGATTTGACTGGATCCGTGTTCTTTTGTAATTTTTGAGGTTTTTAGTATTTCATATTTCTTTAATTCTTATTTTACATATTTATAGTGTATTTTGAAATTTAATGCTATTGAATTTCAATTATTTTGGGTTTTTTTTTTATATTGGTTCTAAATTTCTTACCTTTCTCTCTCTATATCTATATATATATGTGTGTGTATAAATATGATCCTCCAGATCAGCTGAAGACCTGAATCATCCTTCACTGTGAATCTGGACTCGTCTGTGAACAGAACAAAAGCCTATTGTTGGCTGGTCCAGAAGACGTGTTCTCTTGCTCAACATAAACAGGAATCTCTGTATCCTCGGGTCAAAGGGATATAAATAACTGGTCCTTTTGCATACAACTGCTGGTCGTCTTGCATACAACTGCTGAGCATACCTGCATTATGCAGGCGTCTACACACTGTAGTAGCTGAGATTCTTGTTCCTGTTGCCACTAAATGACCTACCATTAGCTAAGGTATAATAATGTTACTTCTCCTTCGGGCCGAAATAGCTAAATAACGGTCTCCCGCAGGTGTTGAAACTCTAGGGTCTGCCTGGAACATGTCATCTAGACACATAATCCTCGGATTCAAACTGATTCCATAGTCGGTGGACTACACTGTTAAAGACATTGAGACGTCTAGCAGCATCAACTTATGACATCCCCATTTCGTTTCAACCGATCGCTCGTCACCTCAACGAATCGCGCAAACGTCTTCTCCTGGACATTGATATAGTATATATAGTACCTTGGAAATTGTCCGCGAAACTGTAATAATAACTGAAGATCAACACTCGTGAACAAAAATTACAATGTTTGCGTTTTCACTCCAACTCCTTACATAAGTATTCATTTCTATAAAATAAAATTGGTAGCTATTGTTTTTTCATATATTTTCTTAAACTTCGTTACTGCCATGCATATGAACTGTGAATTTAAACGTTACTGACATTTTCGTAACGGTAAGCTTTGAAAAACATGCTGTGCCTTAACGTTTGGATGGCAGTGTATTTATGACAAGATTTTCATGGTTCAATCTTTTTTATGTTAGGTAACTGAAAGAAACGATTTGATCTATCTTGGTGGTTAAAATTCAGAAAGGATGTACTAAGTATACCACACCTAATTTTTTAAGATGTCACAGGAACTTAGTTGACGTTATTCTTTTGTCGAAGTATTAAGCATAGCATATGATTTACACAGTTAGCACATGCGATGATTACGGTTAATGTCTTGGCAGAAGCATAAATTCTTTGAATTTGCAGAATTGTGAACATTCTTTAGATTTATTTTACAGTTTTCAGCTTTAAGAAAAAGCGGCAAGAACAAGTGTTATAGAGAG
>KK117469.1:0-27772 GCA_000611955.2 Stegodyphus mimosarum
TCTGATTCACCAAGGCCATTCGTCATTCAAAAAAAGAGGATAAAATAATGTTAATTTAAAATGTGCAAAAAATCGATAACTCGGTAACTAATACGCCGATTTGCTTCAAATTTTAAAACTTAAACCTGCCACACGTTCTAACGAGGTTTCCCGTTAATTCCATAGTGTTTTGATTATTACGAGTCTAATTAGCGGGGTCATTAAAAATGCTCCAGTACATTTTTTTTCGGACAGGTGCAAATGTTTTTTTTTATGGGTTTCGATGGTTCCGAACGACGAAAGCGCATGCGCATAAGGTAAGCGCCCTCGAATCGTCTGCGGAAAAGTATTCCTTTTTTATTTGTTAATTTCTTTTATTCTTCGTTTTACATTTATTAGTGCATTTGAATAGAACTTTGGGTAAAAATTGCCGCTTTATTTTTAAAGTTTGTTTTACCAGCAATTTCTTAGTAAGGTTTTGTTATCCAAACATTATTTTGAAGTGTGATTAAAATATAATGTTTTACATTAAATTTAAATAATGACGTCATATCTATTATCTGCAGAATAAAAGTTTTGTTTCCTGCTTTGGCAAGAAAATATTTATTTACAAAATTATAAATTATTTATTTATTACAGATTATTTAAATATACGAAATGGGGAAAATTCGAAAAAATTCGAAATGGGGGATGTGTATGCAGTATCTTGTGGATGTATACGAGAATGCGGATGCATACCCTAATAAAGCGGGCGCAGCCCGCTCAACTGGCATGCTTGCCAGCAGGAAAATCGCTGAACACTGGTAGTTAGGTCGAACTTCCGAATCCCGGCGAACGCGTGGGTGTTTTCGTGATTTCCCGCATGTGAAGTATATTGGATGCATAAGGGAAACAAGCGGGCGCAGCCCGCTAACGCGCGGGTTTGCAACATAGAAAACTTAAACACTGGTATTTCTGTCCAACTTTCGAATCCTGGCGAACAAGCGGGCGTCCCGGCAAATACAGTATCTTTTGGATGCATACGCTAATGACGCGGGCGCAGCCCGCTGAACTGGCATGTTTGCCAGCTAGAAAATTGCTGAATATTGGTAGTTATGTCCAACTTTCGAATCCCGGCGAACGCGGTGGCTGAACACTGGTAGTTCTGTCCAACTTTCGAATCCCGGCGAACAAGCGGGCGTCCTGGCGAACAAGCGGGCGCAGCCCGCTCAACTGGTCAATTTCGTGGGTGTTTTCGACATTTTCCGGATGGGGAATGTGTATGCAGTATCTTGGGGATGCATACGAGAATGCGGATGCATACGCTAATAAAGCGGACGCAGCCCGCTCAACTGGCATGCTTGCCAGCAGGAAAATCGCTGAACACTGGTAGTTAGGTCGAACTTCCGAATCCCGGCAAACGCGTGGGTGTTTTCGTGATTTCCCGCATTTGCAGTGTATTGGATGCATAAGGGAAATAAGCGGGCGTCCAGGTGAACAAGCGGGCGCAGCCCGCTAAGCGGCGGGTTTGCAACATACAAAATCTTAAACACTGGTAGTTTTGTCCAACTTTCGAATCCTGGCGAACAAGCGGGCGTCCCGACGAACAAGCGGGCTCAGCCCGCTCAGCTGGCGGGCTTGCCCGCTAGTCTATTATATTAAAATCCGTGCGCGTCTGTGTGTTTGTTTGTTTGTGTGTTTGTAACCTCATCTTCTTCGGAACGGCTGGGTGCAGAGCTTAGCGGAAGGTATCGTTGGATTCGGGAGGTCCGTGGGAGGCCATTTTGACCATTCGCTTAATTCTCCGACTTTAATTAGCCGAGATATTAATTAAAAACTAATTTTTCCCCTACGTTCTCCCTACATTTGCCATTTTGTTGACTTTCTTTCACCGTTTTCCCTAATGAGAGGGATTTGGCTACGTGCCAGATTTTGTTTTCTCAAATATCTCTGGAAATTCTTATAAGTCAAATTCGAGACGCATATCGACGGATTGGAAAAAAATCAAGGAATCCGACGATACCATTTTCATATTCGTACGACTTTAATTAACGAAGTTATTAATTAAAAACCGGGCATACGTTAATTACCGCGTTTATTGCTTCCGTGTGGCAACAGCCTCGGGAGTGAAATGTGATCCGAATCGCCAAGGCCATTCGCCATTAAGAAAAAAGAGAAGGATAAAATAATGTTAATTTAAAATGCCCAAAAAATTAATAACTCGGGAACTAATGGGCCGATTTGCTTCAAATTTTGAAACTTAAACCTCCCAGACGTTCTAACGAGGTTTCCCGTTAATTTCATAGTGTTTTGATTATTACGAGTCTAATTAGCGGGGTCATTAAAAATGCTCCAGTACATTTTTTTTTCGGACAGGTGCAAATTTTTTTTTATGGGTTTCGATGGTTCAGTACGACGAATGCGCATAAGGTAAGCGGCCTCGAATCGTCTGCGGAAAATATTCCTTTTTTATTTGTTAATTTCTTTTATTCTTCGTTTTACATTTATTAGAGCATTTGAATAGAACTTTGGGTAAAAATTGCCGCTTTATTTTTAAACTTTGTTTTACCAGCAATTTCTTAGTAAGGTTTTGTTATCCAAACATTATTTTGAAGTGTGATTAAAATATAATGTTTTACATTAAATTTAAATAATGACGTCATATCTATTATCTGCAGAATAAAAGTTTTGTTTCCTGCTTTGGCAAGAAAATATTTATTTACAAAATTATAAATTATTTATTTATTACAGATTATTTAAATATTCGAAATGGGGAAAATTCGAAAAAATTCGAAATGGGGGATGTGTATGCAGTATCTTGTGGATGTATACGAGAATGCGTATGCATACGCTAATAAAGCGGGCGCAGCCCGCTCAACTGGCATGCTTGCTACCTAGAAAATCAAACACTGGTAGTTCTGTCCAACTTTCGAATCCCAAGGAACAAGCGGGCTTGCCCGCTAGTATGTACTATTAAAATCTGTCGCGTCTGTCTGTTTGTTTGTGGCATCATCTCCTACAGAACGGCGAGGGGTTGAGTTTCGAGACTGCTACGCCTTGGATCCCCAAAAATTCGTGGTAAGAAATTTCTCCCATTTTCATCTTCGTAAGCCTTTAATTAGCCGAGATATTAATTAAGCCTCTGAAAACATTCATTTTTGCACCCATTTTTTCTCTTGGCGACAATCTCGCAAACTGGCGATAAAAATCTGTTTTATTTCGAAAAGTGAGACCATTTCTAGCTTTCATATCGTAGAGTTTGTTAGCAAAGTATTTGTAAGTTTAACAAAATATGAAATAAAGGTAGCACTGCCAAACATTAGATATATTATTCCGGATTCCAAAAATTCGTGGGAAGAGATTTGAAACTTTGTCATCTTCGTACGACTTTAATCAGCTGAAATATTAAATAAAAACTCTAAAATGGTTAATCTTTGCAGTCATTTGTCCGAGTGGCAGCAGTCTCGAAAAGCATTGCCCCTGCTGGCTTTCAAATCGTAGAGTTTGTTAATAAAAAAATTATAAGTTTTACAACATATGAAATAAAAATGGCATTGCCAAATATTAAAAATATTATTATTATATAAGTTCATATTCTGACGTTCAAGGAAGTAAGCGATGTGACATTATTGTATGTCAAAAACGTTTCGTTAATGTCAGCATTTTAAATAAATAACTGCTGTCGGCATCAATTTTTTTCAGATTTGGATAAGTGATACGACATATTATTGCCATGTTGTAGAGACATTAGGTATTTTTGAAAGCAGGAGATCCGAAAAATCAGCAATACCTTAGTCGGGAATCGAACCACGGACCTCTCGACTACGCGTCGAAAGTGCTGACTACTACACTACGAAGGCATGCTAAGGAGGCGGGAGAAATACCTTATGTACTTCCCCTTTTAAAGGGTGACTGGGGATTAGAGGCCCCAATCGCTAACTCATGGGGGTGGAGAATAATCATCCACCACCTTTTCGTTCAGACGCCAGTTGCGCCAGAGTCATGTATTTTTTGGAAGCAGGAGTGATGAAAAATGAACAATGTTTTCTCCGGGACTCGAACCACGGATCTCTGGAATGCGCTTCCAGCGTGCTGACCACTACACCACGAAGGCATGCAAAGAAGGCAGGAGAAATAGCTAATTCTTTTTTTTATATTGAGGAAAAGGTGTTACATTAGATTAAATTTAATCATGACGTCATACGTATACGTATTAACCTAAAGTGTCAAAAGCTTCGTTTCTTGGTTTGGCAGCAAGAAATTATTTGTGAGTTGGTTGCTGCTTGGAAAGACTGTACTGATTTCATTCATATTAAAGTGTTTTATGCATTTTCTTTTTAGGTGTACATAGAACTTATCAATTTCGCTTTGGCTGCAGTTCGCTCATCTGGCGGGCAAGCTCGCCAGAATCTTCAGATTTTCCGATAGGCTGTCCCACGCGCTTGACTTAAAATTATTTTATTCTGTATAACCGTGTCAATGCTTGCTTTCAAATTATTGAGTATGTTAATGAGGTATATTTTAAACTTTTACAAAATGTGCAACGTTAGAAAATAAATAATATTATTCTCTGAAAATATTTAATACTTTTTATTAGATAGATCATGATGTAATGCACTTTTATTATTTAAATCAATTCGATCCAACAGTAAGAAACAAATACTTTTAAGAACTCTATCTATTGCTTTAAATTTCTAGCTATTTGCCGAATGTCAACAGACTCGAATTAAAAGTGAAACGAAGCATTTATAGTGATCGCTGCACAATCCCATTTCGAGACTATTAACCTGTTTTGGGATCAAAAACATGAAAATCTTTACACTGCAATATTCAATAACTGAATTTGTGGAGAAATGCCTTTAACACATTAAATGTTTTTTGCATGGTAAAGCTGTGCAATTTTACTTTATCCAGCCACACTTAGGTCCCTTTTTGTTAAACAGGTAATATATAGGCACTAAAAGGAATATTATATCTTTCACTGAAAAAGATATGTTACAATAACTTCATATATGCAATGGGAATAGTTTTACATGTATTCGTAAACGTCAATGATTGAAGGAAGTAAAATAATTTTTGCATTTATCTGAGAGAGTTTTTTCTTCTTCTATTAATGCTACGCCGGAGATCAAGTAAATCAAGTAGCCGGAGAGCAAGTCGAAAGGAAATAATTGGGATTTCGACTACAGATATAAATTAAAAGAAAGTCTGTTTTACGGCAATCAGAGAAAATATTTTGCAACAATTTACGTTATAAGACAAAAATATCTTGCATGGAGACGGAACTGACAAAATGCAACTATGTTTGCTTAGTACATCTTTTAGAACTGAGCATATCTCAGTGCCAAATATCTTGGAAATAATCAAAACAGTGCAGCTGGACAAAGTGCATCACGGTTTTTCTATCAGTATTTGTAAACTGCATATTGAGAACCTGTAGTTCAATCTACTTGTCGTAAATAACTTTCAAAATTAAATAAAAGCTTCTAAAATGGGTATTTGATTGTAATATGTTTCCATACAATTTATATCAACAAAATATGAAATCGCATATATAAATTTGCAAATTTAATTTTATTTAGCCTTAAGAATAAGTTATTTGAAAGTGGAAATTCCACAAGTGAAGTTAGTGTACATAATTTTTTACAATATGTATTAATGATGTGCATTAAGTGATTAATATTATAGGATAATTAGTGTAATAAGGTATAAATACGGATAATTAGCGGATTTATAATACGTGTTATTGCATTTTCATATAGTCTGCAATTTCAAAACAAATTATTTGTGTAAAATCTCATTTACCTCTCCTCCAAGAATTTTATTTTATACTTCAGCAGTTCAAAAGATATCGTTTTCTTTCAGGTCACCTGTTAAATTAAAGGAAGGTCAATATGTTTTATTATCGACCTCCTCTTAAATTTGCCTACTCTTATGTGGATTTATAGTAAATTTTCTGAAACAACAGTTTTAATTTCAAGCTTCGATAATAGTCTTCCAGATGTCGTTTTTTATTCCACAATCTCATTTATAATTTTCTGCTTGGAATGCTATAAGAATGATGAATAAATTAAAGCAATATCTACTGTTTGCTGCTTTCATGAGACTCAAAATGATAGTCATATTGAAACTCATATTCCATTGTAAACATACATGATAGGCTAAATGGAAAAGATCTTTTCATGCATATATGCAGTAGCCTAAAAATTGCACGAAATGTAAATGTTATCAAGCCAATCAAGACATGCAAAGAACGCATAAAGAAAAATTTCATAACAGATTTAAAACTCATAACTTTCTTTCCTTTAAGTAGCATTGAAACGCATGCCGCTGGGTAATAGCTAGTGGATTAATAATTTCTTCTTTAATATTAACTAAAGAGCTTGATCCATTTTAACGACTCTCGAAAACAAGATTTCAGAATTTTTTTATAAGGGTGCGGCGACATTTTCCTGGCTTTTGAAACACGCTTTAGAGAGACACTGATCGCAAAGTAAATAATCTGTTAACTGTCCTAATTTCAAATTGCTGTACTTTAATTTTGAACTTTTATTTAAATTGTTTGATTAGTTAATATTAGGAAGTGATTCATTAATCACTTTAGGAAAATATTTAATTTTTGACTTGCTTTAAGCAGCTACATTTTTCTAGTTATTGACAGGCACGTGGGAAAATTGCATAATTCTTTCCAGTATCATCTTGCTGTTGTAAAAGAGCTCCCGTGCACCAGATACTGATATTCGACTGCCATATAATAGACACAAGGTCGAATCCTAAGGTCATTACCATCTTCAAGGTCATGCGAAAAGCCTGAGCTGCATTTTACATGAATGGTAATCGATGGCAATGCAAGCAAGCAACTGCATATCAGTCAGCACCAAGAGACCATACCAGCATGTGATCGCTACAAATGAGTGTGTAACTAAACCACTTCAATCCTAGGTTTATTATATACTAAGCCATATTGACAAGGAGTGCTGTATACCAGGAGTTCTTGTCCGGAATGGAGTCTTTGGGTACGGAACCGCGAATTTTATTAGCAGGGGGAAAATATTATAGTAAACTACATTAATTTTATTAGGTTTATTTTCATTTGATATTTTATCCCATTTTGATGTCCAAAATTGTTCCCAGAATATTACTTATTCATTATAAGAGCCATCATCGAGTTTCACTTATTATAAATATGCATTCATGTTTACTTTATTTATCTACATGCTTAATAAATTAATGTTTGTAGTAGTACAGTGTACATTGGCAGAATGCGAAGGGAATGAATGATATTATCATTATGTTTTCTTAAGGGGGGTAAGGACCTTTGAACCTTCAAAAAATCGAAATTTAAAAAAATATATATTTTGAATATTCATAGAATTCTGAATACTGTGCAAAAAACAGAATCAAAATATCATGATTATTTTTCGAGTTATGAGCTTTTATATAAAGCTCACTCTAGAAAATAACCATTTAAAGAGACGCCAGTGTTTGTTTACGTTTGTAGCTGTTACTTCTGCGTTTGTCCCACTCACGTGTTTTATGACTTTAGACTGGGATATTTTATCTTTATTTCTTTCCCCATGGTTTATTTAATGCATGTTCGTACAGTAGGAATGCTACCACTCAACTTATTTCATTTCACATTTGTTTATATCTAGGGAAAGCGTGGCGAATGATTTGTTTGATTTTCAGTGAGTGAATAACTGTAGATTTTTATCTAATTTTCCATATTTTGCTTGAAAACAAATTAAACTATACGTTTTATTAAGCATGGGAAAAGATTATTATCGATCTGTTGGTTATAGATCCAGGAAAAGGCGATTTCATGGCAAAAAGTCTGACAATTTGAATGCAAATCAGAACGTATCTGCATCTGAGAAAAAAATAAAATTGGAAACTTCACAGAGCAAGTATGAAATTGATTCTTCTCTGAAAAATAATTTTCAAGGTTACAGAATTATAGATATTTGTTTAATGCTCCAAGAACTTAAAAATTATCTTTGTTGCAAAATTTGTCACTCAGAAATTGAAATAATAGAAAGTAAAGTGACTGGGATATCATCAACTATGTCCATCAGTTGTACAAAATGCTCGCAAATTAACGAATTTCAGACATCACGTATGATTGGTGTGAAGCAGAATCAGTGTGAAGTAAATTTAAGAATTGTGTATGCTATGAGATGCATAGGTCAAGGCCTAGCAGGTTTGGAAAGATTTTGCAGCATTATGGATTTCCCTGCTCCATTATCTCAAAAATCTTACGACAAAGCTGTGAAGAAGATTGGACAAGCAGCAGCTACAGTTTCTAAAATTTCAATGAAGGAAGCTGCATTGGAAGAAATATCATTATCTGATAATTCTGAAAATATTACTGTTTCGGGTGATGGTACCTGGAAAACAAGAGGCTTCAGCTCCAAAATTGGCGTATGTACTCTAATCGGATCAGAGAGTGGAAAAGTTATTGATGTTGAAGTGCTAACTTCTTTTTGTAAAGGTTGCGAAAGAAATGTAGCTTCTCATGACTGCGTAAAAAACCATGAAGGCTCGGCTGGAAAAATGGAAGTCATTGGAATGCTACGCATGTTTCAGCGTTCAATAGAGGAGAGAAATGTGCGTTACTTAAAATATCTTGGCGATGGAGACTCAAAAACATTTTTGGAAATCAGCAAAGACAAGCCATATGGTCAAGAAGTGACTGTAGAAAAACTGGAATGCATTTGCCATATTCAAAAAAGGATGGGCACCAGACTTAGAAAGTTAAAAGCTGATATGAGAACAAAAAAATGTGCTGATGGTAAACCACTTTCAGGTAAAGGACGGTTAACAGACAAGCTAATTGACCAACTGACTAATTATTATGGCAATGCGATACGAGAAAATAGTGGATCTTTACAAAACATGCGAAAAGCAGTGTGGGCAGTATGGTGTCACACAAGATCCACTGATGACGAGCCCATGCACTTTTTCTGTCCTGAAGGAGATAAGTCATGGTGCAAGTTCCAAAAGCACGAAGCTTTAGAAGATTCCAATAAAGGAATTTTTCATCATAAGAAGACTGTACCTTCAGCTGTAATGGACTGTATAAAAAAGGTTTTTACAGACTTATCTGAACCAAAGCTTTTAAAGCGGTGTTTAAAAGGAAAAACGCAGAATCCAAATGAATCCTTAAATTCTATGATTTGGAAATTTTGTCCGAAAACTTCTGGGTGTGGTGTAAAAGTTGCCAAAATTGCTGTTGATGAAGCTGTGGTAGCTTTTAATGAAGGTAATAAGGGTCGCCTAGATGTAATGAGAGAAATGGATATCACCCCAGGTCATAATGCTACTACAGGTGCATTTGTTGCTGATAAACGAAGGATTCTCGCAGCTGAAAAGAAAGCCTGTTTAATGACAAAAGAGGCCAGGAGAGCTAAGCGAATGTCCCAAAAGAATGCTAATGCATTATTATCTGAAAAAGAAGGAAATATTTATGAAGCAGGTGGACACTAGCAAGGGAAAAAAATGTATTATTGTAAAAAAATGTAAAGTTTAACTTTAAAGTCATTTTTCTCAAAACTGTGTTTTTGACACTTATCCGTAAGATTTAAAGAAATATTATTGATGGAATTTTCTGAAATTGCACATATATGTTAAAAATACCTATATGCATAGAATGAATTAACATGAAAGTGATTTTTAATTTTTTTGTTTTGTTTTGATCCATATTAGTAAAAAAAAAGGTAAGTAAATTAAAATTCAATATTTTTCTCAATTTTAAAAATATTAATTATGAATATAATTGTAATTCCTTAATTCATTCTATACCCAATACATTTAGCTTTATTTTGAATCAAGAATCGAAAGTGTAACTACATTTTATTTAAAGATATCTTACGGACAGTAATATGCTATTATGTTTCATTTTCGATATACAATCAATATTTAAAATTTAATTTTAAAAAAAGTTCTCAACTTAAACTTCTCATTTAACTTGTTTTTATATCTGCATGTTTTTATTTATATGTAGCGTAAATTATATGACTGTGTGGTTAATATCCTGTATATGAGGCCATTTCAAACATTGGTAAAAAAATTGGAGAAAAGTGAGCTTGAAAGGTCCTTACCCCCCTTAAGGAGAGGGCTGATGGTGTTAACACAATTCTGCTAACTCAATATTTATTTAAGGCCACTCATTAAAAGAATGACAGTTATTTATTTTACTCATATATTTCCTGTAAGCTAATTATGAAGGTCTCATTTGATAAGGTACACAGATAAACAATATCTAAGCAAATAAACTATCACGTTTTGAGCTGCATAATGTTGAATCGTTAAGTAAATTACCTCGAAACCCTCCTTTTCTACTTCCCAAGTTTATCCAACTCTTATTAACAAGTATTAAATTAATTAACTAATTCAATCAGAAATTTAGTTAGGTTTTATTAAGGACTAAATGTAAATGTCGTGCTTGTGAGAATGGCGAAGATATTATATCCAAGATAAATCTATTTTTAACATTTTTGTATTATCTATAAACATAGCCTTTATGTACCGGAACATTTACAGAGGTTAAAGTATCGTTTAAGAAAACAACTATAGGTTTAAAATTTTTAACTCATATATTATTTCAACAACCTGGAAAATGCTATAAGCCATACGGGTTAAGAACCCAACTTAAAAACTTGTCAGGACTGAGTGTTCTGTGTATGTTCTTTGCAAACATGGTGAAGTACTTACAAGGGTTCCTCTTCTCAAGTCCTGAACTGGAACAGGGAGCGGAAAATACGCTATGTTCTGGTGTAGATACTGTATTGGCGAATAACTGCCCTTGAAAGGGATTTGAAATCCTCTTTTATTAAATCATTATTTACACACTTCCCAACTCGAGAGAGATACAGAAAGTAAAAGACCACACTTGGGCCTAACTTAACAAATCAAATAAATTTAAATAAATATCTAAATCTAAATAGAAATTAAATTAAACTTTGCTTCGCAGAGCAAATCGCGGAGTTTGGCCTCTAACTAAAAGGTTGCGTAGCAAGATATACTAATACTAGCGCACTTCAATTTATTTCAATATGCAATCACGTAGTAAGCACTATGGCTTATAATTTTAGCTGCTAGCTGGTCAGGCGAGCGTCGAGCAGAATGACCGTGATCTGAGACTAAAGCTCTCTCACACTGAGAGGTTTCTACCACTGATGGCTGTACTTCAAATTAGCGTAAGCTGAAAACGCGCGCTTCTTCTGACGGGAAGTTGAAACAGAGAAGAGATAGAAAGATTTAAATTAAAATAAAACTTGGTTAGTTTAACTAAAACCTTACAAACTCTTGTACGAACACACTATCGAAGTTTTCGCTCCACTCTTCCACTGCCTGTCTATCTCTATTGCCGGCTCATCGCCCGAAATTAGGAGGCAACTCATTGGCTGACCGAGAGATGCATGACAGTAAATAAGGAAGAATACCCATCACGAACAAAACAGTACAGATTTGGTCGATAATATAGTGATTCAAAACATATTAAAAGATGAAATTTGTAATATCCTAGTTAAGTTAGAGTTTCTTAAAGCTAGAATAATGAAGAACTTTTTAGCGACTATTCGCAGAGTTCTTGTAAGTAACAAGTTTAAAGAAGGGTTAAATTAGCCTTTATTCTAACTCAAAATAAATGAATAAATGGGCACTTTTCGTGCTTACATTAAGCCTTGGGCTTTAACTCAAGATGGAAAATATAAAACTAATCTAATGTTAATTATAATAAAACTCTGGAAGCTGCCCATAATGAACTAACAAAATTACCCATATTTAAGATCACCGACGTATACTAGCAGGCAAATAACAACAAGGCCAACTAACAGTAAACTTAGACTAGAAACAACAATGTGCCTGAAAGGCAGAAAACATTCTCATACGCTCTTTTATTGAAGTAACTCAGACTTCAACTTAAAACACTCGTTTCTACTTCATTTCCATCAATCGAAATACTGAAAACGCATTCTGGTAATCAAATGAAGGTAGGAAATAATGAAAGTGGGTGGTAAAAAGACTTGAGTCAAAATAAAAATGACTTTTAAAACATAAACCCTACAAACTGATTATTCAGTTTCAGTTGTTGTAGAAAGCATATCTCATTTACATTATCTGCTGTATATGTAGATGTGTTAAGACATACATTTTAACACATTTTCAAAAGTAATCCACTACTAATATTAAAGATTAACTTTTTTGAACCATGGAATTTATTTGTAAATATGCATTGCCGATAGGAATGTTCTTAGAAAATTTCCAAATTTGAAGGAAACGCTTGTTTTTTGAGTTGCTGTGTACAGAAAGAAGTTGCATAACGAAGTTGAAAATGATAAAACATTTTTAGTATGTAACTTTCCAAAATAAATAGTTTAACATTGGACATTTACTTTATTCCCCTATATTTTTTTGTCTTTATTACAATTATATCAATATATCACACTCGGGTTCGGTTTCGCAAAATAAGTATAAATTGTTAAAGTTTCTCTAACATAGGCAGATATACACATATGCATGTATGTCAAAAACATTAATTTTTATTATTTCCTTGATTTCACATTAAACATTCATAGCTCAAGATCTAATATTATAATTTTTAAAGAAAGATATAAGATAATGCAATAAAAGGGCACTCAAATAATTATTTTACACTAATCTTGGAATTAAATAGCTTTCAAAAACGTTAACTAGTTAATAATTGAATTTACATAATCCCCATAAATATTGTTACGGATTTTGTACTTATTTTGCTATTTTTAGTTGAATTGTAATTAAATTGTTTCATTTTACCGTGGAATGCTGCGCGCGAAGAGTTTTAAGAGAAAGCTACGCCGAAAAAGTAAAAATACAGGAGCACGCGCATTTAACATTTTAATAAATAGTTATCTCGCAATTGTTTTTTCTGTCTAGAAAAATCAAGAAATTCCAAAATGATTTCGCGGAGGATTAAAAAGCTTATTAAAAGCCGGATTAACGCATCTCAGCTCAGTAGTTGTTTTAAGCGAATTGTGGACGTTTACTTATTTTTATCGACCTTTGCATTCAATCCATTACGAATCCGTACGTATGCAACAATATCTTAAGCATCATATAAAAATTACCGTAAACTAGTAGGATTAAATGAGTGTTCTTCCTTACACAATGGGCACTCATATCTCGCTTTAAAATTAGGTAAAGCGTACTTATATGAGCAGACTTCAGAATTCCAGGAAAACCAAAATCATTTCTGTGACATTGAGGAGTTACTCATTAGTCTCAAATCCACTCAAAGCAAAAGCACTACTGGCTTGATGTGCAAAGATTTTACCAGTGTCCTTTACCGTAGGTGAGGAACAATCCTCTACATTATACTAAAAATTAGACATTGGTTAGCGTCTCTGACTGACGTTATTAAGGACCCGGGTTCGAATCCCGGAGAAGGCATAGATGTTTGTAAACGTATAGTGTTGTTGCGGCATTTTAAATGTGCGACGAACCGAAGTCCTCTCGTATGGTTTGGTGAAAGCTGAGAGGGGTGGGAAACTCTCGTACTAGTCCACCCGGGGTGCTTTCTATTAAAATTGGGGGCGGAACTGAGTCAAATCGCACTGTTACCTGTTAGGTGCTCAAGGCTTTTGCCAACGCCAGGCGTAATCTAGTGCTCATTGCCCCGAGGAATTTCGTAAGCCTGGGCTGACTACGTCAGACCAGTGAGCATAAGTGACAACAACAACAAAAATTACACAGGAACAGTTTCTTAATAGTGCCTTAGCCAGGAATACATAATTCATGCTGTCCCAAAATCGTCAAAATTGATGACCGGAATTTAGGCTTCTAAGACCTGGTCGTTGACGTCATTTTCTTCTTCAATCATTAAATAGCCACTCTCTTATAACATTTCTGAAGATCATCTTATTACGATTTATTTGGATGTAGGAGAGATAAAAAATGAGCAATCGCCCAGACTTGAACCACCCGGCCTCTTGAATATGCGTCGTGCGTGCTGACTAGTATACTACGAAGTCATGTTAAAAGGCGGGAGAAATGCCTTATAAGCTTTCAAAGAGAAATAGCATCGGGATTTCCTCGCGCTCAACTCACCGTAGGCAGGCTCTCAGTATTAATCACCACACCATTATTGCAGGGGATTTAAACGTTTATGTCCCCTCTCCTTCATCATCTATGCACTTAAGTGAAACAGTTATATTACATATTACATACATATTTGAAGATATCAGATATATATCCCAAAAACCGAATAAGTAACTGAATGAGGTTGTCTAAATTAAAATTAGTAAATTAATTGAAACTAAACATTTAAATTTTTAAAAACGAATATCAGATTAACGAAGGGAAAGAAAATATTTTTTAATTAGATAATTAATTAACAATTCTAATACAGGTAATCTCTTGAATTTATTCGTCTTTTTTTTGTTTCTTCTTCTTTTCTAATTTTTACGCTATACTTTTTACGCTATACTTTTCAAGAAAAACTTGTAATACATCTTCAAAAGAAGAATAAATAAAGACTTTTAATAGTACCTAAATTTAAAAGTACATAAATTTAAAATTCTATAAACTGTTACACATAGGATTAATTTTCTAAACATGTTCAGTTTTTAAATGCTTAAGTTTCCTTCTTGCTCCTTCATAAAAAAAATATTTAAATAATCTAAGGACACAAAATATAGAGGTAAAAATATTCCTTGTTCCTTCTTGCGCAAATCAATTATGGGAACCTACATTTGCAACTTTTAAGCCTTAAAAACACATGTCTAAGACTTATCGTCAAGCGATGATTTGTAGGTGCTTTCTTTTTTACCACGATATTTTTGTGACGACGTTTTAAAACTGTGATGCTGTGAACCGCTTTATTTTCAACTCCGATATTTTAAACCACGATATTTTAGAGCAGAAGCTTTTTTCCTTGCCTTTTTTTTCTCCTACGTTGTTTTCTATGACGATGTTTTCGCCTTGCGTTACTTCTACACGAAGTTTTCGTCCTCGATATTTACACATGTAAATTCCATGCTATTTTATTTAAGTTATTTGTAGATTCACTTAGCTTGTTTACGTATTTATGATGCTTATAGTTACTTATTTATTAGTATTATTTACAGAAACGGGGACTGATTTCATTTGATTTCGTTTCTCCAAATATCTGAACAATAATATATATATAGAGAGAGAGATGGAGAGAATAAAGTAAAAATAAAGCATTTAAATCCATTTCATATTCAACCAGGAGCAAACCATTCGCAATAAAATCGAGAAGCACAGAGACTAACTGTATGAAAAGGTGCAAAAATGTGTAAACAAAAAGTGAAAACAGTATCAGAAAAAAAAAAGGTTACATCGCCGTCAATTTGCTGCTCGTCGTCAGGGAATTGGTGCAACGAAAGATGCCTGTGAATCAGTCTGTTTCTGAATTGAAAACGACACAAATTATAAATTAGAATTTAATAACTATTTCGCTAAATCGCTGAATATTAGTCATATAATTTTATGTTGGTACAATCCCTCCAGGCTGGAGCAGATAGATTAAAAATGCAAAAAATAACTGAACTTCTAAATAAATAACCTAAAAAAATCATAAATTTGCTTAACATGTCAGTAAAAGATTATTTTTTTGTGGAGTAGGCTAGATAACTAATGTTTTACACGCAAGTAAATCCTGAATTACTTTACACTGTAATCATAAGAGACAAAAAACTTAAAAAGAAAGGAAACAAATTAATTCTCGAAATTTTAATACTAGTAGAGCAACAATGGTTTTTAAAATAAAAATTCTGTATAATACATAAATAAGAATTCTAAGTATTATAAAATAAAGTGGATTAAACTAGAAGCACATGAGGCAAAAAGAAAAATGAAAAAATCTGCTTTAAATCACAGGGAGCAATTAACCCTAATATGTGGTTTGTAATAAAACCAGAATCAAATTAAGCTGTATTTTAATAATAACTCTTATAAAGTAACATTAATCATGTAGCACAGCATAAGGAAAAAATGTAAAAAGAAAAAACAGTAAACTATCTGGCTTATATATCCATAATTTGTATTGATACTTACTACATGCATCCCTTCAAAAGTTAAATCTTAACTGATTCAGCAATTCGCTTCAGTTCATAGAACGAAAACTCGCAGTGGTTAGCGTCAACATTGGTTTCGAAGATAGTTTAAAAATAACTTTGGAAACATTTTTAAAAAGGTTAGCGTTTTAATGACAAAATCATAGAAAATAGTGAAACATCTTATGGTAATAAAAATACGTATGTGGAGTCAAATGAAACCCATAAAATCCGAAATAAACATTCGACTTTTAGTCATTGTTTTGTAAGTTGGCAGTATAGAAACCAGTGCTTTAAAGAATACCCAACAAGTGGCAGCATACTTAAGAAAAGGATAAGCTTATGAAATCCATCAGCGAATGAAAATCTAGTATTGTGCGTCGTGTTTATCATTGTTTGACCCACTTGTCCATCGGTGATTTTTATACAACCTTCGACACCGAAGGACTTCCTTCATTTCGTATAGTCTTTATTACGAACATTTTGCCATCTTTTTTTCACCCTACAAGGAAGTGCATCAAGGTTTATTCTCCTCATTTTACATTATTATATTATTTATATGTTATGTTTCATGCTGCGTTTTTCACATATCTTGTTAGCCTGGAGTAGGGCTCAGGCCCAGGAAGTGTTTCATTTCCTGCGGCCACCTAAAAGGAGTCTATTATAATAGCTGAAGCTAGTGGTTGACAATCTCTGACTAACGGTGGATGAAATGGTCACAAATATAAACATTAGTCATGGCTCAGCCCAGGATGTGATTGCGTTTTGCAAACTGCTAGTAAAGTGGATGGCACGACACCTTATCCCTCACAAGAACTGAAAGAATGACACGTTGATGCATATGAAAAAATTTTTCCAACGCTTTGGAACAGAAGGGATACCTTTAGAGAATCGTTACAGGAGACAAACCCAATGCGAAACCAAGAGAATTAACAAAGACTGATGCAATTTCTCATGATCAAAACTCAGAAGTTTCGTACGCAGCCATTTTCATGAAACGTTACGCTGACTCTCTTTCGGGATCAACAAGACTTTATCTTCGATCGGCTTCTAGATCGATTTTACAATCCATATTCCAAAAAGAGTCTTTATTCTGTCCAGATGTACAGACGTCGAGCAAAAGAATAGTCCAGATGGATTTGAGAACGGCCAAAACGGATATTTCCGTTGAAAAAAATTGCTCGCTTCATTTACTTCGTACAACGAAGTAAAAATAATTAATTTAACTGTAAAATTCTAGCTAAATTAGCTTTACTTCCTCTGGCTAGATCTTCAGCTTGAATTGTGATGCAATGATTCGCTAAGTTCATCTATATCAAAGACAAGGCAGACGAAGAGTAAAAAGACACCTTTAAGAGTCAAGAAAATATTTACAGTCGGCATTCTTGGTGCTTACAAAACTAAGCAAAAACTTGTGGCTGTAACTCAAACGAGAAATATAAAATTAAAACTAAACCTACGTTAAGTAATAAACTAAAGCTGCACAGACAGAAAATAAAGCGAGATGACTCTTAGCCTTTCCACCGACGTAACCAAACCGGCAATTAATGTGTAGGGCGTAAAATATCAAGCTTAAATATCAGTGAAATAACATGGCTGAAAGCCAGAACTTGCTCTGTCTAAAGTAACTGAGACCACCAGCTTAAATAGTATTTTTCTACTCTACCTTCCATAACGCGCGAAACTGAAACACCATTCTGCCAAAAAAGCGTGGTTTGAAAGCATGAGCGGTAGGAAAGATTTCTTCAAAATAAAACTAACTGTTAAGTAAATTAAATAAATCTCCACATAATACTTTGGTATATTCCTAACTTTTATTGGTTTGTGACAGAAGAAAGATAAATTACACAGTTTGTTGCCAAGAAAAATTAATCTAAATATCAGTAACTGAAATTTAAATAGTTTTTTTTATATTGATATGCTCTGTCTTCCTATAATTTAGAAAGAGAAAACTGAACCTTCTTTTAAGAATTCGTTTTAGCAATTATTATTAAAACGTTTCTCTGAGCATTTTTATACGTCTCTGAAAATAAATATATTATGGATTATAATAAAAATAACGCACTGTTAATTATTTCATTAAAACATTTTAAAAATTTAACATATCATACAAATAATAATACTGAATCATTGCTAGAATCAGAAAGTCCTGAATGTGCAAATATGTCCTGAATGTGTGTTATGCAAATAGGTTGTAAAACATGTCATGGTTTTATAAGTAAGTAAATATAACTTACGCAATTACTTGATGCATTTTAATGTACGGTTTTTGAAAAAGATTTAACATCACAGTATAGTATGTAAATAAAGCCAGCAATTAAATATGTTTTTATTTATTTTGAATGCGAATAATTATAAAACAATTTTGAAGATAATTCTATTACATCAAAAGTAATTTCGTATTTATTTAATAGTGCTTTAAAATATAAAACTGAATGCATTTATACATCATATTTAGGAACAATTATAATTAAAATTTCTTCTTGAAATTAAAGAAAGTAGATATTTCCCAGCCTATGCATAAGATTTAGATTAGAAATTCAATCTGCATGATGAATTCCTTTAATTAATTTTTAAAAAACGACCAATATCTCGTACCATTAAAGTCATTGAAAATGAAGACACATACAGCTAAGAGTAAGAGCTGTTTTATTATCTAAGGAAAAGTCATTTAATGTTTAAGGAAACTGGGTAAACTATAATAAACAATTTTAAAATGTTTAGAAACAAGTATTCTTATAATGATGAATTTTCTTTGCATTTTCGAGTTGCAGAAATTCTAAGAACCATTATTTTGAATGTTGACTAAATTCATTTCACTAATTGGAATACATTCTTCATTTTACACTTGAGAAACATTCAAAGAAATTTCAAAATGTTTTTTTAAATCTTCCATTAAAATATATTTGAAATGTAAATAATTTATTTTCATTGTGTTTGAAAATTCACTGAAAGTAATATATATATAAATTTATATATGCATTCTTTTAAGTCTGTTGGATACTGAACAGTGTATTTTCTTTAGAATGTTGCTATCGTTATTCTCTTTGAAACTTCTAAATTATGTAAAAAATAAAATCTATCTCCCTCTTACTCCTTTTTGTCTCATGATATTTTATTAAGCCAGTGAATCCAAGTGCTACAATAAAATGCTGAGTCTCTCGTATCGGCCAAATAGAGACGAGAGGGTTTCTTTACTCTTAATTACAAGGCTCTTCCCATTTACTAGAAAGACAAACTTCTTTAACCACCAGAATATTTCTTTATACTCAACATTTGCTAATGGGTATGCATGTTGTGCAACGCAGTTGCTTTATTTCTCGTTGAAAAGTTAAAGAGGATTCTTCTCTTACATGTCCTCAATGAACGTAATTGTTGTGTGCACTTAGTCGGTTAAAAGGGGAACTTTTAAATTTAAGCCAATTATCTAAAATGGGCATTATCCAGATAGATATGATTTAAAACACTGTCACTTGTATTCTAAAAGTTACTTGGTTACCGAAACAAGAAGAAAAAGAACGATTAGATATGCATGTTTTCAGAGTAACCTAAAATTCAGGAAACTTTTACGCCATATTGTATTTTGGTAAGTAGTTAATACATCAAAACTGTATCACAGGAATACATGAAACAAAATGTTTTCTTTTTAAAAATATTGTTATGCAGTCTCAAACTATAGTCAAATTTGAAACATATTTCACCAACAAAGGAAAAGTAAACACCTGATGTTACATTTGGTAACTTCATTAATAAGCATTGCCTAATGAATGTAAAGAAGTGATTAGAAAGGAAATAACATTTCTTAGAAAATATCGAACACATACCGTCACATAAAAAATACCGTTCCCTAAAGGAGAATCATCTCTGTAACTCCAAGCTCCCAAAATTCTACCCACTACCTTTTCTACGAACAGGGAAACATTACCTTTTCTTGAACAGAGCTCTGTCTGGGAGCTGAATCAAAAACCTTGACCGGAATCAGAGAACTCATTCAATGTTTTTGGCTCAATAGTTATAGACTTTATATGGTATCCCAAGATATTGTTACCTTGTGCCCTGGTTTCCAAAGCTAATTGTTATATGCCTAGCATATGTTTTGTTCAAACCACAGGCAAAAGAAAGGGTAAAAGATCAAAAAACGCAATGCGTTTCCTGTATAACTGATATAGATGGAATACGTATAAAAATGTCTTTATATATGGAGATGGTTTTAAATATTAATAATGCTTCAAATAAAACTTGCTGAATTTCGGGAAAAATTACGAAAAATGCAAGAAACGTTTTAGTCGAATGTATACATAAATATCTTTAAATCGAATTTTTAAACATTTACAAGCTCGTTATAGTCGCATAAAGTAACGTAAAGTGTACAGGAAACCGAATGGAACTAATCATTCTTTATATCCGGGGACTCATTATAGATCAGGCTTCTTCTAACGGAATTTGTTTGGGTAGAGCTGCGCGGCCCACTAGTGGCCGCTTTTGTGAGATAGCTCAGCCCTGGAAACTCCTAATAATTTCCAGGATCCTTGCGAAAGAACTAGTGTTTATGCCTTTTTGTTTCTTTTCACTTGCATCTGTAAGGAAAATACGAACAAGTTTTTTTCAGAAACACTTTCAAGAAAGACACTATTAAAAACATTCACTTACGCTAATAATTCTAGCTAAGTTTATTCGATTAAACAATTTTCAGAACGATTAGTTATTCTTTCTATGAGTTTGAAAATTCTTCTTAGAATGGACTTAGAATAGAAAACTGGTTTAGAGAAATATCAGCAAGCTAGTGTGTGCTTGAACTTCAGATGAGAAGATTCGAATTGGTAATTTTGTATTCAAAATGCTAAATATGCAGTAAATCACTTTACAGGAATATATTTGACGCATTACAGAAACTTAAAGTTATTTTCCATGAAGCTATTATTAGTCAATTTATCGAAAGTAAGCTTCTACAACTGAAATGTAAATATGCAAGACAGTAGCAAAACTCATAATTACAATAGGTATTTTGTATAAAAAATAACAAAACATTTAACTTCTTATTTAGGTGAAAACAGACCCACTGTTAACTTGATAAAATTTATTTTACTAAACGAAACACGTGCTTTCTACAAAGGTATTTGCACCGTTTTTCACGGTATTACAGAGTACAGTCAGTAGTCACACTTTGAACTACTAAAAAACTTAAACACAACACAATGCAAGCGCATCTAAAAGGCAAATCTCTCACGGATATCTCAATACTCCGAATTCAGCTCGCAACTAACAACTCAGAGCAGATGCTGTCTCCGGTCTTGTATAGTTTTCATCCGGCAGCGGAAAAATCTCTAGCAAATTCTATTTCCCGAAATTATAGGAAATGGAAGCCATATACATATAAGGGCCAGATATAGTTACAGTTGCATGTAGTGATCAATTATATTTTTTCATTTACAATACACATTACAGTTATACAGGGGCCGTATCAAAATGTCGCCATATGGTCACCTGGCGACCTTTTTTCTCCGAAACCGTAGCTAGCTTGGCAGTATCTCGCCAATTAAGCGAGGTAGCCATTTGTTCAATGAAAAAAGACTTGCCATTGTATTCTTACGTTCCCAGCAAAGAACTGCGTCTTTAGATTTTCATTTTCCATTATGCAAAAAGAAAAATACTACAGTTTCCCATATAATTTCACTAAAATTATTTAAATATGTGCAAAACTCGTAACAATAATATCTTATGTGTCAATACAAGATATTATTAACATTCTATATCTAAAGCACCAATTAAATAATTAACGACTAAAAGTTCCATTTAGTGTGGCTGGCAAGGTATTAGATGACTTCTACAGGCTGGGCATAAATGCTTGAAGCAAAATAGCCTGTGAGCCGTCCAGTTAGCGGTGAAAAAATGTCCAGTACGAACCCGTACGCAAATAGAACAGGTATTAATTTCTCTTGAAATTTATTCCCAGTCTCTGACTCCATATTTTATTATTACAATATAAGGGGTATGTTGGTAAGAATTATACGATTTTAAAATGAAATAGCAACAGTGTTAAAGATGTTGTTATTCTTAATCGTGTTTAACATGCTGTGATAATTTATCGTGGTTATATATACATGTCAGATGTGGTTTGACTCAGTCCAAATGATGACGACGGTAATGGCATTTAGTAATTTAATGACGAAAACACGCGAAGATAATTAACACGAAGATAACACATAAAAACAAGTAAGAAGAAAATAGGCTTGTCTATGGCATCATCAAAACAGAATAACAACATAAGAAGAATTTCAAAGTCATGGCTTCATAAAAGCAGAATAACATCATAGAATTCCATCGTCGCTTCTGTTTTCATCTCCTGACTGGCGTCTCGTATGCGAAACGATCACGTGACCTCATTGGCGGTTCATTGTTGCCATTCTGAGTTGTAAAATGAACCTTGTGACACACTTACATGGTGTCTATAATTAAAGAACTCTATTTTAGAGCTGCCTACAAGCGAGCCAAATGATCAGAAAATTGTGAAATTTTGCTGTAGACTTATGGGATGAGAATGTTTTAGAGCGAAAAACAAAATTAGTTACAAATAGTGACACCAGAGACCATAATATTAATAAATTTCACATTTATCCATGTTTGGTACATAGCGTAAGATCAGATAAAGTTTTTGGATTGTCAGGGCTTTCCAGATGTTTCAAATTCCCTCAAATCCAAAAATAGCATGGATTAAAGTATGATCGGGGAGGTTAAACATTACGATAGTGCGGGATGTTTTAGCTAAATAATTTTACCAAAAACCATTTTACCATTGGTCTCGCTTGTAGGCAGCTTTATGTTAGGATTCTTTAATTATAGACACCATGCATGCTTCAATGATTCTAATTTTGAGTGAAAACTTTTTTTCTCAAATGAAGCTATTTTTACTTGAATAGTAGTTGTGTTAATGATCCAAATTTTCGTTTTCTGTGTTAGGGCATTTACCATTCGGTAATATGCACCCAAAACAACTGCATTCCCGAAATGTCCTGTATGATATAGTGTGTAGCAGAGCGACATCATCGGGTCAATTTGTTTCCAAAACGAGGTAAAGTTACAGTTACAGTGAATAGTGAGCGATACCTATAGATGATAAAAAATGTCTTGTGTCGAAGTTCGGAGGATATTCATTTGAAGGATAATGAGGTTCCAACCAGACGATGTCATATATCACACTGCTAACGCCAATGCCACTATCGACGTATTGCAAAAAAAAGTTTAGTAAAAGGATAATTGCACAAAATGCTACTTTTAGTTGGTCTATTTCCTATCTCTTTTTTTTTCTTAAGTAAAAGTTCTCACTAGGGTAACATTCAAATCCTCACAGCTCGATCAAGAGTAGACGTCTCTTGGCAGTGTATTGTTAGTTGATTTCCCAGAAGCTGTGAGTTTACTTCTTTAGTAGATTACATTTGTAATTAATTACTTGAAATCAGTGGTCTATGTGAACAAAATCACAAACCCTTGAAACACTGAGAAAAAACACTGAACGCTGCATCCGCGACATTAAACCGAGTAATTGCACATAGACATCGAAAACTGTTATCATCGAATCCGTCAAAGTCTACTTGAGGGCGTTATTGAAAATAAAACGTCATAAATTATACTCCAATATATATAAAAAGTTTGGTTGTATCAGAAATAGTTTTTATTTTATTTCGATTTAAAATCTTATCATTATTAATCGAAGATCATTTAGTAGTAAACGAAGCGATAATGCACATAAATGATAAGCTGTAATATTGAATGTTTAAATATATAAAAACGGAATTTAAACTTGTTGATGCTCGCAGTATGATACTTACTGTGAAATATTCTTTTAATAACGAATCAATATATCTTGATACAGGACTGCGTCTCTGCGAGTTACACTTCAGAATACTTTCGACCAGATAAAACAAAAAATAGTAGTCTCATTATTGTATTCATATCAAGCTGATAAATTTCAATTTACAATATAAAAAGTTCCATGTCTCCGTATCCGCAAGAAAATAAAGCAGACTGTTTTCTTCTTTAATTGCAGTTCTGGTTATTTTGATATCAACTGAAGTATCCTCTGTAGGTAATAAAAGACAGCTTTTCTTTTCATTTTCAGTGTCGCCCGAATTTAAAAATCTTTTCAATATAGACTGGCTTTTGAAATAACTCCATATTTTTTTTTCTAAAATGTATTTTGTATGTAATAACTGGCTTCATTTGATAATTTTATGCTGATATTTTTAAAAAAACCTTGCTCAAACGAAAGTATGCGTTTCTCAAAAAATGCAGGGGTTTATTTTTAAAAAAGGCGGGGTAAGATTTTTCCCACCTTAATAGTGTTGACATATAAATGGACAGTCCTATTTAAATAAGCGAAATTATGTATTTTCAAACATTCAAGATTAGCCAAATATTCATGAATAAAATGATAGCCTTTTACTTATAAATGAAGTTAAGCGTTTCTCATAAATATAAGGTTAAATAAGCAATGATGCAAAAAGAAACTAACATTTTCGTATAAATAGGTTAGATAAGAATTATTCAAAATATTGTTTTCAGGGAGGGTAATAGGAAGAAAACCAGTAATTCCTTCAAATCCAGGAAAACAAATTTTTCGTCAGCATATTGCCTTATTATACGCACGAACTGTGAATGGGAAGCAGAGCTCTTTGATTAACATTCATTGGCATATCAAATCATCCATAATTCATCGCATTTACATTATTAAGTGTCTAGTTTGGAGACAATGCTAAATCCAATATGTCATTTGCGTTCGGTACACATATATTCTTATTCTAAATTTATTTTGAGACTCTATAATAAAACAACAGATAGCGTTCCCACCAACTTTGGTGCTAATCAGTTCTTAGACTCTTAATGAAGTAATTAGCTTTAGGAAACATATACGGAACACAATTTTGTCGAAATGCAAGAATTAAATACTCTATACATCATTTTGAAAGTTTGAGGTATATGCAGTACTACCTAGGTTACAATTCAATACAAAACGATAGAACAAGTGCACACAATAATAAAATATAGCCGGATACAGCTAAGTAGGGAAATATTATTGGCTTTACAAAAGCTTGCTTTATTCCACTCTTTGTCACTTGGATTTTGAAAGACCTGCCTTAGTTTATTTTAGGTTTACAAAATCTTCATTCAACCGGATGGCGGTTAGCGGCACTGACTACTGTACCGAAGAGCCCAGGTTCGAATCCCGGAATAGGCATGGATGTTTGTAAATGTATAGTGTCTGTGCGGCATAAGAGCACTCTAAAGCTGAAAGTCCTCTTGATAGGTTGGTGGTAGGAAACGGGGGGGTGGGAGACCCGTCATCTGATGTCCTTCACCAAAATTGGGGGCGCAACTGGGCAAAGTCGTACTGTTACCCGAATGGTAACCCAATGCTCTTGATAAACACAAGCGTAATTTTGCCCCCTTGCCCCAATGAATTTCGTGGGCTTGCTCTGGTTTCAGAGGTCTGGTTTGATGTTACTGGTGGTCAGGTGGGATAAGACACAACAACAACAAGTTTAGAGAACCAAAGTGAATGAAATTTCTCTCTTAAAAATTGTTCAGCCTTGTAGCTTTTGTTTTATGTAATGACTCTGAAAAGGCATGAACTGTGAAAATCTCAGCTTTAATTGTAAAGGAACACAGCGGTTTTAAAGCAATTGTGGAAGATGTTTCGATTTCTTCAAAATAGTAGAGTAGAAAACAAGTGTCAATACAAGCACTTATATGCATATGAGCATTATTTCAAACCTTCCTTACCAGTATGAATATTCGATTTTGAAACTGGAAAAGGAAGACCGAGAAAATGCACACGTAGTTGTCTGATGGATGCAAACTGCAGTCTTCGATCACCGGTTAATTAGTCTTCTGTACCCGCTATTTTCGCCTCTCCCGCTCAATTAAACGTTCCGTGGACTCTGCAGCTACATCACAGGTTGCATTGCTTTGGTAGTCGTTCCAAATTTTTGCAGGTGCACCTGCAGTACATTATACTATAACTGTTAATTTGAAATGTGCGTATATTTTAAAATTAATTTTAGCTTTAAATTAAACATAATATTTCATATAATATGACAAGCTGTATATGGAGGACTGGAGAAGATTAGATATATTTCCTATATAAATTAATATGAATCTTAATTTTGCTTTTTAGCGCAACAAGTATTTTATAAACGCATTCTATACTTATGCAAAAAGAGGAGGAAACTCTATACTGAAGTGCGCTCTAAAAAGTGACAGAAAAATGAAGAATTGTTACAAAAGTAAACTGTTAAAAATATGACAGTTTAATAATATTAATTAAACATGATTTTAGTACATAACAATCTGTATTATCTAGCAATATCGAAACTTTTGTAGCTGTCATAGGTAAGCAAATTACGGTGAAGATGTGGATAAATGATGCTGGATACAAGTAAATTCCCTTTCAGTAGAAAGAGATTTATACGGTACATCCTATTCCATCTATATTGAATTAGCCTCTGCATGTAATAGCCATCTGCAACGCTGGATGTTTGTAAGGATGCGGCCAGCTTGGGAACATTGGGGGAAAATAACACTTCACAGGTAGTATTCGTTTGCGCCTCGTTAGGCAGAAATCGTTAAAGTGAGATGGACTTGTTGGCTACGAGATTGCTGGGTTTCTAGAGCTTTCTAGAGCTTTTCTAGTTTAAATCCTTTGCCGCCTGAGCTTGTTCATAACCATCGAAGAGTTAATAGGATATTCGGCGTTGGGCTAATCGAATTGTAAAGTCATTACGTTTTCTAGAACAAGAAATATTCATAAATAAACGGCCCTGTCGTTATATCGCGAATATTTCATTTGCGAAAGGTATATGCTGTGCAATACTGAACAAAATCATTAAAGAAGAATCTTCAGTTCCTTACATTTCTCTAAAGTACGACTGAAGCGACACCTAACTGATGAAACCTAGTTGGTTAAGAATTACCGTCCACCATTTCATAGCATTAAGGAATTGTGATGCAGAACATTTTGAAGCATTAATACTTCTCTTCCAAATCATGCAAGGGGGAAAATGACTAGCCCACAAAATAAATGTGGCCTTTCTGTGAAAGATATTTATATGTTTTCAATACTCTTGAGAAATATTTCTTTAAAGACAAAACAGCAAAACCTTTACATCGAAACTCTGTTAACGGAAGTTCTACTTTAGCTGACCCTCCCCAATAATAGCCATTTCCTGAATTCCAGGACCCTCAGAACAGGAGACTGTATAATCCTATTTAGCGTACTCTCTTTGGCTCCGGAAAGAATACTTAGACTCCTGAGCGACAGCTAAACGGGAGTGCGCACTGTTAAAGCAAAACGAAAAACGTGTATAATATACCGCTAACATTTTGCAGTGAGAGTGAGAATTTTAGTTAAGAGGGATATTAATAGAAGATATGTAATTGGTATGAATAAGCTTTTAAGAAGATTAAATGTCTAGAGTTGTAGGGTATTTTAAAAATGAGGGTCGAAATGGTCAAAAATGGGGTGTCAAGTGATGAGATGTATCCCTAATTGTTTATTTCTCCTTCTTGGTCGATAATATTAATCCTAGAAAACATAGTATTATGAATTTTACAAACTCTTGTTTCCTGCAGAAAACATATGATCAAGCATAAGAAAATAAAAAGAAATAGTAAGTTAGTAAATTAAAGTTAACAGGTTTTATGAACGAAATACGTGGATAAATCATATAAGATTTATTCTGAAAAATATGTCAAAAATTCTTTCC
>KK117469.1:32648-82270 GCA_000611955.2 Stegodyphus mimosarum
TACTACTGGGCCGGTTGACGAAATTCAACTTGCTTTTTTCATGTCTTGAAAGCGTGACTTAAGATATGTATTAGATTTATATACAGCATTGTTCAAATATAGGTATTTTGACACAAAATCGGACTTTATCTCAAATAACATGACAATTTTTTTCCGTATTTCGATTCTACGACTCAATCTACGCCAAACTCTCAATGGTAGTTCTCAAAAAATTAGCTCTCAAAAATTTAGTTCCTCAATGTTAATTGAGTTCGGTATATATTTTTAAATATCTATTTTTTATTAATTTATTTGATTCTTTCTTTGACCTTTCGAAATTTAGGTTCATTACAAATAACATTCGCCCATTTTTTTAAGATTTATTTTTAAAATCTGCATTTTTAAGTCATTTTATTAAATTTTTTGATAAAATTTTAATTATAACCTACAAAATTTTTACTATCATCTTAATTAACCAATTTAGAATTTTTTATTCAACATTTCCGAAGATATACGTGAATTTATATATTGGCGCGTTTTGAAATTTGACATATTTGTTGAAAGCGATTATAACATCAAATGTGGTTTAGGCACTTTGTTAAAATTATTTGAAAGTAGGAACGATATGACGTTTTCTTCCTCACTTGCATAACGGAAGGGAAAGGAAAAGAGGTTTGCTATATATTAAGAAGTTCGCCAAGTGAATTATTCTTGGTGCAAATTGAAAAAAATGAAACAAGTTAAATTTTTTAATTTCTCCGTAAATTTCGGACCAAATTTTACAAAATTTAATATTTAGTCATAATTTGGGTGGTAGAAACGAAATATGGAAAAAAATATTTGTATGTTACTTTAGAAAAAGTCCCATTTTGTGTCAGAATACCTATATCACAATAATGCTATATGTAAACCTAATCTATATCCTAAGCCGAGCTTTCCAGACATGAAAAGCGCAATTCGAATTTCGTCTATCGGCCCAGTAGAGCTAGATATATAGAACTGTCCCACTTTCAGTCCAAAGGGGCTTTGTCCCTGAAGGACGTTTTGTTTTCGTTTTGCGATTTTGGGTTGGAAACATTCAAAATCTGAATCACTTTTCAAACTGTTGCCACCAAATCTTGCAGCCGTGTATTATATTTAAAGAAATTAAGTAATGAAGAATTTGCGTAAATGTATGTACATTTCTCCAAATGTGAAAAGAGAACGGCCATCCAATTTTGAATAACGTACGTTTCCACCCGAATATGCACATCTGGAAGACGAAATTTGGAATTTGAATCTATTTCGTAAAACTTTAATGATTTTTTTATGAACAAACTCAAACGATTTAAAAGCGAGCAATGGCAACACTCTACGGAAAAAAAACCTTTTTATCTAAAGTGCGTGGAACTGTGTGTGGGAAATTTTAAAGCTATGCTAATTTTAAAATTATTTTGCTACATTACTGTTGAACTGAATTTTAGGGTATAAGTGCGAAGAACATGATAATTAATAAATGAGGGTAACAAAAAACGTTAAAAAATGTCCCTTTGGACGTAATTTAAATTCTGAAACCTTTCAGAGTTTTCAAATTTATTTTTTTTCTTTGAGCAGTGTACATACCAATACATGGTTGATGACGAGGCGTCAGATGCTGATAGGTGTTTGTCGCTGACAACGAACAAATTACAAATTTTGGGTAAAGGAAGGTAAAAGAGAAATTGTGCGTCTTTCTTTTAGTGGTAAATCAGGTAGAAAAACTGTTTGAAGAAGTTGTTCGTCGCTCGTCTCCCTACCGGACGCCCGCCCCTCGCACTCGATAGTGGTGGGCGTGAGGCAAAATTGGCTAACCTATGGAAACAGACTGTGCCCCCGTCATCTACAATAGTCAATAATAACTGTGGCACACTTAAAACATTTATTATAAGCTTTATACATATGTATATATAAACAAATGTAAGGTAGGACTATTAAGAATTCTGCGCCTAGGTTGCAGAGATTTAATTAAACATAATTTTAATTACAGGAATACTATTATGTATATATTTGTTTATATCCATGTATGTGCATCTGTTCTATCAGACATATTATCTAACTTAACTAATAAGTAAGCTTACTATTAGATTTTTACTATTAGATCTGCTATATAAATATTTGTAGCATATTCCTCGAAGTATTTAATATATTATATGCAAAAGTCTTCAGAGAGAAAAAAAAAGAAAACCCTATTCCTTTAAATATGTTAACGAATAAAGTGTATATAGTTATTTGCATTCAGTGTGTCGATATATAATACATATTATTTAAAAATTTTCATAAATATAGATAGAGTTAAATAATATGTAAATGATGTATTTTATTATTAACTTATCTTCATTCGTAAAAGTTATAATTTTAGACATTTACAAATAATAAATGCTTTTCTGAAACCAAAAATCGGTTTTATTTTGCCAAATTATGTTATAAAATAATATCCCGCATTCCCTTAGACCTTATCACGTGTATCCCGTAATTACTTTGAATTCACTTAGGTTCCTCCACAGAGCACTTCACTTAACTTTGTTGACACATCTACTCCACTCTATCTTCATTTTGCTACTGCTGTTTGCTGATCCTAAATGATTGATTCCTGTAATGCCGCATTTCATTGGACAACCACTAGAAGCAAGAGCTTACTAACCAAACACACAGTAATTTGCTATCCACTCGACAAAAGGTGGACGGGAGTTAAAGAGATGTCATTTGCATCCGATCCCTGATCCATAGCCGGGACGTTGAGAGCTTTAGTCACGTGCTTCGAGGCAAGCACCGGTTATAAACTCCATTCTTCATGGGCCCATCAAGAAGCCAGCGAGACTTAAGTGCAGAAAGTGCTTTCTTGTGTTTCCAATTACTCAAGCGGAGATGGGATCTCCCATATAACAAAGCTACAAGTATGAGGGAAACAAAAAGACGTAGATTTTGGTCGAGGTGCGATTAATGGTTGACATAGGGAAATAACTTCTTTACGATCCTGACATGGGAGTGGTCTTTAGATGACTTCTGAAGATAACCTGATCAATGGGCAGCTAAAGTAGAGAAGTGAAGAATCGCGATAGACAAAAACATTCATAAGAAGGTGAGAGTGAAGATGTTAACGTCACTTTGAAATGACGTTCACTTCCCTGAGATCTCAAGAGACGCTTTATCTTTAAGGGTATATCGTTTTATGCTTTTTTCTCCTCTACTAAAAGTGCAGCTAAGAGCACGGTACTTAAAAAATTAAATCGTAATGCGCTGCTGTCAAAAACAAAAGTTTAAGTGCATCAAAATATGCACAATTGAGGAAAAATTATACATTTTTTTTATCATTTCGTATTAGATTTCTGTATATTTCTAATCTTTCTTTAAAGTGGTTTATTTTTGCTTGTTTGGGTGATAACTTGGATTTTAAACACCTTCTATAGATACTATTTTCTATAAAACTTCGTACTTGCTTATTTAGTGTGAAAATAAAGTATTCAACAGATTTTCCATAAGTAAGTCAGTACGAATATTTTTTATTTAATACTGAATATTTTTATAAATTTCATTTAATGGTTAAAAATCATCGTAGACTTTTATCTTTATGCCATTAGAGAGAGCGAAAACGAGTCTTGCTAATGAAAGGTTTTCAAATTTTAAGGCAAGCTGCCAATTTTTATTTATATTGTTTAAAATCGTTACTCTCAATCATTAAAACAAAATTTTATTTCACATTTTATCAATCATTTATTATAATTCATTCTGCTTCCCTAATAGAAATTTCTATTCAAATCTGATTTTAATAAGCTCGGATTAACTCAAAACACATCAGTAATTAAAATGACTTCCTTTTGTAACAGGAGATTTAATATAATCATCGATCAATGGCATAATAACGAAAGGATTACAATTTTCATCCAGCTTACATAACACTACTTCTGAGGACACTACTTCTGATATGATAACTAATTCACGTTGACATTATAATAAAGGATGTATATTTGACTCTATTAATTAACTTAAAAGTCATTAATAATTTGAATGTTTAATTATGATTAGGAAACGAAGCAGAATGTCGTTGAGCCGCATATTCATGCAAAATAGAATCCTGTGAAACAGTTAAAAAGGCAGGACATTCCATGTAAAATAACTGAGTATGTAAACAACCTTCGTTTGTCCATTTGTCATCATTTTAATGCATAAGAGAAAGGACATATAATAAAACTGCTTTTCTTAACCCCGCCAACTCAGCAAAATGCACGATGATATAGAGGAAAATTCTATTACTTTGTCCATCAAATTTATTGGCTGTTATAACTCATATATTATATACTAGAAATCATGTGGAATTTAGAAAATGTTACTTATAGGAATGGAAAAGAATTTACGGTATTTGAAATTAAAATAAAAACAAAAGTAGAGCAAAAAATAACCAGTAAGATATTTAAGATTTTTTTAAAGAAAGCTTATTTTTTACGCATTTATTATATACTTAAAGGGGGATCTCTAAAAAGAGCCAGCATTAACTTGCAAGATATTTTGTTTTCTCTTAGGGCAGTCTTCGTGATGCAATATAGGAAAGACGTCAGGAGGCCCAGAGATCGAATTCCAGATAAAGCACTGTTCATTTTTAATTTTTCCTAGCTTCGAATACCTAATGGCTCTACGAGTGGTACCCCGAACTAAAATTTGGTTGACGATAATTCCGTCAACACCAGGATTTGCGACTGGATCCTCTTTGCATCAGTCGTCGTTGAAGACAAGGCATTTTTCTTTCCTTACTTTGCCCTTTCGTTGTAGCGTAAACGGTAGCAAGTACTGCTAGCAAGCGAAAGGTCCTGAGTTCGAATACCGGCGAAGGCACTGCTCATTTTTCGTGTTTCCCAGGTTCGAAACGACTAATGACTTTACACGCTTATAATATATGTTAATAATTATCTTCCTTATCATCACACTAAGCATCGTATACGTCATCAATGTATTTCATGAGCACTTCATATAAAATTTTCCGAATATCTACTGTAGCAATCACCTCTTTTGATATTTTTCCAATGATCTTTCTCTGAGTGGCAGTTACTAATCTGATAAATTTAACATCATGTTCAATATGTCAGTATTTATACTCACTTCTAAAAGACTTTTATGCTTTTTATTAAGTATAATAAACTATCTTTAAAGCAGGAATTTAAAACATCTGTTAAAAACTACCTTATGAGCAACAGCAGTGATTTGATGATGACATTCTTACGCACAAGTGACTTAAATACAAGGACACGTATTTGACCCATACAACTCAATTAGTAATTCGGCTTTGCATAAGTAACACACTTTAAAACATTCATTTTTATCTAATGCAGGCTCCCAGTGTTTTTAAAACCTTTTTGAAAACCATTCTTTGACCCTACAATCGAGATCAGAAATTTCATCTTTTTTGTTTATTGAAAACTTCTCTAGTAGTGTCTATTTTTACCTCTTTGTTTTGGATGACCTGCAGTTAAGAACAGAAAGCACGCTCATTCAATGAGCAATATCATCGCTAAGTTAATTAGAATATATTAAGAGCTTTATATACATAATTCAGCTTGTAGAAATTGGTATTTTACGAATTAAAAATGGCCATTTTGCCGTACGTGCACTGTCAGATATGCCCAGTCTATAACTAAGATTCTTATGTTGTATATTTTATAGTACAAATAACCAAGAAAAGAACTGAAATTGATCATATTATAGATCTTGAAAAATTTGCTATTTTGCAGAATATAGTAAAAATATTAAAATGAATATCCTCAAAACAATATCTAATGATAATATCCTATCTCTTCCATTTGATTCACTAGCACCTCTTCATCTGAGTTTTATTTCTTATCGTCGCACACAACGAGAATATTCGGCATGAAGGCTCAGATACTGGTAGATGAACTTTTGCCCAAGGCAATAAAAGGTTAAAGAACAATATGATATCCCAGAATTGCCCAACACGTATGGCAGCTTTTAATGGCAAATATTTTTAGTTTGGCTTAATAGTATGAGAATGCAATATTTTGACTAAACTGTATTTTAGCTTAACGTGAGGACAAAGTAATCATCTATTTTAAATTACGATTTTTTTTCGTTTTTGTATTTTTAGTCTCAGCTTTCTTTGGTGGAATCTTTTTGTGCATCAGACACACTAGTAGCGCACGAATATTCAGTCTCCATTAAATTGAAGGTTATAAACTACAAGCAAAAATAAAAAAATAAAAATTAAGATACAAAATAAAACCTGAAAGCTTTCAAAATTTATATTACGACATAAGGAACTTTTTTAACGTTTTGCGAGTTATCTTTATTTATTAAATATCATATTCTTTACACTTAAGCCATGAAATTCAATTCAACAGCAATATCGCAAAATAATTTAAAAAGAACGTATCTGTAGAATTTCGATACACAGTCTCGCGTGCTGGAGATAAAAATGTTTTTTTCTTTCGTATAGTGTTGCATTGCTCGGTTCGAAATCGCTAAGTTTCTTAAGCAAAAAACTTCCAAATGCTTTACAAAATATGAAATAGAAAACAAAACATATTCAAAATTCCATATTTGGGATTCCGGTTGCTCATATTCAGGTGGACACGTAAGTTATTCAAAATTTGATGGCTCTAGGTACCGTTGTTTTATCACAATGCGAGAAACATATATAAATTTATGCAGAATCTTCATTATTTAATTTATTTAAATACACTGCTCGACATTGAAAATGCAACGCCAAGAAGGAGTGGTCAGAAGTTTATGCAAATTTTAAAGTAGACGCACGTCACTGAGTTATGCGAATGATGTGAAATGGGTAGTTCTCCGACGCACGTGACGTACGATATAAGGGAAGGAACGTGCAGAATGGGCAATATTCGTGTCGTTATTTCTGCCAGACGAATTATCGAAGAAAGTTGGTTTTTGTCCCGGAGGATACGTGTAATATGGATATGGATATGGTGAAGTGTGGTGGACACCCATTGTTTAACCATTGCCAATGTGGGTGTTGTCCAGGCACACTAATTATCCAGATAATTACACTTCACTGGGCTCACAGAAGACTTGCCAGGCGTTGCTTGTAATGGTTTGTATTGATACCATACCGCAGGTAGTGCCTTTCGTTTTCCATTAAATATACATTGATGTTTTCGCAGTTGGTGCCTTTCGCACTTACGTGCTATGGAGGACAGCTCCAGGTCTGCTTACATACAATATTTTAAGTAAAAGCTATGTTATATTATTCTATGTTGTGTTGCATAACTCAGTGCCTTTTGTGGACAGGAAGTTCATTATAATTATGATTATAATTTTTGAGATAGTTGTTCTTGGTAGCATATCTTATGAAAGGAGTCATTTCACTTTCTGAATTCGAGACTTTTAAATGATGTTCAGCTGTGAGGGAGCATTTAAATAAATAACGTTCAAGGAGAAAATGCCAGGCCGTCGTCAACGAAGGAACTGCCAGTAGATAGACGATTTTATGAGGGGTATGGTGGTCGGACTGAGAAGGGCGGGTTGGTCCTTACGTCAAATCGCAGCTGATACCCACATGGATGCGAGCACGGTGCATCGGCTATGGCGAACATGGCTGGAACAACGGAATGTGGGAAGAAGGAGAGGTGCAGGTGCAGCTAGAGTGACGTGAGCACGCGTGGATCGACATATCCACCGACAAGCTGTGGTGGTCCCGCAAGTCACTTGTACCGCGATTCTGCAGCATGTGTAAGATACCCTGGATGTTTCCTTGTCGACGAGAGCCATTTCCCGTTGATTCGTTGAACGTGGTCTGCACTCACGGCGTTCGTTAAGAAGACTGCCATTGACCCCACAGCATAGACGCCAACGTTTAGAATGGTGGCGGACTATAGCGATGTGGATGACAGAATAGCGAAACGTCGTGTTCTCAGATGAGTCACGCTTCTGTTTATCCAGTGACAGTCGCCGCACGACATGGCGTCGACGTGGAGACAGATCTAATCCGGCAATAACTGTCGAACACCCTACCGCGCGCGAGAACGTGGCATAATGGTTTGAGGCGCTATTGCCTACGAATTCAGGGCACTATGACGGCCCAACGATATTTGGATAATGTACTGCGGCCGTTGGCAATCCCCTATCTTCAGAGGCTGCCTAAGGCAATTTTTCAGGAGAATAACGCACTCGCATGTGCCAACATGCTCTGCAAGGTATACAGATGCTTCCCTGGCCACCGTACTCTCCTGACCTGTCACCAATCGAACATGTGTCGGATGTGATTGAACGACGTTTGCAGACTCTGCCCCTGCCTCTTTCAGAAGTCGAACTGTGGCAAATGGTTGAAGGGAAATAGAGAGCCATCCCTCAGGACACCATCTGCGCTCTTATTGACTCTGCCTAGACGTGTTTCTTTGTTGCATCGCTGTCTGCGGTGGTCCTACAGCCTACTAAGCCGACGTCGTTCTCGCTCTGTATTCTGACTGTCATTTTAAAATAAAGATCACTTATTGCTGCTTGCTGTCCCGATCGTTTTTCCAAATTTCATTACTTTCTGACCACTCCTTCTTGGTGTTGCATTTTCAAAGTCAAGCAGTGTATAATGAAGGGATCTAATATTTGGTGGCAACAATTTAAAAAGTGAATCGTCGTTCGTAGTGAATCAACGCAAAATGCCAAAGCAAAATTGATAGTCCTTCTGGACAAATTGTCCCTTTGGACTAATAATATCCGAAAGTTTCAGATTTTGTGTTACGACCAAAAGAACCGTTCTTTACGTTTTTTGTCTTACCTTTATATAGTATGTATCATGTTCTTCCCAATTAAACCACAAAAAATGCAATTCAACAGCAATATCACAAAATAGTAAAAAACAATATATAATTACAATTTTCGATAGGCAGTCTCGCGCGCTGGAGATAAAAATGAATTTTCCGTACAGTGTTGCCAATTCCCTCTTTGAAGCAGTGGAGGTTGTTAGGAAAAAATTCGGTGAAGTTTTACAAAATATGAAATAGATAAGAAACAAATTTGAAATTAAGAATTCCGACTTCCAAGTGCCCACGTTTGGGAGGAAAATGACATTATTCAAAATTTGATGGCTCTGGTTTCCGTCTTATTTTCCCAATGCTAGAAACATACGTATATTCATGCAGATTCTTCGTTATTTAACTAATTTAAATGTAATACAGGCCGATAATATTTGATAGCAACAACTTAAAATGCGATTCGCCACAGAATGCCGTTTAGAGACGGAAAACCCCCTTTTTTCGACCGCCTCTTTGGGCGAATAATACTAACTGACCACATTGGCTGGAAACTTATATCTTTTGCAAGTACATTTGATTTATACTATATATTTTCAGTATTATTTGAATTACTTTTAGAGAAGCAAAATCCACATGACAATATGACAATGAGACAACGTTTTCAGTTTCTATAGTGTTACGGTACTAATTTTTATTTATTTCAAAGCAATCAGATTTGAAAGAAGTCGTACAAATTGATACAGCCGTAGAAAGTAAATGCTCATTTAAGAATAATATTTTAACATATTTGTGTAAATAACTTTCTGAATCAAATAAAAGCGTTAATGCCTTTGAAGGAGCAATGACCAGGGCTACAAACTTCTTTTATAGTTATCTTTGTCTCTATCTCAGTGATTCAGTGACGTCACTGTCATTCATAACAAACTGGTTTCATACTCATTTGATCGATTGACTAACTCAACTAGCAATATGACGGTGTCTACTATGAATGTTGCTCATACCTAAATATTTTAATGCAATGGAACCATGGCAATTATTTGATTATTACCGTAAGTATATAAATTTCTTGCAGATGACACGTGGTTTAGTAATGAGATATCTTTCTCAATTCTTAAAAGTAAATGTAATAAATCTTTGTCTACAAGGTAAATATTTGAATGTTCTGTGTGCCCATTAGAATTAAATGGTTTTGAGTAGAAAATTGGTTTGTAGATTCGTAGGGTAAAACGCAGATTTTTCTCATTTCTAAATATTATTTTTAGTATAAAATTGTATGATTATTAGAAAATAATTACGAATGAGAAACGTTCTCATCTCGAAGCTCTGACAGCCAAGCGTCATAATCTCCATCCGAAATCAAGACAACTGTTCTAACCTGGGCCATGAAATTAACCAAATCTTTAAAGATGTCAATACTGAAATAACCATAACTTGGATCCAAGCTTCCAGACCATTACCTATTCTTCTGCCCACTTACAACTGACCTACACATTCGTACCTAGCTAACCTGCAGATTAACTCATTCGCTGTATTTAAGTATGGAATCCAGACGCTTCCACATTTTACCTAGGAAATATGCAGATTAACGGCTTCCGCACTGTTTAAAATTCAAAGGTTTTGTTTCTTTCACTTCCATTCCCTCTCTCTCCATTTTGCACATTACTTACTAGGAGCTCGCTAATTTGCCTACTAGGCATCTTTAAACTCAAAATACGATTTTTGCTGGATTGACAGCAGAATTTGGGTACGCTTAAATTAACATTATGTTATTTATTTATTTTTCGATATCAAGTTAATACAATTAAACAATTAACAAATTAGCTGTTGTTATCGTGTCCATTATCACATGAAACAATGGTTGCCAGAGCTTACTCAGAATAGAGGTTGGACTTCTATTCTCCCACTCCAATTTTGTGGGAGAGCACCCCGGGAGAATCCCGGAGTCTTCCACCAATCTACACAAGAAGACTTTTAGCTCGCCGCATATTTAGAGTGACGCCGTGTCGCACCGGCACTATATATTTACAAGCATACATGTCTTCTCTGGGATTCAAACCCGGGCCTTTCGGTACCGTAGTAGGCTCCTCTAACCACTATACCGTCTGGACGACAACAAATGAGTTGATAGAATAATTTATCAATCAATTAAAAAGTTATATTACAAAGAATAAAACGGTTTATTATCACAATTAAGGAAATGAATTTGCAAAACATATGATAAAATTATAATCATTTTTAGTGCAACTTAAGATTCGCGACACTTTGAATTGAATAGCAACTGGATTTTGCGACAAGTACACCTATTTGTGGTACATTTAGATCTACAGTAACGTTTTCTGAGACCCTGCCGGTTCAACAATTTTAAAGTTCAAGTTTCAGCTGTTTTACGGATATAGAAAAGTTACTGCTTTCCAACAAATATCTTACTTTCACTTTAACGAGTGCCACGTAGATAATGTGCAGCTTATCTAGGTAATTTGAGAACTGAAACAGTTTTGCGCTCTTTAACGCGCCACCTTAGTTAATCCGCAGAATGTTTTAATTAATAATTGGTATAATTCCAGCACATTGTCACATCTAAGTATGGTACAATTTAATTATGGATAATGTATAGTTTCACTAGTGGCTAAGGTTAATTTTTCAACGATTCCTGTCCTCCGTTCAACTTTCGCACGCATTGCTATGATAATAGTTAGTTTTTTTGTCAATTAAAGAAGAAAAAAATTCTTTCGTCTCATTTTTTTAACAATTTATGCACCAGTTCGGTTTATTAATTCAAATATGATGTTTATTTATTTAAAGGAAATTTATCGGTTTGTAAAGTTTCGAAATTTCACTAGGTTTCATTGCAGGATTTATTATAACGAAAGCTACGAAAAATCAACACATTTAAGAAACAAATACACTATCAAATATATCTTTAAATGTTTTATATCAATTTGTTTAAGTGGTAACTAACACTGGTTTGAGGTATCATCAATTCCTTTGTGTATATATACATTCAAGTATTGAACTGAAACAGATCATCTGAAAATCAAAAAAGCAATTTTTGAAAGAGGGATCGAAAACATGTTATGTACTTTTCATTCTTTGGAAAAGATGGGCGAAACGGCTGTTAGAATAAGGAATTTCTTCAGCATGATCGTGTATGAAACAACAATTGGAGGAAATCTTTAAACATGTTCCGCAGAATAATCGCCAGTGGTGTTTCCTCCACAGTGACCGAGAAAAAGACATTCAAGTATCTATTCGTATAAAAATACGAAACTTTCCTATTTCTTAAAATGTCTCAGATGCTGCAGTGGGCAGTTTCTTTTCATGCGCGTTCGTTTTTTGGACAAAAAATAAGAGTTTACAACATTGAGAGTCGTCCTTAAGTTTTTTATGAACTGAATTATTGAAAAAATAAAGAAAGAAATCACGCAGTGCGAGGAAAGGTTTCAAGAATTTCTTTCAGGAAATAACAAAAGATGACTGTATAAAGGGAGTTTAAATAAATAACTGTACTATTCCGATTGCAGTTAAAAAAGAAAATAAAAAAGCTTATTGCTCAATATTTAGCTGCGAATTTGTATTTAATCACGCACTTAATATTTTTTTTTACTAAAATGTACCAAAAATAATAAAAGCATTAAAAGGTCTTCATACGTATTGTTTTCGTTAATTTAGGTTATTTAAGTTATTGTTAATATACAAAGACGTTATTTTCTTGAACTCTCAACAGCAGCTAAGAACAAAAGAGGTTCCCACGATTTCTTCATACACTTGGGTTAAGCACTAATATTTGATTTCGATTTTTAAACAATGAGCAAAGGATTATTTTTTAATTAACAGTTGTCTAATCATTTATTATTTCTTTAAATAAAACATATTTGAATAACAATCCATCATCTTGCATTAGCTTCTAATAACTGCAAAAGGGTGTTTGATAACATTCAAATGATTAGTTTTAGTAAGGGAGGGACTAAGTTGTTGAAATAACTTTATTCGAAAAGGTTTAAAAAACATATTCTCTGGCTAACGTAGCCTGTTGTTATAGGATTATTGGCTTGTCAGTATTTATTGTTCCTCAAGGAAGGTCACTTAAGCTTAAGCACTTATGTAATTTATTTTCATAAGAAAAACTTAAATTTCTTGTAACACACACTATTCGCTTTAGAAATAAACTCGAGAAAACTCAAAGAGGAATGCGAAATTTAAGTACCTGAACTGTTGATACTTATTTTCTAATAAACATTAAAACTACAAGTTTATAGTGGTAATAATTAATTTTATAATACTTGAAATTTATTAAAATGTTTTGCCTAATTCATGAATTATTAATGCTGGGAAGTAAATTTCGAACTGAATAAAGATTTTATTTGGTACCGTTTCAAAGCGGAATTACTTACCTAAATTTAATGTAAAAATAAAGTAATATAGCTATTTCACAATTATCCGATAGTGTTTTTTAATTTATAGTACTTAATTAACTTATCACTATATTTCTGTAGCAAAAGTTTAAAACATCTAATTGTCTTATCTATCGTGGAAGTAGTCTAGATATATCAAAGTTCAACCTGGCACCTTCTATCACAGGCGTGAAGAGTAACGAAGCAGGGAACTGTGTAAAAACCTTTTTATTTATCACAACTATTTAGCAGAAATGTATGTAATCTGTGCTAACAATAACTTTTTGCGAGGAAACTTACGATAGCTAACAATAAATTTTTCACAATTAATAATTCAGACTTCACAATTTAATTTAATCCACTCAGTAGCGTGCACCGGCGATAGACTAACTAATCGGCCAGAATGCGTAGTTGCAACTAAGGCGAACAGCTGGAAGACAAAATAGCAAACATGCGCTACACTAGCAAAATCCCGCTCTGTCTAACCTTTTATTATCTACCGTTTAAATACTCTTTTTCACCTACTTAATTTGCATCCTGGCGAGGAAATGAGGGAGGGGTGTGAAGTAAGATAATTCAGAAATTATACCAAAATTATAAAGACCGGTTAGTGAACTAAGGGGAACACTACAAGTTCACTAGTTAACAATAAAATACATTAAATGTATTGACAAAATTAATTAATATAAAAACATGAAAAGTAATATTAGACTTAAAAATAGTATTTGCAGATATGTCTGCCTAAACGTTAAGCTTAAAAACGCTACAAAACTTCAGCGAAGCATTCTGAGACGCTTCTGAGATATTCAAAATGCAATCCAATCCTTCAAAATGTTAGAATTTCAATTTTCTGGCAACAGTCTTAATAGTAGTTATTCAAAAATAGTAGGAAAGAGAGTAAATAACCACGAACATTTTAATCCGAAATAAATTTCCTTAACAAATAACAGAGCAGATAAAAAGTGACATCAGGAATATAGCCTCAAGGCTTTTTAAAGTTCCAACAAATTCCGAAAATACAGTCAAAAACAGAATGTAAAAGAACAAAGAATGCAAAAATTCTGAAAAGATAATTACATATATACACATGAATGCTATTATATGTGCATACGAGTACAAATATACCATTTTACTTATTTATTTATTTAGGTTCCGCTAATCATTTTCAGCTAACAGATGGGTTGTCATTTAATTAGTCACAGGAATGTATTTATTGCAATATATTGTTGTAAGTTACTGCCTTTCTACAATAATTACAAATGCAAGTTATATAATCTCGGTAAATATTTCATTCTGTCTAATGGTACAGAGAATGTAACATTTTAACAATGAGTACTATTTCTGCGATAATGATACCTTCTACTGAAACTACTCGCAATTATTCAGACAGTAACTTGGTTATAATAATGATACCTTTAGTTTTTGACTGCTCACTGTAAATGTGTAAGGAAATAGAAATCTGAAATTTTTAAATTACTAGTTCATCTACTTTTTCGTTATGATTTAATATATACTTAGATTTACGTAAGCCTACTCATGAGTTAAAATTGTTTATAATTTAAATTCTACGCGGCCTACGAAGAAGTCACTGAACACCGGTAGTTCGATCCGGATTTTGATTCCGGGCGATGGGGCTGCCTGCATAGGTGTTTCCTACGTGTAACATGTATGCGATCCTTTTTCCTTAAAAAGGCCTCCAAGAAGGTATCCCTCTTTTTAGGCAGATACCCGTTGTTAAGTGCTTTCTTATGATGAAAATAAACTAAACCAATTTAAATTCTTCAGCTGCTCTTTTTTAGTTAACGTTGTCCATATTTTCAATTCTAAAGAATTAGCAGGTGGCTATGTTGATACGATGTGTTGTTACTCCAGTGTAAAGTGTACGCCACGATTAGAATACAACGTATTGGGCTATATAAACGCAAAGGTCCATAAGAGTGAGCAAATTCTGGTTTAATTAAAGAGCTTACTACATATTTGTATAACAATTATATAATATTTTAGTTTTCCGTCGTAATTTTAGATTATTAAACCCTTCTTTTCTCAAAACACAGAATAAATGCTATATCTTCGATTTCTGCTATTTATGTAGACTATTAAAAAACATTATTGAATGGAAAGTTATTTAGATTATCTTAAAAAACTTCCTCTTCAACAATAAGCCATTAAACAAATTCAAACAGAAGTTTGACTTTTATTCATACATCTATTTGGAAGCATCAAATATCTTCTCATACATTAGAAATGCTTTTAGAGCTGAAGTTAAAACAAATCAACTTGGATTAAGTGGGAAGAAGAAATAAATAAAAACACATAATTTTTTATTTTAGTACATTTTGATCGACCAAAATTAAATAAATATGTCCAGGATTTCCTACAACATGCCTAAAAATGTATAAATTTAATAAATGCAAGTGAAGGAGCATTAAAAATGTCAAGTTTAATACTACTAACAATAACACTACAACACTAACACTATCAGAAATAGTCTCTGACATTAAGTCTTACACATTACATTAAGCCTTAAGGTGTTTAAATTTTGTTTCGTAAGAAGTCCTATACTGTTTGCTAAACTTAGCCAAAATTAGGCCTGCATTCAAAATCAAAATGAATGTAATTTATCAAAATTTTCTTAAAAAAAAACCTTTCTCAGATCATAATATCCTGAAAAATTACACGAAAGTTAAAGCAATGCTACGATTTTTACAAGGTTCTTTGTTGAAATAATAATAAAAAACATATATATAGACACTACTTGGCTTCCATGCTCAGCCTACTAAATATTCTTTTTTAATTAACAATAAACTGACATTAAATATTACTAGAAATTTACAGCAATAAGCTCATATTAAATAGTGCTACGTATATGTTGTTAAACAAACTACATATATAAACTGTTATTAGCCCAAAGGGCTAGTAATTTCGTTTTAATACTTTGCGTCGAAAACTTCAAAAGTCTGAAACACTTTTCAAATTGTCGCCACGAAATATTATCTCCCTGTATAAGAATTAAAGAAATTAAATAATGAAGAATCTCCATAAATGTACATATGTTTCTCGCATTGTGATAGTACCTGTTGGAGTTTTTCTCTAATTTAAAGTTTTTAATGTTCAATAACACATGAAAGTCAAGAATATGAATAAACAACTCTAAATCATGTCACTATAATAAATACTGCATGGGTGTAAAATTGTGTGACAGACAAGATAAAACAACATTTAGACTGTAAAACCTATGTGTTCAAATATAACAGTAAATAGTACCAGATAATACTCCAACAGTAAAGTATTGACAATGCGTTGTGTTTAAATTTTGGCAAAAACCCGTTCAAGTTTTAATTAAATTTATTGGGTCCAGTGTTCTAAGTTATAAGTGAAAACATACAAGATAAGTTAAATTAAATATTTCATTTATTAAAGGTAAACAGAACTAGTAACAATATACATTAGGTGGTGGAGGTGTGGTTCAAAATGAGAATAAAATTTTTCATACCGTTACTCTACAAGAAGGGGATCCCCAACCGAAAATCACAATTACTTAACAGCGTATATTGAAGAAACGTTCTGCCACTTAACAGCGTACATTGAAGAAACGTTCTGCCTTATTGAATCTAAAAAGGAAAGAGAATGAAAGTTAGTAAATCTGACCAGGTAATGGTAGCCTCAGAGCCTTCCGCCCCTTCTATCGGGGTTTCGTCCTCACTGCGTCGCCCTACATAGGTGGTTTTCTCTTCGCAAATTCTACAGCCATCTTTCCACTGTTAACGTAGACAGCGTACTCGGGACGGAGCTACTACTTTCTGGTCTGTCGACAACCTTCAGAAAAATTTTCTTTTTTCCGTCTGGCGCAACTTCAGAGTCTCCTCCCTCTCGTAAATCGCTGCACGCTCTTTTTCTTCTTATCGCCAATCTCTCGTTTGGCGATCCGAGACGGTAAACAACCAGCCAAGTACATGGCAACCCTGGGAGCGGAATCAAAAACTGGAAGTGAAGCAAGGGGGTTGGTAAGACAGAAGTTGGCGAATAACCGCCGACCCTCTAGGGTCATCAACCTGAGAAGCAGGAGCTAGCCTCGTTCAGGGTCCCATTTCAGCATGGTGAACGCCTGCAAGGAAGCGAAATCCCCCCGACCCCTCAACTTTGGCGTGTCATAGCTGCATACAAAACAAGTTGATTCAGCAGGGTGCAGATTTCGCACTTGACGAAAGATATTTCTCAGACCACTGTCTGGCAGAGCAAGCAAACGTCAAAACAAAGTCGTAAATCTTGATTCCCAAAAGCAACGTAAAAGTTTTTCGAAAAGAATTAAGGATTTGTTTTTAAATACTAAATTAATAAAAGACCGAAGAACATTTCTTCAATTGAAATATAATAATCACATAGGAAAATTTTTATGTTTTCTATAGCACCAAACACGCCCACCAGAGTCAGAAAATATGGATTCTAGCTTACCAGAAAAGGGGGTACGTTAACAAAACTTAATTAAATCTTAAGATCAACTTGTGTAAGGCAAAAACTTAAAAAATGTTTTTAAAAAAATTGACCTTAAGGGTCAACTTCACAAGAAATTAAACATTAAGCAAACAAGATAAGAATAAGTATTAACTAAACAAAAAAAAAATTAAATAGTTAACCAAACTACCTTAAGGAAAAAGAAAAAATAAAATTACCCAAGCAACTTAAATTAAGAGTTAACCAAAACTGTCAAAAAATTAAATGACAACAATTACTTTTCAACAAGGAAATTTAAGATCAACTACAGAATAAAAACAAATTAATAACTTTTAAGTCTGATAACAGAATTAAGATAAATCATTACAATTAAGATATTTTATTTCAACAACTGAAATAGCTAAGTATGTATTACATAACATACCTAAAGCCTTCAAATTCTGAATAACGTACGTCTCCACCCGAATATGGGCATCTGGAAACCCAACTTTGGAATATGCTCTATTATATATTTCATATTTTGTAAAGCATTTATAAATATTTCACTAAGAAATCCAACGATTTCAAAGGGAGCAATGGTAATACTGCACGAGAAAAAAGTTGTATCTCCAGCGCGCTAGACTGTGTATCGAAAATTTTAAAAATATGCTCTTTTTTATTTTTTAAAATTAATTTATAATAACTGTTGAGTTGAATTTTATGGTTTAAGTGTGATAAACCTGATATTTAATAAGTAAAGGTAACACACAAAACGTTACAAAAAGGCCCCTATGGGCGTAATATAAAACCTGAAAAATTGCAGACTTTTTTATATGTATATATAGTTAGATTTCGTTATTTGTCGAAAATTCATTAATTTTCAAAATTTGATATTGCCAAAATATGAATATTGTCGTCATTTAAAATACTTCTGTAATTAAAAGTATATGACTACGACCGACGTTTGCGAAGTTAAAGGCTGAGGGGGAATGTCTAAGCCAAAAAAAGTGGCTGATATATTTATATACATTCAATGCCGTCAATTGAAATAGGAAAAAGAGGTGCATAAGTAGATGTTATAGCAGTCCCACATATAAAATTTCAAATTACAAAAATCCCTTTGAGTCCATTTCATAATCAGTTTTGAAAAAAAAATAGTCCTTTATTCTGTCCATACGTACAGACATCAGGGGAAAATAGTCAAATGGATTCAGGAGCTGTCAAAATGGATACCTCCTTTGAAATATGGCACCCGAAAATTTTCGAAATTACAATACTTCCTTTACTTTGTACTAGGAAGTAAGAAACAGTTCACTTCGAAATAGAAAATTCAAACATTAATGTTTACAATCTTGAAGGGGGGAAGTCGTAAACTGCCTGCTACTAGACACTGTTCTGAATAGTCTGTGTACAAAACTCGTTGAAACATTAAGAATGCAAAGACACAAATTTCGACAGTTAAAATACATGCAGTTTCTTGGCAATAATTACGTAAGTATACTGTAGGAAATTAGAGCTATATAACTAAAGATCCTATTGCTATGGTACAGAGGAACAAGCTCAATAAATTTGTACAGAAAACAGATAAAATATTATTCAGTTATAAAGATAATAATATGGATACGCTAAATGTATATAAGTAAGTAAAATAATAAACTAATATTTTGGAGCAGCCGCCCAGACGGTATAGTGGTTAGGGGAGCCGGCTGCGATACCAAAGGGCCTAGGTTTGAATTCCGGAGAAGGCATGACTGTAATTGTCCATCCCTTCATAGGGGACAAAGGTGGTCCATCTATTAGATGCCTCCATAATAAAGTGGCCACCACCTCTGACTTTAGTACTGGTCAAGCAGAAGTCAGCTTAGGGCCCGCCATTGGAAAAAACAATTTAGAGCAAAAATAACTATTAAATAAATGTCTTTCGAGTTGTTTCTCTGCGTATAATGCTAAATGTATCAAGAATAGTTTATATTCATGAAAGCACCCACATACGAATATTCAACTGCAATTTAGCAGACTTTGTGGCTAATTACTGACAAATAAATCTTAAGTTTTAGAAATTGCAAAAGCAAAGGATTGCGATGGACCACATACAGATGCAAAAATCGTGTGTGAGATTCCCGCAAGTAACTGTGTTCAAGCTTTTACGACGTAACATACGACATGGTCTGATGTCTGAGACGATTTTAGCGTTTTGCTCTGGGTCTGTCGTCAAAGGCTCTTGATATCAGGAGGGCTGACGAACCAATGATCTTGTTTTTCCTCTCATATCTTTCCAGATATAACGAATCAAAGCATGTAAAATACTACTGAAAAATCAAGTAGGCTTGTCTAATTAAGTCTGTAGATTTTTTCCATTACAACAACACGACAGAGTGCTCTTGAACTCTCGACTAGAGAGACTCTCGTTAGCAGGTTCCTCAGGTTCCTCACAGTACGAAAACTAAACTTCACTACCATAATTGTTCTATCCATGAAATATATATATGTGTGTGTGTGTGTAAAGAACTTCTCGCAATTGTAATAAATATATTTTTTAGCTGTAGGAATTTATATTTATTTTAAATAACCAGTTAAATTTAATTTGCAGACCATTCTTATAAGCCTTCATTCCACTAATTATTAGTGTCAGAATATTTAAATTTGGTAGCTCGCGTGAAGGAATGCAAATTCTACCACTGGGAGAAAAAATTTAAATATCCAGTTCTAAAAGGGAAAGTTAGAGAGTCTGAGAAAACTCTGCGCGTGTTGCAGCGCGAGCTTCGGCTTAGCAGTTATTGTTGGTTAAACGTGGCGAAATTTTACGTTTGGTTCTTACTGTTTTAGTTCCCCCCCACCCCCAAGCAGAGGCGTAGTATTAGCTTCGAGTTGACAGATTGTAAATAATTTAAAGAGTGTAATAAATGGTAGTTTTAACCCTTATTCTGTGCAATCACTACTCTCCATATTTCACACAAGAAATAGACAGAAGATCTTACAAAGTTCAGAAATGCAGTACACCACCTCACAGATGTACTATTCGATATGTGGAGTCAGAAGCGCTACTTGCCGCCAGTCACCCACAGGATATTGAACAGACTATGTCTTTTACTCAGACGTTGCATTGATGGTGAAAGTGTAAATAGGGATTGTAAGTGCGTCTTGCTCATGAACTAATGATTAAGAAGTTATATTCATGTCATCGATAAAACAGCAGCAATATAAATGTCTTGAGAGAGCTTCTCTTGTCAACTGTTAGTAGACACATTCTTTTACAGAACGAATTTTTTCTAAAATTTAAATATTTTTTTTTTTAAGATTTAAAAGAAAAGTGTTTTTCTTTTAGTATGTTCATATGCTATAGAATTATGATATTTTTATAACGTCAGAACGTAAGTACATAGCACATCTATCTGATAAGTAGTTGGTCCGTCATTCGAATCCCGTTTAGGTTATGAAAGGATTTTTTTTAAATTGTTTTATTAGAAAAACCTAATCTTTTCTTTAATTTAGTGCTTCACGCCCTAAAATGTGTACCCAATGATAATTCTCTCTATCTGGATATATTTGACTGGGTCTCATAATTTTTCCCAGTCAGCCTTTATGTAGGGGAGAATATGAAGAGTTATCATATTTTCCCATGCGTGCTGTCATGGTTTAGGTGCTTAGCATTTCCAGGTGGCAAATAGAGATCTGTAATTCATATTCAGGCAAGAGCGCAATGAGTGTTTCAGACTAACTTCGCAATTTTGCTTCAAGAAAGCTAATAATCCTTATGTATATATACACGTGATTGCCCAGACGGTATAGTGGTTGAAGGAGCTTAGTGACGTACCGAAGGACCCGGGTTCAAATGCCGGAGAAGATATTGATGTTTTCAAGCGTATAGTGTCCGTGCGGCATGGAGACACTCTAAATATGCGAAGAGCTGAAAGTCCTCTCATGTGGATTCGTGGAACGGGAGAAGGGGTGAGAGACCCTTGCACCACCCCGTGAGGTGCTCTCTCTCAAAATTGGGGTGGAAAATAGAAATCCAACCTATCTTTGGAATAGGCTGTGGCAACCATTGTTTAATGTAATATGAATATGACGACAACAGCAACAACAACATATACATGTACACTGCGCAAAAAAAGAATGAGACAGTTCTATATCTCCGGTTATATAGCGCCAATTGACAAAATTCAAATTGCGTTTCTCATGTTTCGAAAACTCGAGATAGTACATATATTAGATTTATATATAGCATTATTCTAACATAGGTATTTTGGCAGTTGGAAGAAACTTAACAGTGTTTGTGATTTTCAAGTATATGTGTACGTCTATAAATTCTTCGAAGCCGTTTGTAAATTTCGGTATGAAAGAAGTAACTTTTCACATTAAACACATTATCGCACAGGTAAATAATTTTAGCTTTTTATCGAAACAAGACTTTAAAGAGGTGTATAATGTATAACTTATATGAAGCATAGCGAATAATTTACTCCAAAAATTGCTTTCGTCGTGTTAAAGCGAAAGAGAACCATCTGCCTCATTTCAACCCGAAATCAATAACTAATTCCAATAGGTTGGGCAATTACTCTGGCTCTGAATATTAGGGAGGAAATGAGACAGCAGATGAGAACCAATTTTCCAGTTCAGATGGTTTGAAAAGATTCAATGTCTATGGTAGAAACGCAAGGAGTTACCTCACAAACTACGCATAGTTATTTTGTACATTTGGAACATTCTGTAATTGTGGATATAATAGTCAAATGCGTGAAGGGGAAAGCGATGATTCATGAACAAATTTGGATTTAAGCTTGTATGGAGTTAAACAAAATAATAAGCATTATTTTTCTCTCCGAAGTCAGTATCGATAGTATCTGTACATCTCATTATCTGTTTTCATCGTTAATTATGACAAAATGGATCTTCCTTACTAAGTAGCCTGTAGAATTCCAATAAATTGGTACTTTATTTCAAAACGAAAATGTTTCTGCCTTTTTGAAAATGAATTAATTTTTTATTTATTCATTAATTTGAAACTCTTACATAAAGGTACAGTTGGAAGCTGCTTAGATATCTCAAAGTTTGTATGAACCATATTTTATTTAATTTTGATCAAATTGAATTACATTTTATACGAGATTGAATAAGTTAAAAATTTATCATCATAACAGTGAAAATTTCTATTTCAGGTCTTTCTGAAGTGTTCTGGTTCTAAAAGTATGAAACAGAAGACACGATAATTACTTATATTAAAAAGATCATAAAGAGCATTTTTGACTTCTGTGTCATATGCATTATACTCGTAAATCCCAGTGTAAAATCAAAAGATTATTTAAAATACAATACGAAAACAGACTAAGAAAAAGAGAAAGTTAATTTTCTATGACTGAGAATTTAAATTGAAGCTAAATAAGCCCGTGATTCGAACCCGGGCCCTTCGACACGGCAGTCAGCGACGCCAAATACTATACCTGTTAGGCGGCATTTTCCCCTTTTTTTTTCTTTGGGGGATGGCGAGGTGTTTCGTAAATTCGTTAATGATAAGTTTAAAGGAGGTGTAGAGACATCAGGTATTTTTTGGAAGTATCAGACATGAAAAATGAGCAAAGCCTTCGCCGGGAATCGAACTACGGACCTCTCAGTTACGCGTCTCGCATGCAGACCACTACACTACGAAGGCATGAGAAGAAGGCGGGAGAAATACTTTATAGAGGTTACTTTACTTTTAAGTAAATATAATACGAAATCCGCTTATGTCGTTAATTTAAAAATGAGTGAATAATAATACAAAGGAAAATATGTTAATATTTATCTGAAAGATAGTTTTTATTTTGACAACACTGAAAAATATGAGTAGAATTGTTCCTCGGTGTTTGTCCCCTTTAAGACATATCGAACGTTATATGCTTCGACGCGAAAATATTTTTTCCGTACACATGATTTGTTTGGAATAGGACTCGAGTTTGTCGAGTCACAACTGTGAGCCCTATCCTTGTTACCCTCTTTTGAGACAATACCACGACTGCCATAAGAGTCGCCTTTTGCTACTATCAGTTAGCAACACACCCTATAAATCTAAATTTTCACGTAATGTTGTCGTTTATGCCCTTTTATCTGATATATTTAGCCCAAGCCCATGATACTCCTTGCGGCAAGGAGGGCTAGGTTACACATGTTGTTGGCAACAGTCTTGAACACCTCATAGGTGGCAGTACGATTTTGGCTCAGTTGCGCGTCCAATTTTGATGGAGAGCACCCCGGGGAATTTGGTCCAAGGGTCTCCCATCCCTCTTCCCTTCCACTAAACCACAAGAGGGTACTTTTGGCTCGCCGCATATAAGTGCCGCCATGCCGCACCGACACTATGCGTTTACAAACATCCATATCTTCTCCGGGATTAGAACCTGGGCCCTTCGGCACGGCAGTCAGCTGCGCTAAACACTATACCTGTTGGATGGCATTTTCACTTTTTTCCAGTTTTTTGGGAACTATTTCGTAAATTTTTTAACGATAAGTTTTAAGAAGGTTACTTAGGTAGGTGAACCAAATGAAATGGTTAAATGGAAATGGAGAAAATGGTTAGATTCGCCATGGAAGTGAAGAAAGAGATTGAAAAGTATAAAGATGACATGCATATTTGGATATGCGTGTATCTAAGCTTGTGTCAAAGAAGCTATTATGAATTCGGTATAACTTGTGAAGCGGATGAATTGCATTACCACAAATCAGGATCATTAGTTTAGGATCGAATTGTTTTTGATCTACATAACAGAGAAAATATACGCTGGCGATAATGCTTCAGAGGCGATAATTTGAAGGAAGGTAAAACTGATACCCTTTGAACTTCTGACAAACAAGGCAGGAATAAAAGAAGAAAGTGATGTTCTTAAACTAGCCATGGCTTATTTAATAATTTTAAGAATAGACATGCATTCGCAATTTGTTCACATATTTAACTCCTTTCTTTCTATTTCCAAACAGAGCGCAGGGGTCAAATACAATTCAAAATTTTTAAATCTAATAATTTAAGTATACAAAGTTCTGTAATATCTGCGACATATGTCGTGTGATGGTAGTCGGCCCTTCCAAAAGTGATGTTACCCCTCTCGTTGAAAAATTTTGTTTATCAAAATACGTTCAAAAATTTAGTATTTTGTATTAACTATTTCAAATCTACGTATATTTTAGAATTAAGGTATACAAAAATTTTGTAAAAGATTTTATTTTTAATGTAGAATTAGATGATAAAAAAAATTTGGTGGAGAACTGAAATTGAAAAATAGTTACACTAAAGTAATATTTTGAAAATTCATCTTCCTTAAAGTATGCCTTTTATCATGAATGAAATACAAAGGTAAAATGCATATACTAATGGGAATATGCAAAATACTTGCAAAACATGTATTAGAAATGAAGTTTAGTATGATAAATGTTGTAACAAGGCTCGAGGCAAAGTCCTACCTCGCAATCTTTGCACAAAATTCGCGATTCCTTGAGAACTGTTTTGCCATTTTCAGGTTTTTTAGCAACAAGGAGCACACTGTCTACGAGGATCATTCTTGATAGGATTGGGGGACATGGCTATCAAAATGTTCAGCAGTTAGGCTCACGGGATTGAAAGTTGAACTACAGACATCTTTGACTTTGAAAAGAGAGGGAAAAATGGTACCAAACATGCTTGTATACTTCGCAAAAATATTGAAACCTAAAGCCATCTGTTAACCCAGATCTGAATGAACAAGTAAACATCACAGAAAAACTTGAATGAAACTATGAACGGAAAAAAGTGGGTTGCACACCTAAAGAGACGGAAGAAACGCATCCCCGCGGCGCGATTAATTAAACTTTTCAAACTTTCCATCAATGTAGATTTTATCACCAAGCAAATCTATAGGGTAACGCAGGGTGGAGTCCAGATGACATTACGTTGCAGTTGTTGAGCCAAATCTTCTCGGATGATGGTAACATTAGCTTCTGTATCGATGGTCGTACTGCAAAAGAAATATATTTATATATCCCACGATGTAGAGTCCATTACTGCTGCCCCTCACTGTAGAAATCTGAAGCCGTTTAAAATGGAGTTTCTCATTATCTGGCAACCTGCGTCCCGGGAGTTGGCCACTGATTAGTCTCCCTCCTTCTTGTTGGAAGCGGCCGTAGCTCTTTGAGGTGTTCTGCAGTTCCGTCACACGCAGCCTTCACCACCGCAGCTCCAGTACTTTAGTGTCGGTTTGCTGCCAATCCTATTCTGCCTCAAGGCATTGACTTCCCTGGTTAAGGCGTCTATACGAGCATTCGCTTGATCTACTGCCTTCTGGATACGAACAACTCCGATTGAGTAGCGGTCTCTACGAGTGTATGCTTCGGCTTTTGCTGAGAAATACTTCTCGTCAACGCGCAGCTTTAGCAAGCCGCTTAGAACTGTCAAGTCTAACTTCTGCAGTTTGAGAATATCCTCTGCGCCTGTTCTCAGAAGCAGGCAAGTGGCAGGATTTACCTTCGGAATCTGATTCGTTTGAGTCTGCCACCACAGGAAACTGAGTCTTTTATACTTGGATCGAAATCTTTTCATCATACGTTGTTAGCTTTAAAGAGAGACGAGAAGACAGGAATAGAAATGTGAAGGCGTCCGAATTGTGTCCAGCTGTCAGTACGGATTTCTATAAGCTGTCATCTACCTTGGAGACAGCTACATAAATTGTCATCAGTTTTTTGTTCAAGAGTAGAAATTTTCTTTGATTTGTTGTTGGACAGCAAAAACTCTTTCCTCGATTTCTTGCTCCAGAGGATAAACTCTTTCTTGAATTTCTCGAAGATTATCTTGAATCGTCTCTAATCTGTCTCTCATAGCTTCGAACTAGATTTTCTTTATGGCAGTAATTTCACTTTTCATTTTCTCTTGACTTGCTTCGATCTTTTCTTGGTTCGCTCTCATGTCTTCTTTAATGGGCTTTACGGCTCCTTTTATCTTTTTCTGGAATGCAGAAAGCCTGTTATCAGCTGCCTTAGTTGCTAATCTATCTCTCTTGTCATCGGCATTCAATCTCACTTCTGACACCAAAATTTTTTACATGTATAAGAGTTGGTAATGGATTGAGTGTGCTCAGTGTCAAGCACTTCGAAATAAGGAGTGCATTTAAAGGGTTATCCAAAAAAACTCGTGGAGTATTGAAAATAACCTCAAAATGAGAACGGAATTTTCAAGAACATTTTTCGATAAAGATAAGATTTTTTTAAAAAATATTAATTTCAGCAACAATTTAAAACTCAAATTATTTGACAGAAGAAGAAATTTGGTTTGCTTAATTTATGTTTAATTCGAACAAGAGGGCTTTGCATACGTATTGTTTGCGCGTATATAACATTCCTAAACTCCTTGCAATTCCCCTTATCGCAATATTTTTACCTAGTTGAATATTTACGGTCAGAATGAAAAAAATGCTTTTTAAAATTTTTTATAAAAGATGAAAATCAATTGAAAAGTTAGGTCTGTTAACATAATGGAATAAAATCAGTAGCAATTTGACGCCAAGGCTAACTAGCAAAATGTCTTTTAAACTTAAGAGAGATAATGCAACAAACTGCTAATATTAATTTAGAAGTCAAATAACAAAAATCAGCGTTATATTTTCAAATTTTTACAGGACTAGTTTCGATGGTTTTACCGAACCACCATCCTTAGCTGCAAAAGCTGCATAGGATCACTAAATACTCACTTTTGCAGCTGAGGATGGTGGTACGGTAAAACCATCGAAACTAGCCCTTGAAAATTTGAAAATATAACGCTGATTATTGTTGTTTGACTTCTAAATTAATATTTGTTCGGCGAGTTATTGTATTTTAAACTCTTAATAATTTAACTTTTAAGTTTATTTTCTATTTTACCGTACGTATCTTTTCTGTGGCCGTTTTCTTTTTGATTTTGCGTGTAACTGTAATATTATTTCATGTTGAAGGATTTTATTTATACTTTCGTACGTAATATAAAGATACAAATGTAAAATTTCAGATAGCAGGTTTCGTTTACACATTTATCTCATCTAGCATTTTTAATCGTTTGAAGTTGTAAGATTTCTAATGAGTTTGCTAAAGACTCTGAATTATTGTATATAGAGCATCTTGTATGATATACTGTATTTCTGCGTTTATTCTTCTTGCCCTTATTTCATGGCATTTTGGGAATTGAGAAACCTCTGAGTAATTTCACGAGGACAATACCAGATAAAGCACACATGGTATTATCTAAATGTAGTAGTAATGAAGGTTTTCCAGCAAGACGAATAAATACGGCTATGTTTCCTACTGGCTTGATTCCATCCTTTCAAACATTTGTTGTCTCAGTTAATAAACTTGCCAAAACATGGAATTTAGAGATTGTACGCAAAATAAATGGATGGCGGTAACCACAGTTTAATATAAGGAGTTTCAAGAAGGTTTAAGTGCATTTTTGCAGATAATTAATTTTAGTTAAATTTTTTTATTCATTTAATTTTTCGTGTAGTTAGACCCAGTAAAATGAAATAATTGTCCTCAGTTTAAAGTTAAATTTCCCTTTACTTCAAATAAGTACATTAAATTCCAGAATATTAATTCTATGTTTTAAATCGTGACGTTCCCTCATGAACAAGGTGCCTGTAAGAATAAATATTAATATGACCTTATATTTAAAGAAAATCTCTCATTTCACACAACTAGGTCTTCAATTAATAAAGTAGAACAAAAGAGGCGAACTAAAAATACATACGGAAATTTATGATACGTGATTAATTTGGGATCTTTTAATCTTTTGCAAATAGTAGAACTTTGAGAAGGTACTTTGTGTTTTAAGAGATGTGAGGCTACATAAATTGTAATACATTTATTTATATGTACACAAGTTTCTGAAGCAGTAGAAGTAATTCTCACTTTCTACTCACTCTCTTGTATTAATCTCTGTTCTCAATTTCTTGTCCGTATCATTTTTATGTTCGTAAAACTTCTCAAATAAAAGAATGTTGCCAGCAAATTTTATGACCGTACATTATTTTTAAAGAAATAATATAGCTAATATAAAGAACAAATGCATAGCATCACTAAACACTCTACCGGGAGTTTTTTAAGTACTATGGTATATTGCTATTGAATTTTTAGTGGTTTAGTACCCCCTTCCCCCCCAAAAAAAAAGACGAAACCTTAATAACAAAAAAAAAATCAAAATAATGTCATCTTATTAAGAGCCTTAACCCTGATATGTTGAACTCAAGGCAAGACTGAAAAAAATAAAAATCTGAAATGGTTCAGCTTTCAGGGTCTCCAAAAATTTCTCGCTTTCATTGCGACGTTATTTTTTCTTTTAATATTGGAAGTTCTAGTTATTTAATTTCTGGATCATTTGGTCTTTGGATTTACATTTCTTGTTGTTGCGATTTCGTTTGTTGTTATCGTATATTTTACCCTGTCATTTTTCAAGTGATGAAAGCTTTTCCTCTTTGTTTAACCAAATTCGAGAAATCCATTTATTTGAAAACAGATACGATCTTCAAATGACGCAAAAGTGATTGGACGAAAAATTGAGGTTACTGACAAATAGTCCTTTCGGGCTGAAAGGGGTTCATAGCAACAGTTCACACTGTATCGAAAATTCTAAACACATGTTGTGTTTAGAAATTTCGGACTTTGCTGCAGGATTTAGTATGGTGTAAGAGTGAAGGAAATGATGTGTAATAATAAATCTAAAAATACAAGAAAAAAACTTATGTAGTTCATCTTGTTAAAAAACTGAACACAGATATGGTGAACTGAGAAAAAAAACTGTCAACAGAATTAATGCAAGAATAAATACTAATGTAAATAATGCTAATGGTAACACTTAACACTTTGTAGGAAACCCTAAAAGTATGCTGCTTTTAAAACTTTTGTGATTTATCTGTTGAATTTTTTGTGGCGTAAATTCGGAGCTACCTTGTTTTATAAATTACGTTAAAAAGTTAATGCTAAAGAGACGAAAAAAAATATTTTCTGTACGCCATCTTATTAAGAAAGCTGAACATCGATAAGATGAACTGAGAACAGATTAAAAAAATAACGGCAGCATTTATCGGAACGTTTTATCGGACATTTTTAAGTGTATAGTGATTTTAAATAATTTTTTATTTTGTTGTGTTGAATTCTATGTGGCGTTACTGCATTTAACAACAAAGTTAAAAAAACAAAACAAAATAAAAAGTTGTGTTAGTGGGAGTGAAACCAAAATCAGATTGGTAAACTACGAACATAACGGCAGCATACAAAATATTAACAAAAATCTTCTGGTAAGACTTAAAATTTGAATCCTTTCAGGTATTTTCTTCTTGTTTCTTTTACTTATTTTTTCAAACATATAAGCAACTAACAATTTGGCCTTACTCAGCAATAGAAATAAAAAGAATTGTTTCCAAATAAACCATTCAGCACAAAATTTAGTGTTTTCCTGTAGTAATAAAATGAGAATACTCCGAATTTTGTTGTCATTTCCGCAATTCATACGATTTAGCAGCAGAAAAGCAATCACCAAAAAATTAGGTGATCTAAGATTTTGTAGAATCTTCAAAAAATCCTAAAAGAAGGGCTGAGAATGTAACAAAATCCTTTAATTATATAAATTTCCTATACTTTTTATGCTGTGTTTGACTTTATTGCTGGGTGTTCTGGGCCACATACCAAGAGGAAAAACCGGAGAACAGTACTAGTTAAGTCTGCCTTTAAATGCCCGCAAAAAGTGCTGATTGCATGGGAGAGTTCTTCTTAGCGCTTCAACCGGCGCAGTGTAAAAAACCAGCCAGTTTCCCTTAAAACGCACTTCCACGAAAGTATCACCAACTCTGCTGTAATACAAATCCAGTCTAACTTCAGGATCACATGTGGCTTATGGATGAGCAATCATAATTTACTGCTTTCATTTAAAACTCTTTCCAAAGTTTTTTATATATATAAATAGGTAAATGAATTGAAGAACGAATGTATAAACTTGTATACTAATCTGATTTACGAGTGCCATATTTTATAACTATAATGCATTTTCGTCTAAAAGAGAAAAAAAATAATGTATTAACATTTTGGCTGAACTTAAAACTAATCTAACCATTTAGCCTAAAAAGGAATTTTCATCCTGAAATTTACTGTTAAAAAGTCAGAACACTAAATGAATGTAACGGAAACAAAAATAACTCGAAATTCATTGCTATCGACTTCATTCTGAAGTTAGAACTAAATTAACAAGTGTAAAATTTACTTCAGCGTCTGGCAGGTGTAATAGAAAACACAAAATTTCAAGTAATTTGCAATTTAGAAATTTAAAATTCTATTTCTATACCTGTCTTGGTTAGTTTCAAGAACTATTACCTAATATTTAACAAATTAAAGGGAAATGCTTCTCACATCGCAAAAAAACAGAAAACCTTCTTTAAGACGGCCTATAGACAAGCCTCTTTATAACAGCTCAGTCCTCATGCTCTTGAAGTTAGATTCTTAGTCCCATTTTAACATTCTCTCGTTTACATATTCTAGTGTAACAGTTGAATCGGGAGGAGCATGAAAAAACTATTAAAGAAAAAATGGTATCTATTAAAATGAACCTTACGAGCAAATTTTTGAATAGCTAAAAGAAATCAAGTATAAGCTGCGGGAATGTAATTTATAACTATAAACTGAGTACAGACATGTTTCTCTTACGTAGACCTGTAAAAGTTTTTATGTTAGGCATAGTTTTAATTGGTTACAGGGCTGGATCAAGATCAGAGGTGGCCAACTCACGGCACGCGTGCCACACTGTGGCACGGTGGAGTTTTAACAGTAGCACGAGAAGACTTATTAAAAATTTAAAAATTTGAAAAAATAATAATAAATAAGAATTTTTTATAATCTTATTAAAATGAGAAAGTCTTAGACAAAAAAGAAATGTTCCAATTTATTTTAAATGCATTTAATTAGATGAATTAGTCAAAAGTCTATGACGTAGAAAAATATAAATTTTCAGCAAAGGTGAGATTTCAATCAAAGAACATACACATTCTTTGATTTCAATATGCTTCTGGCTGTCTGGCTCAGTTGATTTTAAAATTCTGAGCAAGGCGTTAAGCCTTTTTTTAAAGTGTTTTTATAGTTTTAAGTCGGGCGTCGTTTTAAAAATTTTATTTTCACTATGTTCATGAGTAAACATTCGACATTGAAAAGAAAAAATGAAGAGGCTATTGTAATACATGAATTTAACACTGTTGGGGAAGAACAATTTTTGTTTACGCATCAAAATACTTCCAAGCCTGTTTGTTTCATATGTGAAACTTGTATAGCTGTGTCGAAAAAATTTAACTTGGACCGACGTTTCAAACAATCGCATAGTGATTTCAAAGGTAACTATCCTGTCGGATCAAACTTGTGAACGGAATTTGTCAACAAAAAAGGCATCTTTAGCCGGCCAACAATCTTTGTTCCAGAAAGGAAATGACGAAATGGAAACTATAGTGAAGGCTTCTTATGAACTTTATTTATTGTTAGACCGCAAGATAAAACCCTCTTCTGACAACGAGGAGATAATAAAAAGTAGCTTTTTAATATTCGCCTAAAATATCGTGACATAAAAGTAAAAAATGTGGTTGATGAAATGAAGCTTTATGTAGAAATACCGTCATGCGTCGTATACATGACATGGGCCAGGATGTTGGTACACAAATTGTCTCTGGATTACAATATTGCAAACACTTTTCATTAACTTTGGATGAAAGCTGTGACATCATAGACAATACGCAATTAAGCATATTTGTTCGATAAAGTAGATGTTAACTTAAAAATGTAATTGAAGTTAGCAAAATAGAGCGGACAAAATTAGACGGTATTTCCACAGATGGAGCGCCTTGCCTAGCTGGTAGAATAAAAGGTTTTGTTACATTGCTTGAAAATTATTTGGAAAGAAATGATTCAAGAAACTCTTTATGTCAAGGATTTAAAAGTGTCTTTTCTTCTTGAACCTATAGCGCGCTTATCAACAAAATACGGTTTCGAGCTCGGAATCGTAGACCATTTCGTTAGCTTTTCCAGAAGAAACGGAGGAAGATGGCGAGTTACTCCTTAATTGTAGTGGGCGTTGGCTTTCCAAAGGAAATGCAAGGGCGAGATTTTTGGAATTTAAAGAAGTGTGTTTTAAAATATCTGGAAGAAAACAATGAACTTCCCAATGAGTGCTTGCTTTTCAAGAATGAAGACTGGCTATAAGATTTAGCTTTTCTTACCGATATTATGGGACATTTAAATAACTTAAATGTAAGATTACAGGGAAGAGACTGAATTTTTCTTACTCTAGTTGGTCACATATCTTCTTTTGCGAATAAAATTTCGCTTTTTTTCCGATTTTGGGGAAAAACTATTAACACACTTCACATTAATGCACGAACTAGCTACTAAAGTCAATAATGCTCCAAACTATGATAGAGTTAAAAATTAAATATCCATTTTGTAAGAATCATTCAGTACTAGGTTTAATGATTGTCAAGATGATAAAAATAATGCTGATCTTTTCGCAAATCCCTTTTCAATTCCTCTGCAAGACATTAATTGTTCGCACCTGATATCCAAATCGAAATTATTGATCTACAGCACTGCTCTAAAAAGCAAATATAAGGGACATATTTCAACTGCAAATGATCCGAAATATATTGAATTATGGAAATTTGTACCAACAAGCAAATTTTCCAAATTTACACGATTTGGCCATCAAATATTGTTGTAGGTTTGGATCGACGTGTGTTTGTGAACAACTGTTTTCTATTATGAACATAATAAAATCAAAATATCTGATTAACTGATATGCACCTAGATATTTTGTTATTTGTTCTATAATTTTGTTATTTTGTTAGCATCTTCAAGAACTAATCCTCTTTTTCAACCGATATAGCGGTTAGCGTTGCTGACTGCCGTCCCGAATCTCGCGGGTTCACATCCCGGAGAGGGCATGCATGTTTGTAAATGTATACTGTCGGTGAGGCAGGGCGGCACTCGTGTGGTATGGTGGAAGGGGAGAGAGGTGGGAGACTCTCAGACCCGTTCCCGCGGGGTGCTCTCCATCAAAACTGGAGACAAAACTGAGATAAATCGCACTGTCACCTGTAAGGTGCTCAAGGTTGTTGCCAAGGGCAGGTTGCTCTCCTTGCCACGAGGAGTTTCGTGGGTTTGGGCTGACGTTGTCAAACGAGTGAGCATAAGTAACAACAACAACAACAGAACTAATCGTAATATAGATGACTTACTAAAAAAATTACAAATTCAAAAGTCACATTAAACAATTGACTGTTAATTAAATATTGATTAAGTATTGACTGTTTAATAACTATTTAGAAATAAATGTTTCAAGTTATTTTGATTTTATACACAACTTAACTGATTGAACCTTTAAAAATGTTTATTAACAATAAAACCAAAATTTGTACTTTTATCTTATTATATTATTTTTTAAATCTCCATTATTTAGACTCACATGAAAAAAAAATGTGCTATTTGAGCAAAAATCCCATAATCAGCCTACAAATAAAATGTTTTCACCTTTTCTTATTTTATAGTTTGTTGGAAAATTTGGAAATGGCAAGCATAACGTTTTTTTCATATAGTGGTATACTCTTCCTAAAAAGGTTGGCCACCCTTAGTCCAGATCTTTGTTTCAATACAAGCTACAGTCGAGTTTAAATGACTTAGTAATAAATGTATTCAATAAAATAAATTCTAGCTAAGCTAAATTGTTTGATAAAACCTTAGCTAGAATATAATTCTGTATTTACCAGGAAAAGAAACACACGCAAATAAGATGATTTCGCAAATTGAAAAACAAGGAAAACTATACTCTGACTAACAGCATATGTATAATGAATGGAAGCCAGAAATCTTGAAAACACGTTGGATAAGCTTAACAGTTTAGCGATATTGAAACTAAACTTCTTTTATCAGCAACTATTGAATTATATCGCTTCGATACAACATAGTAATTTAATTTAATGTCTATTGAATGTTCGTTATTCAAAAACCAATATGAATCTATCATACTGAACCTAAATGGAAAAAGTTTGTAACATAAAACGGCAAAATAAATATATCCTCACGTGAAATTGCCCTCTGTGAAAATAACACTAATAGATTCATTAAGAAAGCGGCTCTCTTCTTTTAAATTGTTTTTTCATTCCGGATCTCGATTGACCATTAAGCCCACAGGTCACGTTTCAAGCAGGACTGCTTCCTTCAGCTATTTGAAGTACTACGCGTCCGGCCCGGATTACGACAATTTTCTTCACGAAATCGTTGCCATTTGGCCATAGGGAAAAGATTATCTCGCGACACAAAAGTAAACGATAAGGAGGAAGCCCTCTAGCTCTGCTCTAAACGATGTCTCAATTTCCATTGGCTTTCAATCTGGATTAAGGAAAAGGAATTCTTAACCTTTCCATAAGTATTTCTTGCAAGCTTACGGGATAGTACTTTCAGGATAAACTTCAGACCTACTTCTGTTGTTTATTTTGCAACCATATATGACAAATTTCAGCAAAATTAAGAAATATAAAATTTTAGTCTGAATTGCAGGCAGTTTGCAAAACAAAGAATGAAAAAAAAATCCGAATTTTTTTGGTATACTTATTTTGCAAACTGCATGGCACATAAAGTAATATTTTTATTCCTTAGTTTTGTTAAAATTAGATTATTAGTTATGTAGAAATCACGCGCTAAAATCCAAAAAAATATATACATTTACAGGTTTCCTAACCAACGAAACGATGATATATGTCATCCGTGCATACAATCCTCAGTATTTATGTTTGTTAATATATTAGAAAGAATTACTGGACAAGATCGTATGCTATTTAATTAAGGCATTTATTAAAATAGCTTGCGAATTACGGAATAAGATGTATATGGTCTTACTGAAGCCATCTCAACATGTATAAAATAAATGTTAACGAAATATTTTATTCTGAAACATTTCACGGAAGGTTTTATTATATGAAAAGGCAATGTTTACATTATTTTAGAAATTCTAGATAGTATCATAGTATTAGTAAAAGCTTTATATCCTTTTAAAACATATTTATGTTACAGTGTTAAAATGTTACGTAATAAATCTGCATTTAAAAACACAATTTAGTTTTCTAATCATGTGAAATGTCTATATGTTCTGTAGGAACATTTTCTTTATAAAATGAAAAAGCAAAACAGACAAATATACCATATTTAAATCAGTCATGGAAAGAAACGGTTAAAGATTTCAAATCTGCATCTGAAATAAATTGCATTTCTTCAACATGGACTGAAAAATTGGGAAGAATGTGCGATTCAGAAATCACAACTTTTGAGCCTTTTTCGATGAATGCAGTTTTTAAATGTGCAGCGAAGTTTGAAGTAATCATTTACCAGATTTAAATTTCAGAAACAATTTTATCTAAATACACTCACGTTTATGAAAATTGCAACACCAAGAAGGAATCGTCATAATTGAATGCAATTTAATACACAGTTGAGTGGTAGTGGTACAAATAAATGATTAAATGTTCAAAGCAAACAAACAAGAACAAGAGATCAGAATCAGTATTTTGTGTGGCCACCACGCGCCGCAATAAGTGCTGCTACACGACGTGGCATGGAGTCAAACAAAGTTTGAATGTCTGACTGAGGAAGAGCATTCCATATCGTTTGTACGCGTACCCAAAGTTCGTCTGCAGACGCAACAGGACGAGGATCACGAGCAAGACGCCGACCAATGACATCCCACACATGTTCAATTGGCGACATATCCGGGGAACACGCAGGCCAAGGAAGAAGCTGTACCTGCTGCGCTGCAAAGAAGGATTTAACAATCCGAGCAGTATGAGGGCGGGCATTGTCCTGTTGAAATACAGCGCCTGGCAAGCTTTGAAGGAAGGGAACAGCTTCGGGCTGTAGAACTTCACGGATATACCGGTTGCTGTTCAGATTGCCCACAATTCGTAGCAATTGAGATCGTCTATGATATGCTATGGCGCCCCAGACCATAACTCCGGGTGTTCGTCCACTGTGGCGTTCGATAATGCACTCCGGAAGGTGGCGTTCACCGGCATAGCGTCTGACACGAATGCGGCCATCATGGTACCACAAATTAAAGCGGGATTCGTCAGAAAACACGACATGCTGCCAATCAGCACGCCAGTCTCTATGCTGATTGGCCCATTGTAGCCGCAGGCGGCGATGGTCGTGCGTTAGGGGGATCCTGTATAAAGGAGTCCGTGCGCGCAGTCCACACTGCAGCAGACGTCTACGAATTGATGAAGCACACAATGAAACACCTGTAGCTATTGACCACAGTGCTGCCAATTGTCTAGAGGAAGCTGTACGGTCCGTCCGCGCCATGCGGACCAGGTGTCTATCATCGCGAGCTGACGTCACATTTCGGGGTCCACTCCCGGATTTCCGAGTTGTCCGACACTCGTCCGTCCACTGCTTCCAAACGCGCATCACTGTGCTGCTGTTACGCTGCACACGAGAGGCTACTGCACGATACGACAATCCAGCTTCACGAAGGCCGATGATTCTCCCTCGTTCAAACTCTGTAAGTTGTTCAAATCTCGCTCTCTTTCGTCGACGAGGCATAAGTACAGATTGAGTTAACGTTTACCACTAGCAGATAACCACCGATAACCATACACGCCTCGCTACAGCCGTCTATTTATTCGGATCCATCAGCCGTTCAGAGGGCGCTGCTCAGCATACGCATGCGCTACGGATTTGCAATTCTAATCATTTGCATATCATGCGCTACTTTGCATTTCCTGAAAATTTCAGCTCACTCGCGTAAGTCCTTCATGGTGTTGCAATTTTCACAAACGTGAGTGTACTTATGTAAGTAGATTTTTCCAATTTCGTGTCTGCACGTTGCTGTGACAAAGATGGGACATTTTTATAAATAATATAGAATTTTTAAAATTTTCCTACGTTGTATCATAATTTACAATTAACCCGAGTACTCGTCCGCAGAAAGCATTAAAGGTGAAGACATTTCTCTGTTTTAGCAAATTTTATTTAACAAAAACTTCATAAGATATCGAAGCACCAAGACCGTTGGTGATAATAGCATCTTGTGAATTGGGTTAAATGTGAAACGGTTTAATAAAAATGGGTGATATATGTTATTGATTTGTTTTTATTATGTAAAAAATACTATTAATTTTAATACGATGATGATGCTAAATACAACATATATTTTCCATATTTATACGCAATATTAATTCGTTAGAGGAATGTGTTACAAGCATACTGATGCGATACTGACTAATTCGATTCTAAACGTGAACCAAAAATTGCAGTTTTGTAATTGTTAATAATAAGAATAAAATATTCTTCATTTCTGTTTTTAAAAACTGACGGTTCACCGAGTGAGCAATAGTGCTGAATACTAGTAACTCATCAGTATTTTTCGGCACAGATAATTAAGGTAGTTACAGTTTAGTTTTATTTCTCGAACAAGCTTCGGAAATTTCATTAGAAACCTTAGAAAATTCCTCAGGAAAACTTAGGAAGCTCTTTAAGAAGCCATTTCATCCAAGAAGATAGCTCTCGACAGCTATGACATAACAAACAAATTAACGTAGGTAGTGAAGAAATAATGTATTAAAATGGACAAAAGTGTAATTTATTTGAATAGTTTCATATGTAAAAGTGAATTTGTAACAGCTGAAATAAATAAGCAAAAAATTGTTTAAGCCGCTCAACCGGGATAGTGATTAGCAAATCTGACTGTAGTACCGAAGGGCTTGGGTTGGAATCCCGGAGAAAACATGGATGTTTGTAAATGTATGGGGTCTGTGCGGCATAGGGACGCTCTAAGTATGCGTAAGTCTTTTCCCAAGGGCAGGCGCATTTGACTTCTTGCCACGATGAATGTCAGGGGATAATGCTGACCATTATAAGAAAAGTGAGACTGTATTAACAACCCCAGCAAGAAAATTGTTTAACATATCTTTTTTGGCAATTGCAACACCTAAAATTTAATAGCAAACTCACAACATTTTAAATAAAAAGTATTAAATAAAAAAATTAGAAGTTTCACAGCTTTCAGACTTTCAGAATAGACACAAGTAATAAAATCAAGCAATTTAACTAATGATTGCCGCTATTAGATCATATTTACGTTAAGGATCATCCAGGTGTTTTTCAGATTACGAGCATCATATTTATCATAATCATAATTGCTGATATTTTTATTTTTTAAACTAGTTTATAGGAAATATTTTATATCGGATATATTTAGAATTCTCATAAAGTTTGAAATGTTACCATACCCTTTTTTTACATTCGTTATATTACTTCTTTTAAAATAATACATTGAGAAAACATTCAGAGGTAGCATTCTTTCATTTGTGTTGCTATACATTTTTTACATTCTGCATTTGATGCATTCAACATTTGATTCAACATTTGAACAACATGCTGACAACATTTGATGGCAAGATTTGAAAAGTGATACGAACATAAAAATGCTACGGACACAAATAGGATATAAACACAAAAGCAAAAAAAAAGACGTTTGAGATTAATAGCACCCTTGTTGCTAAAAATTCAATGTCAAATTGGTATGAAATATTTTTGTTCCCAAAGCAGTGCAGTAAAATGTCAATCGAACAACAATATAACAAAATCTATGATATAATGCAATTATAATAAGCACATCTTTAAGTTTTCACGTCTGAATGTTCTGTAATTTTCAATTTTCAAAATTAGTTTTCATTTAAATTGTTGCTCCGTGTCGTACCCTCTGAAGTGATTAAGAATAAATTTAAAATGACAGTTTACTAGAATTCATATTTTAAGGTTAAAAAGCTTTGACAGACGAATGAAAAAGAACAGTAATGTATGTCACTCTCGAAGGCAGCTTATATTTGTTAATTCTTTCTGATGTAAAATATATTGATTTTACTGTACTCATAATTTCGTAAATTCTTAAGCGAATACGTTTGCATATTTTAAACCTGAAAGAAAGAAATATTTCGACAAAAGTCTTCGTTTAATCAAATAAGGGGAAGTAAAGTAAATTTTTTTATTAATTTCAGAACTGAATCATAAAAAGATTTTTCGCCGTGTTTTTTATCTCGAATATTATTTGTATGCTCATACTTTTCGCAAACGTAGTGTCAACATAATATTTTAATGTGCCTATAATTTTATAAACATTAAAGTAACGCATCGAAAAATTAAGATATCTTTTCGAAGAAATTAATCCTTTTTTTTTTCGAGTAATCTTCTTCAATGATATTGGAACTAAATACAAGTCTAATTGTAAAGGTATCTTCTTGGCATTACCATAAATGTTGATAGCACTGGAATATATTAAAATGCGGCTGTAAACCATTTTCTGCATTTCGCAGTTACTTTGAATATTACTCAAACGTGCAAAGAGCATAACACATCCTCGCCAACTACAAAGTGAGTGGCTCGAAATATCTAGTAGTAGGAGAACAAGTATGTGAGGTAATTAGACCAAATTGCTTGTCATACGAAGACGTTAAACCATAACTCAGTTAAGTTATGACAAATGAGTAACACATGTGAAATTACCTTACGTATCCATTCTGAGAAATTTTGTATCATACTTCTCATAAATGAAGATTTTTAGGTATATACAATTAATTGTATCATGAATGCCAAATCGTATGCTCAGTTGGTAAAATAGAGCTTTTGAATATAAAATAGTCTCTGCTCCTTAGTATGATAATAATTTGCCATTACGTTAGCGATTCCAACTGGTGAGTATTCGAAACTTAGTTCATTGAAATTTTCGGATTGAAATATGAGTTTAAATCATTCAGATATGCTCTGCGCAATATCATTTTTCTTATGTAACAAGGAGCTAATAAATTGTTTTTATTTGAGAAAGCCGTTTCAAATCCTCAAAATCTTTAATAATATATATTTTATTGCTTACCGTTGGCACCATCCTGAACGGAATAGTGGTTAGTGAAGGCTGACTGCTAATCCACAATCAAGGGTTTCAGTTCGAGAAACGTTGAAGTCGATGGTTATCTTTTGACCCCTCGCCAAATCCACGTATATGGGTAAGGGATATATTGCTTTCGGTCCAAAAATTCAATTGTGAGGTTCCAAAAATTTCCATTTCTTATTTTTAAGCTTCCTACATTCAGATAACTTGTTCATTAGATTTTGGATAAAACTGGACAATCGGAAGTTGTACATTACTGAAGGTCAATAACAATCTTAAATGGACAGTTAAAGGGACATTAAACTTGAAGATTATAACAGTACTTAATGAAACATATAATAAAATATAAGCCAAAACGTTTCAGTTTTAGCATTTATGACTTTTATATCAATGAGAAAAGCATATTACATTCTGGTTGAAACTGATACACGGGAAATTATAATTTACATAATATTCTGAATAGAATTTTATAGGAGATTACTCAAAACATTTCGAATTTGGTATCTAAAATAGGTATGTGACTGAGAACAATTAGAATTTAACTAAATGCAATGATGAAAGATGATTATGGAGACGAGCTGTAGTTAAAAATCTGTTTAATGTATTAATCTCAATCCGCAATGTGATCGTTTTACTTTTGCGTCGAATCACTTATCAAACAAAAGGCCAACTAATATTAACGTTGGGTATTATTTTTAATGAAATATTATAAATGTAAATAATATAACAAATATAAAATGAAATGTTTGGCAACACCTAAAATTCTATCAGTAATTCTAAAAGTACGTTACTTTTAGAATTTTCATTATTCTTAAATTACTTGTTTATGAATCCGAAGCACCATATGATCAGAAAGTATGCAACGATCGATCCGGTATTTTGAAATCAACTAATGAGAACAGATGTTTATATAAGCACATATATTTATTACACTCTATTTTATGAAAGAATAGAATAATAAAAAATGATTAGCAATAATAATTAACTTTGAGACATAAAGTTTCTACGCAAATTAGATTTTATTTACAACCGATCAACTGGAGGTGGTAATTCATTCAAAGGCTTGTTGCTGTTCCGCCAATTCCATGTCTTAACTTGGAATTGGCGAGAGGTCATGTGCCACGTAAGATTTTTTTACTCCTTCTTCGCGGATCGCCCTTGCGGTCGTGTTGTAACCTGGACAACGATCTCCGTAATGAGACGGTTAAATAACTGATGAGATTGGCCATTCCCGACGAAGCAAGTATTTGATCGTTGAAAAAAATTCCGGTTGATCCCGGAAGAAGAAAGCGAGGATTGCTGTCCTTGCTACTTTTATTGTATGTAATAGTTACTGCTTGAATATCGACAGAATGGAGAATCAGCTTCTGAAGGATTTCTTTCTCTTGATTTTGCAGTAGAAAGATAGCTTAAGCCCCATTCAAAACGTTTAGCTCGAGTTTCGTCCTGGCACTGTAAGCGAAGATATTTTTGTATAATTAGGTAAACTTCGATAAAAATGCATTATAGTAATAATAACAATAATATTAATAATTGAAACTCCAAAGCACTGTGCTACAGCCTAACGTCCATACCTCACCAAGCAGGTATTCTTTATCAACGTACATCATAAGATAGGTTACGCATATGTACGTAGATATGTTGCTTTCCCCTCCTATTACTATGAAAGAGGAATTGCAAATACCGAAAGTTGTGTCTGTGGAGTAATGGTTAAATCAGACCATTACTTGACTCGATGCCCTCTAACCGCACAGAGGCATGTGCAGCTTCCGGAACAGGCAGTTTCTCATAAGCGTTATTTGATCAAACAGCCAGCATTTCGCAGAAAAATATGCAAGATAATGTAGAAACTGGAGGAATTGGGAGATGATTTCTGCAGTGCGGAATACATTCCAGTCACTCTCTCTTCTCTCTCTCTCTCTCTCTCTTTTTATTCAGATTTAGTAGGGATAAGCATAGCCCAAGCACTGTAAGTATTATGAAACATGTATGTATTACGGCCAATGAAAATTATTATGAACTTGTAAGGTTCTACTGTCTATCTCATGTGTAGAATCTCGAGAAATAAGGATTTCACAGAAGAAGGGTTAAAACGTATCCTTTATTAAACTCTTTAAATTATTTACAATGCGTCAACTTGGCGCTAACATAATACGCCTCTGCTTGGGCGGTAACTGAAACAGTAGAACCAAACTCAAAATTGGAGATATTAACGGATAGTAGAGTTAAACTACAGGGCTTATACAATTATGTATCCTACAGTGCGTAGATGAGTCTAATGGCAGCAAGGTAATAGCTATTAAGCCCCGTCTAACCAGCAATACCTTCTAAGCGGAAGCTTGCGTATAAGTACGCACAGAGATTTTCCACACTCTCTCTGACTTTGCCTACTGGAACGTCGATATTTAAACTTTTTCTTCCTTTGGTAGAATTTTCATTTATTAAGAGATTTGGATGAAGATCCTTAAAGACCTGTCACAAACTGAAAAATTCTGCAGCTAACAAGATCTGAGCCCCGTTTACATTCAAATACAAAAATTTTAAATTATAACAGCAGGAGAATTTACATCATAGTTCAGCTGTACTTTTCTTCATCTTTCATTTGGGCTTCAGTCATCTCCTTCCAGTCATCTGGAAGGAATACTTATGAATACATGATTCTAACAATAAATAATATTTTAACTTCAAACTACAATCTTTTATTAAGTTTCTAACCTTTTGCATTTGGCTAGATTTTTCCTTTTTTCCGCACATTACGGTGTTTCATGCATTCACAGTTATTAACTTATATACGTGCTTAAATTTTAAACTTTAATAACCTTTTGTCTCTCCACAATGTGTGGTTTGAAAACGCAAGTGTACTATGTTATAGTGGACAAAATTTCCACCTAAACGCACGTCGACTTATTAACACATAACAATCTTCTTAGACACAACCTAAATTCATTTCTAAGTTCTCGATGAACAAATAAATAAACATGAATGTTAACTAGAGTGTCGTTGGAGAGCCGTACGAAACACATGCATACCAAATATTTTATACATTCATCTTAAACGCATGCAAGCTTTTGCTCAAAATCGCATGGTTTAATTTAACTAAAATTTTTTTGAGTGAACTCAATTGACTACATTTAACTTTAAATGCATTAACTTTTACTTTTTGATTTTTTAGCACTAAATACATATTATCTATGATCTTTTGAGCTTTAAACCTTCATTAAAAGTATCATTTACTTTAAAACAACAGATATTTCGACATTTCACAAACAAATACTTTTAAGACAATAAAAAATAAAATGAAAATTTTACTTGAATGAATCCTTTTATTCACCAAAAGTGCGAACCTAAAATAAATTTTCATTAACAAGTACTAATAAGAAGCTGCTTGTATCAGGCCAGATATTTTTGCACGTTAACATAAAAAGTCTTTCGACAAACAAAACCGAACTACTAATTCTTCACATTAACATAACATTTCTATAATACACAATGCTTTGTGCTTTCGCCAAATAAAGCTGAAATAACTTTAATCCGCAATCGAGGCAATAGCTTTTATCATGTAACTTCGTATTTGAAACATTTTCATGCAACTTTACGTAACAGAAAAGATTTATAGAAAACTTCACTTAGTTCTGCTTTTTGAAGCTTGGTATTCGGCCATTCGTTTATTGCACAATTGTGTCCAAGCCATCTACTTCATGAATGAGACTTTCCGACTCTGCTTCCTGTCCGCTGGTGGGAATTCGTTTTTCCTTTTTTGATAAATGGTCTTAGGATGCACTGGCGGCATGTCTTGTCTTTTCCTTTTACTGTTCGGCAAACTGGTTCTTTGCACACCGGGATTCGAGGACCCTTGCCTGTAAACTCTAGATTGTTTCGATCTTTGCTCTGTGCCTTCAACTTCGGCGGGCCTCTTCTTTACTTTTTCGACGGGTGGTCTTGTTTGCAGTAATCTTTCTGTTCGCCACTTAGTTGATGTATCCTGGGGCTGTCTACTGTAAGACGTTGTTATGACACGGCGATGCCAGTTTCTAGCCGGGACGTTCATTTACACTTGAATTTTTTCTTTGCTAGATCTAACACACGCTGAGGGATTTTTTCTCCGGAATTCTTCTGCTGGTTTGAGAACTTGTAGTTTCTTTAGATTTTTGCTTTTCCGCGGGTCGTGGAAATTGTGGTGGGGTCAGAATTGCCCTGGAGAAGCCGCCTCTTCTGATTCGGAAGCCTGGAAGAAATCATGTAGGACATAAAAATCTTTACGTTCATAATATTTTTCAATTGATCCAGACTAGCCTTTATTCTTTCTCCCGAATCTGCTTTTAAGTAAATTACAGCCCCAAAGATTTGCTGTATTACACAAGGCTCTTCCAATTTATGGACGATTTTTGATACGACGTTTTCAGGTGCACTAGGCAAAGTGAATTTTCTTTTCAACACCTTATCCCCCACTTTAAAATCTGATTCGCAGAATTTCCTATCATAGTAGAGTTTCTGCCTCTTTCTTGATACACCGGAAGTTTTCAAAGCTTCATCAATAAGCTTTTGAATATTTGCCTGTTTAAATTCTGGTTCTCGTTCTTGAACAAAAAACGTTTGTCTAAAGGTGTCAACATCTTCCTACTTAGAAATAATTCAGCGGGCGTTTTACCCGTTGTATCATGCTTGGCAGTTCGTAAAGTATTGGCTAATTTATCAACGCAACCATTCCAACAATTTTGATAATTTTTAACGTAACTCCTACTTGTTTTAAAAATGTTTTTTAACGCTTCTGCGATGTTTGCTTGTGTGTCTGTACGGGACCATTTTCAAATGCCGTATGTCAAGCCCTTAACACAGATACTCAAAAATGTGACTAACTTTTAACGGTACACCGTATTTTAAAATATATTTATGTAAGAAGGCACCTGCAACTATTTTAGCTGACGCTCGCTTTATAGGAATCATTTCTACCCACATAGAAAATGGTCTGCATTTACTAAAACATATCGGTTTTTATTTAACTTGCTTTGGGGAAAAGGGCCAAGAAGGTCTAGTCCAAGGATCTTGTTAGGAAAAGTCCGCGAATACTATTTAGATACCCGCCCAGGCTATAAATAACGTCGTTAATAAATTGACATAACTTATAGGACCTGACATATGCTGTTACTATCTTCTGTAGTTGTCGAAAATACACCACCTCGCGAAATCTAAGCAACGTTTTCCTCACCCCTAAATGACCGGCTGTGGGGCTGTTATGAAGTTCCTCAAAATACTCAACTGTTGTGCGGCGGGGATGGCTGGTTTCAGCTCGTGGTTTTCATTTGTTGATTTAGTATAGAACAACAGATTATTGATGATCTCGTAATTTCGGGCCCTATTTCTAATTGAAGAAAGATCTGCATTTTCACAATTATCTGGATCCTTTAAATAAGCATAGATATTATTGAATTGTGGATCCTTCGACAATTCAGCTATAATTGTTTCCGAGGAATCTCAAACTTTAGAAGTTAACATAGCACATTTTATTTGATCCCTATTTCATCCAGTTGAATTCTTGACAAGGTGTCGGCCACTGCATTTTCCTTGCCGGGAGTGTGCTTAATTATTAAGTTGCATTCCCACGGCTGCATGATCAGAGTAGATTGTAAATGGGGTTTTTCCAAAGTAGACCCTGAACTTCTGAACTGCCTTTAGCACTGCTAACTTTTCCCTTTCTGTCGCTGTGTAGTTCCTCTGGGTCTGCCCCGACGTTTTCCTGAAAAATGCCAAGGGGGGCTTTTTTTAAATTAAAACCGCACCCACGGCATAATCTGAAGCATCCGCCGCTTATCTCCAAATTCTCTTTCCTTTGGGAAATTTTAACACTGGGGCATTAATTAGAGCTGTTTTTAAATTTTCGAAAGCCGTGTTTGCCTCCGCTGTCCATGCAAATTTGGAATTCTTCGTTTTAAACTAACAAAGGTCCAACAATATCTGCAAAATTTTGGATAAACGAACGATAATATGAGCATATGCCAATAAAAGTTGAAAGGTTTTTCGAAGTATTTGGCGGAAGATAATTTTAATTGCTTTTATTTTAGAATCCTCAGTTTCGATACCCTTAGCTGAGATTTTGTATTCTAAATATCGCAATTCCTTAGTTGCGAATTTACATTTTGCGGCATTAATAAATAAGCCTGCTTCTTTTAATAATGAAAAAACTTGTAAATTATAACTCAAAATTGTAGGTGAGGAGATCTCCCACGTGTTGTTCAATAGTGTAACTAGTTATGATAATGTCATCGGGGTAAATCTGAGTGAATTTTCTTAAGACGGGACGTAAAATTATGTCCATAGAGGGTTGAAAAGTTGATGGGGTCCGCAAACCCCAAACGCATGCGTAAAAGTGCATAAGTGCCCGAATCCGTAATAAACGCTTTTTATTCACATCTTCTGGTTTCATGGCTATTTAAAAGTAGCCTGAAGTAAGATCAAGGGTGGTCACATTTTGCAGACCTAATTTTCCGTATTATTTCTTCTGTTACCGGTAAAGGGTAAATAGGGAATTTAGTCATGCCATTCAGTTTTCGGTAATCGATCGCAAAACGATAAGCTTTTTGATCCGAAGGAGGCAAGTTATTTCTCTTTCTGCCTAGCACAACTGGGCTAGCATATTCACTATTAATGGAAATAATCATTTTATCCCTTAACATTTGTTCTATGTGATGTTCTATTATTGCTTCTTTCTCCTCATCATATAGATAGAATATAGGTTTTGCTTTACAAAGTTCGCTTGATTTTAGTTCTATCGCATGGGTAATCGCCGCCCTGAGGAACTCTGTACTTAAAATTACATTATCTCGAAAATTTTTAACAATAAAAATTTAAAACTTTCAAAACTTCTTTTTTTACTTGAACGTTCAGCGGCAAACTTTCCATTGTGCAGCGACGATTTGTGTGCTACAATTTTTAAACAATCTTATTCTTCGAAAATTTGTATAATAGAATTTTTGGCTTCAAATATTTCCTTCCGCGTCGGTATCCACGAGTGCTTCTACGGGTACGTTGTTCAAAAGAACCTTTGGCTTTACCGTTTTCATTCTTGCTCGTTTACGGCGTAGTTAGAAAATGTTTTCCTCCATTGTATTTGTTTCTGCGGTCGGCTGTTGGGAGAACTGCTGGTAGTAACCCTGGGTAGAAAATCTCGAATTTTTCGATATCCGCCGATTCTGAAACTTTACGACTAATTCGAATAGCTCTTGCAGCGTTTGTAGTTTCTCAGCTCCACCAAATCTTGTACTGCGAGTAATAATCTTGGTAATATAATTTTAATTTCTTCGTTATCGAGCTTCCTTCCATATAGCATATTCACTAGTTTGACTTTACGCGGGAGAAACTCGTTAAGGTGTCCAACCTTCCGTTGATAAAAGCTGTACAGTTGGGCTTCAAGTCAGGCACGATCTTTCACGATCGGAAAGGTCTTTAGGTGTGCTGCTTTGAAATTTTCAAAATTGTAGGTGAGGCTTCTGACTTCCCCAAGTAAGAATTTTCCAATCCCTTTCCACCAAGATTCCGCCTATCCTCGGAGGCCACTCGAGGCGATAGCTACTTTTTGTCTTTCGGGTACCGGATACAACTGAAAGTCCGTCTCAAGTCATTCCAGGAATGAAGTGACGGAGTTTTCATCGCCGAACACCACTGCTGGTTGAATTGCTGCTCTCATCGTGTGTATTAAAAAGCCAAATCCATCCAATGGGCTTGTCACCATCGGGTCTACGACCTCTGTCTCTTGTAAGGATGATTGTTCATCCTAATTATTTGCCATTGGATCCGAGTAAGATGTTCAGGCGAAAGATGTAAGGTTCTACTGTCTATCTTATGTGTAGAATCTGAAGAAATAACGATTTTACAGAAGAAGGGTTAAAATGTACCCTTTATTAAACTCTTTAAATTATTTACAATGCGTCAACTTGACGCTACACTGCGCTTCTGCTTGGGCCGTAACTGAGACAGTAGAATCAAACTCAAAATTGAAGATATTAACAGGTAGTAGAATTAAACTACAGGGCTCATACAATCCTGTATCCTACAGCGCGTAGATGAGTCTAGTGGCAGCAAGGTAATAGTTATTAAGCCACGTCTAACCAGCAATAACTTCTAAGCGGAAGCTTGCGTACAAAGAGTTTTCCCAGACTTTCTAACTTTCCTTACTAGAACATCGATATTTAAACTTTTTCTCCCACTGGTAGAATTTGCGTTCCTTACGCGCGCAACCAAATTTAAATATTCTGGGACTGACAATTAGGGCAATGAAGGCTTATAGGAAAGTAACTCAAAATTAAATTTAACTGGTTATTTAAAATAAATATAAATCCCTACAAACTATGTAAGCATGTATTATGTAACAGGCTTTATGTATTATGAACTATGTAAGCATGTGTGTATATGAACAATGTAAGCATGTATTATGAAATGCTTGTATATAAGGATGCACTATGAACTCTGTCTGTCGTGAACTATGCAACTATGTAAGCATATATTATGAACTATGTAACTAGGTAACCATACATTATGAACTAGGTAAGCATGTGTATATGATGCAGGTTTAATGTATGTCATTATAGGGCCCATGAGGTGTTGCCCCGGATAGTTGCGGAGCCTGGACTAGACCCGAACTGTCTAAGTAAGCCAAAGAGGTGTTCAGACTCTGCTCTCAACTGTCAACTGTTGTTGTGACTTCGTCATTGCTTATGACTTCTCTAACGAAACAGATAGCTTTGTTATGTAGTGATTTTTGGTTAGTTTAGAATTATGGATTAATGTGTAGTTAATTGCAGTTATTTGTTAATTAATTATTGAGTGAGTAAATTATATGCATTAATTTATGCCTATTCTAAATTTTTCTTCACGAATTGTATTGCTTATGTTATTGAATCAATTATTCTTATGCGAGTTAAACAGAGTTCTCATTCTTACGTTACGCGTTCGACAGTATTAGCTTTCGGGAAAGGAGACAATGGGAAATCGGTTGCTTTCTGCGTAATATTTGAAATTTAAAAATACTTCCTTTTTATTCACATGGATGAAATTTATACCTCTTAAAGAGAAAAAATTTACCCTTCTTATGAACCTACTTTCATGACTGTACGTCGCCCCGTTGGAGAATTATGCCCATTTAATTGCTAAAATTGTTGAATTTCGTGTCTA
>KK117469.1:82594-162413 GCA_000611955.2 Stegodyphus mimosarum
CCTTTTTGCCTTGGATTCGCAGCTGTAGAAGCACGTTATTTTTTTCTTCCTCTGGAAGAGCCGGAGATGGGAAATAAGATAAAGATGTACATCTAAAAATCACTTGTACACTCCTCCGCACTTTACCATCCCCGTGTTGGAGTCGAGAATGTTGTTTCTTTTCTCATCGAATTAATACGTTGACACCATAGTGGATGCAACTTGAATCCCGCTATCCGGTTCCTGCCTGATCGGTCACTTAGATCCGAGTACTACCATCAACTCGCCTGGATGAGACTAGACGGAAAAGGGAGGAACCTTTAGGAGCTCTTGTTTTGCTGCACGAATGCACTTTGCCATCTTCATATTGTCTGAACCAAGTGTCCAGATTTCTAGCCGGACTCCCTCGTTCAACATCTGCGAAGGATTGGTCGTCGGCAGAGCCTTGTCCAACACCTGTTAGGGATCGGACATCCGGGAAAAAAAATCTATAAGATGAGTTAATGCTTAATTAAGTTTTCCATTCTTCCCTTCAAGTGAGTTCAACCTTTTGATTGTTAATTTCACCTGAAATTTAGTACAACTTGCAACCTAAATTCCGTGAACATGTTTCCTAAGTAATAAGGCTAATTAAAATTTTTAAGAGATTTGATTAATTGAAGAAAAATTTTCCAGTAATGAATTCTTAAATTAAGGAGTAATTGTATATGTATTTAATTTCCAATTAAATTCTATTTAACTTTTAGTCAAAGGTTTTTCTGCTGGATCTTAAATCCAGGCTGTGTATTTAAGCAACTCCTGCACTATTAATCTATTTAGGACTTTTAACTTTAACTTGGAATGTAATTAAAATTTATATATAATGGATTAAGACAGGATACTATAGCTTATCTAAATTTTACCTTTTTACTTTAAGTTGTTACTATTTTTGGTCGAGAATTAACTTTAACTTTTGCAAATTAAGGAACGATTAAAAATTTAAATTCTACTTTACCTTTAATTGAGTAATTGAATGTAGGAATAAATGTAATCATTTTTCTCCAACGGGTCTACATGAGTATGTAATATTTTTCTAACTGCCTAAGGGATTGCTAAATTGATGTATGTAAATCTTACCTGAGTAAATTAAGAAATTTCTTGAACTAAGTAACCTCTATCAATATTGGTAAAGACCATGCTCGGTGATTCATCAAATTCCTGTGTATTTTTATGCTGGCCAGCAGAGTTTGATAACTGCATATGAAAATTTAATATTAATTTTTACGGTGTAAATTTTTGATTAATTCATCTCGGTGCATATTTGAAATTAGCAATATATATATTATAATTCTAAATGCATTATTTTAAATAGTTGTCACCTGAACACACCATAGATCTAGAAATTTAAGTTGAAAGATTGAGTGTCTTCCTTTAATGCTGCAATAAATATCCTTGGTTATATATATATATTTGATTCAGAGTTTTCTTATGATGACTTGTGTGAATGTTTTTAACACCAGTACTCCTGCTTGGTCTTAGGGGTTGTTCGGGTTAGTAATACACAACGCAAATGAGATTTTGGTTTTTGATATTATTGTAGGCAAATTATTGTAACAGTTAGTATTTAACATTTGCACCACAACATTTGGTGACGTAAAAATTGCACAGAACATCTGGTGCCGCGACATTAGTACGGAACAGCTTAAATATTCATATATCATGGATAAGAGGGCATAGTGGAAATACTGGAAACGAAACAGTTGACAAACTTGCGAAAGAAGCTGCTCTTAATCAAGAAAGCAATTTCTTATATGTAAAATTCCCCAAGTTTTATCTTAGAAGAACAAATTACTCAAATATGGCAAAAGAATGGAGTAATCCACCTACAGGACGACGTACATACATACCTATTCTACCCCAACTGCAATACTGACACCAAGAGTACAAATTATTTTTAACAAGTTATATTACTGGCTATGGACCGTATCCTTTTTATTTTCCTCAAAGGAACTTAATAGACACTGATATCTGTATATGCGGGCAAAAAGGGGACAGTGGTCACTATCTTTTCTCATGCCCTCTTACGAAACGTTTTCACATTCGTACACCTAGGCATATTGCTATATCCTTCAAAAGAATGGTCATCAAACTTCAACATCTTCATTCTGATATGAAAGAAATCCACAAAAAACTTAACCCAATTGGATTAGATCTATGCAGAGTAACTCCATCAACAGCAAAATAGTTAATTTTCAACCTTTCATAATCTTTAAGAACAGTAATCGTTCTCTATAACAAATACTTACTTGTATTGATCGTAACAACAGAAGACTTACAAAATCCATAATAAACAAAATGAAATAAAAACATTGAATCATGACTACAAATTAGAACTGAAAAGAGGAAAAGGTGAGTCATGATATTGATTGTTGTGTCATGATAAAAATGAGTTATGAATATTGGATGAGTCATGTAAAATATATGAACTTAAACCATAAATTTTTACTATATGAACTGTATAATCATGAACACTTTAATGACTCATGAATTCTGCCTAATGAATACTAAACGTATTTGTCGTCACGAACTCTAAAATACTTAACATTTTATTCTGAATTCTAATTTTATTATATGATATATTAGGCATTATTCTATACTTTGTGTATTATTCTATATTTTAAGTATTATTCCAAATTTGTCAAATGATATATCCTGTTTTAGCATTTTATTCAAAATTTGGAATATTCAAAATTTTATTCTATAACACATTATGTATTATTCTATACTTCATGTATTACTCTATATTTTATTTTCTGTTTTCTCTTTAAGTATTATTCTAAAATTGTCGCATGATGTATTCTTTGCTAACTTAATGTAAAACCCGTTTGATTTAGATTTCCCTCCTTTCCCAAACGTACAAGGTGTTCGAGATCTGGTCTCATCCGGTAGGCTAATAGTTAATTCCCCCATTACACAATAACCCTTCTAATGACCATTCTTCTAGTTTTCTTCTAATAACATTTCTGTCTTTTTAATCCTCCTCGCTTAATAATAAAATTCTAAAATTTCCTCTAAAGGAAACTATCATCATCTTTATTCTTATTCTTATAGTCAGTTAGTGACTGTGAGCTATACCTCTTAGATTCGATCTTTAATGAAATTTCTGGTGCTCCCTAACACTTTTACCTGTACCTGTTGTTGTGACTTATCCCTTTTGTCTAACAGCAACATCAGCACAAGCCCACGGAATTCATTGTGGCAAGGAGTACAAGATTTTCCTTGTCGTTGGCAAGAGCCTTGAGCACGATATAGGTCACAATGACTACTTTGCATAGTTCCGCTTCTAATTGTGATGGAAAGCACCCCAAAGGATCAGTCCGAGGGTTTTCCCTTCGAACCCGGATTCTTCGATAAGAATGTCAGTGTCGCTAAGCACTATCCCGGTTCGGCGGTATACGGAAATATACTTTATCAGATAAGTAATGTTGACAATGAATGTTGAATGACATTGTTTACATTACATACTATGGGATATACGTCATCAGCTTTTAAAGTTAGGAATCACCGAATAGAAATATAGAGCAGTTATAAATTACGTAGCTCATTTCTGGGGTTAATAGTAAATGCGATGTAAAACATGCCTATTTGTATCACACTGAACAATACAGCGACTCAAAGATTCTTTTGATATGTGTTTTTATTATTATCTATTCACATGCGTTATCATGATATTGTTAAATTTGAAGCAGTACAAAACAGATTAGTTTAATTATGCATACAAAATTCTATTCGGTATTAAGTATTAAACGGTGCTTCCTTCAACTTTTCTAGCATAGTTAGTATCTAAGTTAGCATCTAAGCATCATAGTTAGCATTCTATCAAGTGCAACACTAGTGCGTAGTTTAATGCTGGCAGATTCTTTTGCAAATTACACAATTAAAGAAAAATTAAAAACTGAATTTTAGATGAGTTCAGTTTCCTAATTCAGCATCCATGATCATTTCTTTATAAAGGTGTCTGTAAAAACACTGAATTCTTCACTAAATTATGTGACTCCCTTGAATATAAATAAGGATTTATAGTCGTCATTAGAACAACAGAGACAGAAATGCTAAAGAAAACATTGCGAAAGTTTACGAAGTGATTGGAACACTTACGCAATAAAGAAAGAACATTTATTGAAGAGTCCTGAAATTCAGTATGAATTTCAAAATCTGCTTCAGTTGCTACATAATTTGACATAAAATTACTATGCTCTTTTTCTCAATTAATATTAATCACGAAAATGCGCTCAGTATTACATGACCGATGTATAATTTCCTAATGTTTTTTTTAAATTTTTATGTTTCGCTTTATTTTAGTGTATGTTTTTGTTAGCTTATTTTAGTGAATGCCTACTAATAAAAGTTTTTAGTTAACTAAAAATGTGTCCATTTTTGCAATTTCTAATTTAAACGATAATTTTAAATGTAAATACAGTTGTAGAGTTGTGGGGTTTTACTTATTTAATCCAATGTTCAATCTTAGAACCCTACAAACACTAACAAGAGAGCAATCGCTTAAGTGTGTGAACAAACAAGTAAGACTTATAATAGGTTAACTACCGTTTATTTCTCAGAATAAATACAATCATCTCCTAACTCGGAACGTACACAAAGCCTCCACTTGGGTTTGAACTTAAATGATTATGAAATTAAACTTAACTAAGCTTAACTTAAGCGAACTGAAGATGTAACCGAAGCTATCAGGATTCTAAGTAGTTGGGCCCTAAATATTAATTAAATCGGCGAAGCCAAGCAAGGGCCTAAAGTATGGCCGAGTGTAGTAGCTAAGAGAGAACGTAACCAAAAGGCAAACGCGCGCTAGTCAGGGAACCAGACTCTCTCTCTCGAAATCGGCAAAACATGGACTTAAATATCACTCTTACTCATTTGCATTAACTGCGTTTCTGAAATTACATTCTGGTAGGAAATTGTAAGCTGAAATTAGAATAGATAGGAAAGTTGCATAACTTAAAATAACTGTTAATAAAATTAGGATAAACCTTACATGTTTCCCCACCAGAATTTAACTACTCGAAGAAGAAGGTCTCGAAACGACCTTGTTTAAGAGTGTAAATTCTGCAAAACTCTTTCTAATCAAAGTTTTAAACTTGTAGCAAGTGTGCTTTTTGCAATTCATCATTACAACTTTTCGTGTTTAGAGCCACCTCACACAATATCTAAAGCTATACTAAAACTAAGAAATATATTTCACAATTTTTTTACAAATTGAATTGAAAGCAATCGTCAGCTTTTTTGCTTGAGCAGGCTATCAGTCTTGGTCCTTCCGCAAATTATCTGGGAGGAAACTACGTTAGCGATATTCTTTCACAAACCATTTCCACTTTGGTTACCAGCCCTCTTTATTAAAAATATTTTTGGTTCCCAAACACTTTCATTCACACCAAACTTTAAAATCTTTCCAGAAATTGTTCTTAGTGAAACTAGCGCCTTCTTGTTGTGTTATCGCGAAGATACACTACCAACTATCCAACAGCTACGATTTGTTAGAACTTGACATTCCAGACCTTAGAAGACTCCTCAAACACAAAACTAGACCTAATGTCATAAAATAGAGCTTAATTTTAAATTCTTAATTGAAGCCTGGAGAGCCTAACTTTAAGCACATTCAATCTATACTTCATTCCATTCAACACTTATACAAAGTATTTAGAGTCATGCTTGACCAAAACTTACATTTGTACAAGTCTAACTTTTACAATAGTTTAAAAGCTGACATTAACATTCATACATTCAATAAAACATTTTAACATATAATATTTTAAAATTAATTTTACATCATTCGTTATAGTTGCTACAGAAAATTCCCAAAGTTTTACTACAATCTTGCTTTAAGTTAACACACTTGAAGTCTTTCGACTAAACATATTCACAAATTAGTTTCTTGTAGCTTGAGAATTCTTAAAAGAAAGATATCTACAAAATAAATTCTCACCAACTTGCGAATTCAAAAAATCTTTTCTGTTTAACAGATAGTTACAACTACATTCTTGCAACCTGCGAATTCAATTTCTTGCTTCAAACAATATTTAGCAACTTTAAATACAAACCATAAATCGATCTTTCAATACAAAATAGCAAAGATGTTACTATACTGTCTTAGAAGGTGTGATAATTGTTGTTGTTGCTGCTCACGTAAATGCCTAAGTTCAAATTCACCACCACACGACTCGAAATTCTCACCAATTTCAATTGAATTAGTGTTGACAATTTCAGTATCTTGTGAGATGACATTCACAGGTTGGTCACTAGCCAACTTCATTCCTTTGTTAATGTGAAGAACATCAGTGAAAAATTAGCAATCTTAACAAGAAATTCTTTAGATTTTGAAGTAAGATTTACTGATCTAGCTCTGGCAAAATTACTGTGTAAGTGTTCAGCTAAAGGCTCAATTAAAACAGTGTCAGCACTAATGTCTGCAGAACGAGAAGTAAGTTTAATAATGTTCTCAGCAAAAGGTGGTAATTTATGTTTGGTTACTGAGTAACAAAATGAGTGTGAAGTAGAACTAGAAGTTACACTATTGTCAATAGAACTAGGCATACTAAGATTCCATTTTAAAATAGCATTTTTACCTAAAAGTTGAGAAGTGCAAAAATCTAAATGCATGTTATTGTCTACAAGAAATTTAGTTCCTAAGAGAAGTGTCAGAGATTAAAAATTCTGTTTCAAAACATTGCTGTTGAAATTCTACCATTAAATTAACTTTGTTATTAACTCGTAACTTTTCAGCAGCAATACCTTTTAAATAAATACTGTAACTTTCTAATGAGATTTTACTACTAAAACACTTCATGTATTTGGATTCTATGATATTCACTGTTGCACCTGAGTCAATAAACACTTTACTTTTTTTCCCAAAACAGATCCTTCAACTATAGACAAAGACGCCTCACTTGTGGATACTATGGAAACACATTTTACCTCCAAAAGAGTTTCAAGGGACGAAACGGAATTTGATCTCTCCCCACTCTTAACTACTTTAAATTAAAATTTAGAGCTTGGGGATTTAAAGCATTACTAGTCACGTTCGACTTATTCTGTGTATTCGAAACAGCTGGTGTAGTGTTGTTATGATTTCTCCGAGCTGTTTGATTACCTCTGGGTCTCTGATGACCATTTCTAGTGTGCTGGTTAGGCACTATGTTTGCACAGCAATATCTGCTAACATGTTCAATTCTGTTGCAACGATAGCAACGAAAGGCTGTATAGGTCGCGTACGAGGATTCTATGACAACAAGGACTGCACCTGGACTTGCAGCGAACCCATCATCTTGGGGAGCTGAGTAATGTTCTCTTGTTGAAGCTTAATAGCTGTAGGGAGCTCAGAGGTAGCTACAGTGGGTGTTGTTGTAAGGTTTTAGTTAAACTAACCAAGTTTTATTTTAATTTAAATCTTTCTATCTCCTCTCTGTTTGAACTTCCCGTCAGAAGAAGCGTGCGTTTTTAGCTCATGCTAATTTTGAAGTACAGCCAAGTACTATTTAAACCAGAGGTAGAAACCTCTCAATATGAGAGAGCTTTAGTCTCAGACCACGGTCAGTCTGCTCGACGTTCGCCTGACCAGCTAGCAGCTAAATTCATAAGCCATAGTGCTTACTACGTGATTGCATATTGAAGCAATTTGAAGTGCGCTAGTATTAGTATATCTTGCTACGCACCCTTTTAGGTAGAGGCTAAACTCCGCGATTTGCTCTGCGAAGCAAAGTTTAATTTAATTTCTATTTAGGTATTTATTTAAATTTATTTGTTTGCTAAGTTCGACCCAAGTGTGGTCTTCTACTTCTGTATCCCTCCCGACTTGGGAAGTGTGTAAATAATAGTGATTTAATAAAAGAGGATTTCAAATCTCTTTCAAGTGCAGTTATTCTCCAACTCAGCATCTACACAAAAAACTCCCGCTGAACTGTTTCTAGGAAGAAAAATTTTGACGCCCTTAGATAAACTTTTCTTTGTCCGGGAAAGGGCAGAAGAATTTAAAATAAGTGATATACAAAAGTTGATACGGGAAGCGACCGGCAACATAGAAATGGCCCAGAGGAAACAAAAATTATATTATGACCAAAAAAGAAGAGAGGTCAAGTACAATGTGGGCGATGAAGTGCTAAAAATTAAACGTAACTTGTCAAATGCCCCAGAAGAAAAGGTGGGGAAATTCTTTCCGCGTTTTGAAGGCCCTTTTATAATTGAAAAAATTACAGGGGCAGTGGTTATATTAAAAAGAAATGATGGACAAACACTCAAAGCAAATGTCGATCAGCTAAAGCCTTTCTATAATCGCAACATAATGCCAATATTTAAAGATTTTTTCAGGATCCGAGGCAATCGACTAGCCAGGAAGACGTACTTCAGCGAAAACAGCAGGAACCAGCTACAACGGCATCGAAAAGTCAGAAAAAGAAAGCTCCCCCTCAACAAAATAGAAATAAGAACCAAAAATGTGGATTCAAAAGAAAGTCTCACGATGCAGGTGACCAGATCTACGAACGGACCTACGAGCATGCCAAGAGAAGAAAGCAGAATGGGCAAGGAAAGCCTAAGGTATCCAAAAGAACTGTGGAATCATCGGACAGGTGCCTGAGAAGCAAGAAACGTCGATTGCAGCCTGAGAATCAACGTCCCGAATACAGCAGGAACCAGGACCAGCAACGAAGAAGGGCCCAGTCCAACAAACGTCCATCGGAGCAACCTCCTCTTCAAGGGAAATTTCCGAGGATACAACGACGGAATTTCAAAAGGAAAAGAGATGAGCAACCTCCCAAAGAACAACAACCAAAGAGGAGGAGACTGAACCACGATGCAACTTACTCAACTTTCAAGGATTGGCCCAAGAAAAGGATGGATGACCATAATAAGATAAGTAGAATTTCGTATTCAAAAGTTTAGTTAATTTTTGAGTGTACTGCAAGTTGCAGGGTCGATTTTACCTCAAGCGAGGTTGAGTTTTACGCCAAGTGGGCGATAAGTTCTCATATTGAAAGTAAAATGTTTTTGTTTAAAAAATTTTTTTGTAATTCTTAAAGCCTTAAAATTACTTAATGTTTGTAAATAGATTAATTTTGTAAAAGCAATGAACTGCTGAAAAGAAAAATGTTAACTAAATGATTTTGTATGACGCTTTGTCGAAAGACTTGTAAAATGTCTAGAATGAAAAAATCGGAAAATTGAAGAACACGATTTAGTCTGTGGACTATTAATTCAATGTAATTTGATATTTCAAGAAAGTACCTTGAGAAAGGAATAGGAAGCACTTGCTGTAAGCTTAGGAATTTAACCTATATTTGTATTTCATGACTGCTATGAAATTGTTAATGTGTTATAAAATGTAACAAATGATATTATGCTAGCAATGCACGTTAAGTGCAATATGAATGCGAATGAATATGTGTAAACTGCGAATTGTAAGCATGAAACGTTTGAGTAATTTTAGAATGAATGTGTTAAATAGGCTCTCCGCCAAATACACTTAAACTATTAGACATAAAGCTAGTGAGAACCTCAGGTTTAGCTGGTTATAGGGCGTTTTTTCAGGTCTCGTATGTCAAGTTCTAACTAATGTTAGTTGATCGTAGGTGGAAGAGTTGAACACCCCCGAACACAGAAAACCCGCAATGGCGATTTGCTTTGCATCCAACACCGGTGAGAGAGCATTGGGGGAAGAATTTAATTGTGCTTGAATGATAATGTGTGTGTGCGAATTTACACGGGTAAGAATAAAGAATTGTACCCAGAAATTTTTGCTATTATGTTGTACTAAAATTATTTTCCTTCCAGATTTTGCTGGAAGGAGTAAGACTGATCAAAGACAAATGTTACAAAGAATTTGTAAGGGAGAAGAACGAAAGGTTTCATAGACGTAATGTAAACCGGTTCGATTGTTGCGTTCTACTCGTCTAGCCTAGTCTGAGCTAAGCAGTGAAGCAACGGCGCAGGGTGCAAATGAAATTCGCTCACGGAAAATTCGTCTCTAAAAAAATTGCTCTGTTTAGAATTAATTTTCGATTTACACGTTTCTTAAACCTCCCGAGATGCAGAATACTTTAAAGATAATGTTTTATAATTTTCGAAGTCAATTAATATCTGCAATTGTGCTTTGATTTTAAATGCATGACTATCTAAAACAAATATTAAATAATTTTTACTACAACAGATCTGGATAACTTTGGAATACTGACTTAAAAATACTTACTGAAGTGTTTTCTAATAATTCATAGCTTTAAATTTCTTTTCTCCCTACAAATTCTTTGGTACAGCCAAGTACTATTTAAACCAGAGGTAGAAACCTCTCAAGGTGAGAGAGCTTTAGTCTCAGATCACGGTCAGTCTGCTGGACGTTCGCCTGACCAGCTAGCAGTTTAAATTTATAAGCCATAGTGCTTACTACGTGATTGCATTGTGAAACAAATTGAAGTGCGCTAGAATTAGTATATCTTGCTACGCACCCTTTTAGTTAGAGGTCAATCTCCGCGAATCGCTCTGTGAGCAAAATTTGATTTAATTTCTGTTTAGATTCAATTTAAATTTATTTGATTGTTAAGTTAGGCCCAAGTGTGAATTTATTGAAATTTATTTGTTTGTTAAGTTCGACCCAAGTGTGGTCTTCTACTTCTGCATCCCTCCCAAGTTGGGAAGTGTGTAAATAGTAGTGATTTAATAAAAGAGGATTTCAAATCCCTTTCAAGTGCAGTTATTCTCCAACTCAGCATCTACAAAAGAACATAGCGTATTATCTGCTCACTGTTCCAGTTCAGGACTTGAGAAGAAGAACCCTTGTAATTAATTTACCATGTTTGCAAAGATTATGCACAGAACACTCAGTCCTGATATTGTAAAATTTTTATCTGGCACTGACTTAGCAGCGTTAATTGCCTTAACTTCGCCTGTTTGAAAATCACTATCAGCATGGCTCTTAGCTCGCATATCCTCCTCAATAATAGCATGCTGTTTAGCAGCTGTAAATGTTTTGTGATTCTGCGGCAGCATTGTAAACCTTCAATAAAAATAGACAGTAATAAATCCTGTCTTTGAGCTTCAGCTGCAGGGTCACTGTTTCTTTCTATAGATACAGTTTTGTACGAAAGTGCTTCTATACGGGAGCAAACTGCCTTACTGTTTCATGTGGCTTCTAAAAAGCCTGGATAAGAGCACGTATGTTAGAGTGCAAGTTATGCACAGATGTAAATCGTTCCTTTAAGGCATTTACAATATACACGAGACTGGTTTCTCTTTTCAACCTAGTGTTGTTTATTATAAAATCAGCAGCCTCACCTGCAACCTTGACTCTAATTACAGTCAGTTCGTCTGTATCTGACCAATAGACATGAGTGGCTATTAGGTCTATCCTATCTAAGAAGTCGCTTAAACTAACTCCACTGTCTGCGCCTATAGAAACAGGAACAGATTCCAAGGAATCTGACCCAAAAACTGACATACCATGGACTTCTCGATCCTCTTCCATGCTGAAAAAACTACTACTCGCAGGAGCTCTCTCTCTAGGCATTCTGAACTATATATTACTCACAACAATGGAATCACTAAGATAAAAAGAAGTATCCTAGTCTGTGACCAACAGGTGAGTAACAACACTATTATTAACACAGAAATAACAATAGTACTTTAAACTATTCAGGTAATCCACTGTGTTTGTGTTGGAAACATTAGAGTCCATAAGTTTGTGTCACAAAATACCCATCTGTTATACAATGAATTTCGTGTAATCAGTAACCAAAAGGTGTAACACATAGATATTAACGCAGAACAACAACAGTACTTTTGAAATTAACCATTCAGGTAATCTACTGTGTAAATGTTGCTGTTGAAAACATTAAAGTGCATAAGACTGTGTGACAAAAATACGCATCTGTTATACACCCTCACAAGAAAATAAAATGTAAATGTGTACTTCACAAAATACGACCACTGCGTAGACCTGTTACTGTAACCGTTTAAATGATTGGGTTTTAGTATTAAGTCTAGACAGGTGCAAGAAAAATAGCAATATTTAAACTAAATATAAAATCACCAGCATCAAGTTCAACACACGAATGAAAAATTAATAGTGCCACTTAAATATGTCTCGAAAAATACGGCACTAAAATGTGCCTGTAAAAGGTAGATGATTCGGCACTAAAAATGTGCCTGTAAAAATGAGATGGTATCCTGGTCACGGCACCAAAAATGTTGTGCCTCTCTTGAGAAGGAGAGAACACAACAAAACAAATTTAACCATTGCGTTGTGAATTTTGTAATTTTAGTGAATAACCCTTGAACCTTGATGCTAGTGGATCAATGGAAGTAAACATTTCAAAAAAAAAAAAAAAAGAAACACAATAATCAGTATTAACTCTTATGAAAAACCTTAGTGTTTATTTGTCAAAACAGATCAAATTGTGCGAAATCAATATGAAACTAAATAATAAAAAAGTCTTCTCTCCGGAGAGTGAAAATAATATAAAACAATTCTAATATTGACAGCGAAACATCCTTGTTTGAACAATTCAGTAATTTCATTAAAAAAAATTCAATACCTTCAAAATTTAAGTAACTATCTATTATTCTATTACTCCAACATAACTATATTATCTCTTAACAATTTAAGCATTTTTTTAAACAAGCTAAATATATATTCCTTTCATCATATTATTGCACAGAAAAAAAATACAAAATTTCTATTATTCAGAACAACGTTAAAATTTATCTTATTGCACAGAAGACAAAAGGTATGCTAGTATTCCTAACAACTTAAAATTATCTTTTTTTCTTTATTTCACAGAGAATAAAAGCATACCACCAATCAAGATAAAATTCTTAAAATAGATATCTTATTTTAGCTCATCAAAAGTTTTCTAATATTTTTTATTCAATTAAGAGAGTACCGCAGAACCACCTTCTTAAGAAGATTTATATTATTAAAATATGAGCAAAATTCTATTTAAAATTTTCAATTTTTCTTTACCTCAGTAAGTACAATTGTACAATTTATATTAACTCAGCATTTTTTTTAGTTCACCAAATAAAACAAAATTTCCAATTTCTTAACAATTTAAAAATCCTTTATACAAACTCATTAAAAAAATTAAGTCAATTTTAATTTACCATTTTACAAATAGGAAGAACCCTTTTAACAATTAATTCTAGCAAATTAGTAAGTTAAGATTAAGATAATTAATTTTTTTCTTTTAACTAAGATTAACCCAGTTAAGAAAGAAAAGACAAAAGGGAACTTAGCTGAAGCAGATAAACAGCAATCGTCTTGAAGCACAGGTAGTCGGCTCCAGGTGTAGACTGGAACGGATCACCGACGGAAAACTTTACCGGAACGTGGGTCTAGCTAAAGGACGCTGGAGAGGACTCAAACTCGCTGGAGACGTGGACACAGCAGCTGAAGAAACCATTTAGAAAGAAATTCAGCAAGATGAAAAAGAGGATGGAATAATCAAGATGTAAGGCATATATTTAGGCAACTATCATTAAGACTAGAGTTCCAGGTAAACGGAGAACATAATGAAGAAGGAAGGATCACAATGCAGGATATTTGTTTTTATATTATAAGCGATTTAGATTTGAAGTTTATTTCCTTTAGGAACATATTGAGGGGCAAACAGCCCTTTTAGGTAGGATGTACTACGGAAAGGCATTACTGATTAAAGCCCGAGGCCAGCAAATAACATCTTAACTGGTAATCATTGCAAAAACTTGAGGAGCAAAAGCTCCACTTCCTATATGAAAAACATCCTTAAAACTGCACAAAAAACGTGTTCAAGGCACGAAGTAGAGCAGAGTGAAGTCCTTTCGAAAATTAACTTGAAAATATGATAAAAAAGTTTTAAATTTTATCATTAATTTATTTCGCATCACTAGTTAACGTTACAGGAAATTTGATATTATATTTTAGGTTATTATGTCAGGACTCAGTGTTCTGTGCATACTTTTGGCGAACATGGTCGTGATAGTGTTAAAGTCCTGATCTTGAACAGGGAGCTGAATGCAGTTATGTTCTATGGTAGAATAACTGTGGTTAAGTGGTAGAATAGCTGCACGCCAGAAGGGTTTAAAATTACCCTTTTAATTAAACTACTATTTACAGTCACTTCCCAACTCAAAAGGGGTAACAGAAAATAATGACCGCACTTGGGTCTAAACTGAAGAATCAAATAATTTAAAATAAAGTTAAGTCGAAATTTCAGAGCTATAAATGCGAGGTTGGCCTCTATGCTAAACGATCAACGGTGCGCAGCAAGATTTAGCTAATACTAACGCACTTAGATTACTTCAATAAGTATTAAAGTAACAGCGCTAAGGCTTAGAATTTAAATACTAGCTAGTCAGGCGAACGTCGAACAGAGCCGAAGTGATCTGAGACTAAAAGCTCTCTCACACTGAGAAGTTCCTTGCTAACCTTTAAATACAAAAACTTGGCTTCACCTCAAATTAGCATAAAGCTGAAACTCGCGCTCATTCTAACGGGAAGTTGAAATAAGAGTTCAAAGGAAAGAGAAATTAACATAAAACTTTGTTAGTTTAAACTAAAATCTTACAATTATGATCATCAAAATCATAAAAACATAACAGCTTACTTTTACAAAATGTATTATGTGTATGCTAAATTTGATTTGATCATGTCACACTCGTTATCATCATTTAAATCAAAGAAATATTTCTTTCTGATGGTTTATGATTATAAAAACCTTACTGCATTATGGAATAGCAAGTGTTCTTAACATACATAATTAAAAATGCTAAATGTTGGAAATTTTCTACTGTTACATGTAAAAAGTCTGAGTTTACTATCTTTTCTCGGTGCAAACTTGAGAGTATTCTAAACTCACTTCTGATCTTATCATTCTACGTTGCTTACATTTGCAATGTAATTTGAACATTTTTCACCATGCCAAGGAAATAAATGTTAAATGAAATTCACGCTTGAAAGCATCATGAACTTCTAATATTTCATCTTCCAAACACCATTTAATCATACATTTCTGCAACTGAAACACATTTAATATAAATCACAGTTCTATCCAGATCTAGGGATATCGAACAGTACTTCTTATCAGGGAGTGATGTATAAGGGCCTTCAGCAAATGTCAAGCGTTTAGATTGTTATAAAGCATGTAGCTGTTCTACTTTTCTTGATAAACGAGTTCTTTCAATAGCTACAAATTTTTCTTTAGCTTCCATTTAAGCGATGTTTTCTGCTTACGTGCTTGAAATCTCAGCCGTACTTTAGTTATTTGGCTCCATATTATCGATCCATTTGCTAAAATATTTCCGATTTCAAACTGTCCTCTTAATCATCATTATATTTAAGTTAAGATATTTAATTTGTTTTTCTTCTGAATTCCTGTTTTGACACAAAATAACATTGTAAAGCACATTTTGATTGTGTAATTGCTTACTGAGTGAAAGAAGATTATGCATATGATCTTCTTCATCATATTATAAATATTTCAGGACTCACATAACTAGTAGTTTCCCGACATAGCCAAGTATATACGTAAATTTTATTCTTCTTGATACTCCTTGACCGCTTTACGCCATAAATATTTAAAATATCGAATTTTATTAGCAGGTATTCATTTAACGGTGTTTCATTGCTCAAACGAATAAGATGTTTTTGAATTAAATTTAGCGTTCATCAAATTTCATTTAATTTTCAGTTCGTTACTTAAATTTGCAACAAAGGCTGTAGTCAAAATTTGAGCTTCCTTTGATAAATCTTTATGCTACTTTAATACGAAGAATTTAGAATGAAGAATAGTTCCCGAACTATCTTCATACACGTTTTTCGAATATTTTAAAATATTCATGTGAGCTTCAAAATTCGCGGTTTTACTGACTGACTGAAATTAACTTAAAATACATAAAATAGAAAAGCAAATATTAGCTTAACAGGTCTTTATCATGTTCTTCGTTAATTTTATCTTGCTCATCATGATATTTATACTATACACTATAATTCGCCTATGGACTACAAACTATAATACACAGATACGCACATTGGATCTGATTTATAGTGTACAGTTATGCGCAAATGGTAACGTCCTGTAGCAAATGTTGGAAATATTCACCATTTTTCAGACAGTAGGTGCAAATTCGTAGCACCACATTTTTTTCCTATTCCGTAAAATATCAGGGCAAATGAAATTCAGGTTTGTAGTAGCAACCCATTCCAGGTCTTGTAGAATATGTGGGTTTGCTTTATATGTACATCCTTTCTAAACTACCTAGAGGAAGAAGCCTGAAGGGGAACGAGGATACCACATACCCTCTGAGGACAAGCGGTCATCAAATATTTTTCCAAAAATTATATGGTGTTTTTAGATGTATGGTATATTGCCCCGCCTTTTAGCAATGAAGCAGGCTGGAGAAGAGCTACGAAATGCGTAATGATATCATGATTTGCTTAAGTGTCAAGAGTTTCATAAAACGTCGGCTTAACGTGTAGAGTCATTAGTGTTTCTGATGCTGGAAATGTGAAAAATATGCAGTGCTCTCTTCGGGACTCGCACCCTGGACCTCTCGAATACGCGTCGAGTATGCTTCCATTACATCAAAAAAGTGTACGGAAAGGAGGGAGTAAAACCGTTTAAACTGAAAATCAAAATGCGACTCATCACTAAACGGGCACAACTCTGTACGAGCACAAATGATAATTACACACTGCATTCTGAAGCCATCTACCGGTAACTAAATACTAAGCGAATACCGAGATAAACATCAGTTAACTTTAAAAAAATTGGTAAAACTGTGGTTATGAATGTCAACGTGTTCAAGACCAATCACATGCGCGATAAAATGATCGAAAATATTTTGCTTAATAAAATAAACCTTTGTCGAACGCGAGGTTTACAACATTAGCACATTGCGGATACACAAAATCCTGTTCCGCAAAGTTAACTTTCTGTGGGAATTTTTTTTTCATTTTTTCAATGATGTGTAGTAACCATTATAGCCATTGGCCATTACAAAGGTCGGATGCGGGGCTTACTTTATTATGGAGACACCTAATAGGTGCCCTAACATTTGCCACCTATGACGGGACAGACAATTTACATCATGAATGCTCCAGGATTCAGATCCGGGCACGGTGGTACGGCAGTCAGAGACACTAACCGTGTTCTCGTCTGAGCAACTTGAAAAAAATATAATAGGTTTAATTCAGATTAAGAAGTACGTATAATGTAATTAGAACCGAATATTTTTGTAATTAAAACATGAAACAAATGTTAATTGAAAGGACGTTTTATTGCAGCTTAATAAGTGTATCAATTATCTTTTCCAATGCTTTTGAGAAGTAAAAATTATCAAGCTACTAGTACGTAATTTCTCTCTAGCTACTAGTAAGTATTTTAAATTACTTACTAGTAGAATGACTGCCGTAACTCTTTCAAAGTTTCGCCGTAAGGGTGCTTTCCTCCTTTTTCTTCATTATGGTGAATATCCATTGTAGAATCAAATAGTTCATGCGCCTTTTCTAACAATTCATTTAACATCTTGTAAGTTAGATGTGCTTTATTTTTTATTATCAGTGCTTTCACTTATAATATATTTCTCCCGCCTTCTTCGCATGCCTTCGTGGTGTAGGAGGTCAGCACGCTCGACGCGTATTCGAGAGTTAATTTCATGCCTGCAGTAATACGAATAGGAGTCCAACTTCCGGCGAGGAAATTGCTCATTTTTAATCTCTCCTGCTTTAAAAAAATTCCAAATGTCTCTACAGTGGCGCCCCAACTAAAAAGGTTGTGGATGATAATTCTCCACCACCAGGATTTGGCGATCCTCGGCCTTTAAAAGGGAGAGCATATGAAATATTTCTACCGCCTTCTTGGCATGTCGTCGTAGTTTAGTGTCAACAGGCTGGAAGCGTATTCGAGGGATCCGTGGTTCGAATCCCGGGGAGGGCATTGCTCATGTCTTCTCCTCCGACATAACCTAATTTCTGTGCACACTGACTTTGGTGTAAGATCGTCAAACTCTTTTTTCGTCATTTTTTGATTAATTATTTCAATTCTCCTTCTCCGATATGTGACTGATCATATCTGAATGATCTGAACGTTTTATGAATAAATGCATAACTGTGAACACCTTCGATTTCAAAATTTACTATTACGCGCCATTTTTCGAAAGCTAATGTTAAATTAAACTATACTTATAACGGATAAGGCCCAAACCTAGGTATGTAGACAAATATGGTACGGTATTATAAAATACATTATTTATTATACATATAAATTTTGGATACGATTTCTGTTCGATATTCTGTTTTTCACAGCCTTAAATTAGCCTCTTCTCCTTTACAGCCTTAAATTAGATGAACAATTTGGATGCAAAATATTCGAAATATTTTAATTTAAATATATTACATTAATTAATGCATCGAATTTCATTATATGAAAACTATAAAATCTAAACTGGAATACAGAGCTAGAATTACATTGAAAGGAAATTGTTTTATGCATGGCTGAATATTATTCAACAAATTTTATTAATGTACAAAAAAAAAGGTTTTAGCTAAATAATTAGTTAATCGTCCCACATTTTCATACATTCTAAGACTTACTGTCGTGGATAATTGCTAATGCAAATTTTTCTTTCGTCTTGCTCCAGAAACGCTCGGATCTGAAATTTCTTTTAGAAGTTTTTTTTTTCAAAATATATTCTGTTATCTTGAAATTATACTAAAATAATTTCTCATCTCTAAAATGTAAATAAAAAAATCGGGATAGTTAAAAGTATCTCTTGGGATGAAATCTAAATTCAATAACAAAATCAATTATTCTCTCTCAGATAAATTTCAAGAAAATACATGAAAGTGGCTTTTAGTAACTTAATGCATTTTACACAGTTTTTAATAAAGAATGTAAAAGAGTGTATAAAAGAAGAAAGACTTACAAAAAAGAAGAGTCTCAATTTGTCTTCGGAATCAACCCAATAGTTTCATTAATTTGAATAATTAATTTAAAATTTTGTCTTAAGATTTTATAGTATATCTTAAGATGCTATAGTATGCATACTGTTACGGATTTCATATTTATTTGGCTATTATTTAGAATTGTAATTAAAATTGGTTTATTTTCCCGTGCAACGCTGACGATTTTTGAAGAGCGAGCTACATCGAAAAAATAAAAATAAAAGAGCGCGTACGTTCAATGTTTAACAAATATTTCGTAATTACTGTTGCCATCCAGAAAAATCTAGAAAAATCGAGATTGTTCTAGTGGTAATTAAAAAGCGTATAAAAGCCTAATTGAAACACTTCATCTCAGTAGTTGTTGTTGTAGTTGTAGCTGTAAAAAGCGAACTGCTGTTTGTTTACTTAATGCTGTTATTGATTGTAGCGATTTCGCTGTGAGATAGAATTATTTTATCTGTTTTAAACTGAGTTTTTGCTTGAGATATTGTGATATTGCGCGAATATCTCTGAAGAAATATTTCAGCATTTTGATTAATTTCTTGTGGAAAGAATACATTTTTGTTCACTTTTTACGACTTGGGCATTCAATCCATAACGAACCCGCACGCACGCAACAATACGAAATTTCGCTGTCTGCTCTATTTGCAATTTATGAATAATTTATTTCATTACTTACTTCAACATTTTTTCCAAGTTTTCGAACAGTGAATTGACAAGCAATAAGGGGAACAATATGTGTGTTTAAGGGAAATGCTTGAGAGAGTAAATAATTCTGCAAAGAGGGGGAATTGTATTGAGGTTAGATGCGCATAAGAATGTTATTCTGATGTTTCGAGAAATAGTAAATATGACTCATTTTGATAGGAGTCCTTTTTGTAGTAAATATGGCTCTCGTCAAACGAAACAAGCATACTGCTGGTTCCAAACGCACAGTCATTCAGTTTACGAAAGAAAATGGAAACTGTGTAACAGCAAGGATGTTTGGTATTGAAAGCTCTGAATGTAAGTCAAAAAATGAACTAACAAGAATTAATATAGTAAAGGATAAAGGTGCTTTGCGTAAAGGAGTAATGAAATGGCCTACACTAGGTAAAAAAGTTGCGAACTTAAAAATTGCCAGAATCCTAAAAGTCCTAAAAAATCTCCAGAACGGATTAATTGTAACAAGAAAGATCGCACGCTTGTTTGTGGCGAGTGGTTTTAAAGTGGGCAAAGGTTTATGAAAATGAAAGTGAAATTTCAATACAACTTTGATTTGGTGCTGTCGATTTAAGGCTCGGAATAATTTAGTTCTACGAGAAAAATCAAAATTTTGGCAAAGGCTTCCAAAAGATTTAGACAACAAATTGGTGAGTTTACAGAAGTAATGTTATTGACCTACGAAAACCGAAAAAAAACTTATTATCATACATTGGAAATATAGATGGAAATTCAGTAGTGGACATGAAAGGAAATGAAGAAATTGATATAAAAGGAACAAAAGGTGTTCACATAAAAACAACAAGTCACCAAAAATCTCACCCTATACTAGCGCTTTCCTAATAAACAGATGGTACAAAATTAAAACCCACGGTTATTTTTAAAAGAAAGGTGATGCTGAAATACAATTTGCAAATTGTGTTTTCATTCATGTTCACAAGAAAGGATGGATGGACGAAACCGGTGTGAAATTGTGGGTAAGAAATGTTTGATAAAAAAGTGCTATTGCTTTAAGGAATCCAGAAAGTTTTGGAACACGTTTGTATCCCATCTAACGAATAATACGATGAAATTGTTGAAAGAATATAATACATACATGACTATTATCCCAAGCGGATTAATGCTTTTAGCTCAGTCCTTAGATGTGTAAATCAATGAAATATCAATAAAATATTCAAAGAAAATTTAAAACGAAGTGAAATACGTGATATTAGAAGGTGAGAAACATTTAGGAAAGAAGACAAATGCATCATACCAGTATAGAAATAGAGTGGAAGTAAAAGCATGGAATGAAATTAAAGACATAATTCAAAAGTCACAAAAAATGTAGTATATCTAATAATCTAGATGGAACGGAAGATGATAATTTATTTATGGATCAGAGTAATAGTGATAGTAAATATGGGATAGAATTCGATGACGTGCCTACAGATATAACGGAAGAACAAATATGAGGATCTTTCACGTTATCCAATAATGAAAATTTTTAACTTTATATGGTATGTCATTTCTTTTAAATAAACAGCATTTAGGTAGATGTAGGAATCTTAATTTTTATACGCTCATCTTTTTCTTATTTTTATATCGGGCATGTAATGCACACCCTGAAATTTCGATTTATTTTTTTATCATTAAATTTGAGTTTGGGAAATGTTTAGATCCCATCTAATGTATAATAGGGAGAAATTGTTGAAGGAATATAACGCAGACATAACTATTATTCCAAGTGGATTGAGGCCTTTATTTCAATTCTTAAATTTGTGTATCAATAAACTATTCAAAGACAATTTAAAACGAAATTATGTACGTGGGTGTTAGAAGGTGAGAAACATTTACAAAAGAAGCCAACTACGTCATGTCAGTCTAGAAATAGAGTAGATAATGAAAGAGTGGAATGAAATTAAACCCGACATAATTCAAAGGTCACATAAAATGCAGTATATCTAATAATTTAGATGGACCGGAAAATGATAATTTATTTATGCATTAGAGTAACAGTGATGGTGAAGATGAAACAGAATTCGTTGATGTGTCTGAAAATATAACGGAAGAAGAATATGTCTAACTTTTTATGCAATCATATAATGATGATTTTTTAGTTCATAACGTATGCCATTTCTTTTAAATAAACAGTCTTCATGTACATGTAGAAATCTAATTTTTTCATGCCTATCTTTTACTTACTTTTAAATCTATCCTTTCTATTGCCGGCATATATTTCGCACCCGTAAATTTCGATCTTATTTTTTTTGTATTAAAAGTCAGCAGTATATGCCGGAATATACGTCTTATAAAATATATATGCATATTTCAGGAAGAAATGTTTTATAATGTATACTTGAGCTTCTACAGAAAGTATTATAATATAAGTGCGAAAGTAAAAATATATGCAGATGCATATATATGTGATGCAAAGCTGTGATATATTTGTTATTATTACTTTACTCTTCATATAAAAATTTGAAGATTTATTATCATTATTTTACTCTTCACTCAAAAGTTTAAAAAATTATTGTGTGCACAGCCAAGTGCATATGCATTACACAACGCATAAAAACAAGAAAAAACATGTTATAAAGCTTATTTTCTCAAAGCAATATCAACATAAATATTATTTTTAACTTCAATGCATTGCATTTATTAGCACACATTCCATACTTAAAAAGAAATTTGAGGTGGTATAAGCAAGATAGGTTTATATGGTATTAAGCTTGTATTTTCTGTATTTCGGGACTTTTCTTTCTACTTATTTGCATATATGTTTCCTCGTGACATTTCTAGAATTTTCAAAAGGTTAAAACTAATCTCCGAAGAACTGTTGCGATTTTTATCATATATAACATGATAGTACAAATACTATTTTATTTCTAATGGAAAAAAAGATGGACACACAAATTAAAATTTTCTTTTTTTTTCTTCTGATTTACAATACTAAATTAGATTTGCTTCCTTCTAATAACGTATAAAGCTTACTTTTAGAAGAAAGCTGCCACGCAAAATTCCTTTCGGGAGGCAAAAAGAATCCTATTTTTCAAAAACATTGCATCATATGATCGTTCATATTTTATATTTGTCATGACGTTAAAGGAAATAGAGTTAATTTCATTAAATTATTTTCTTTTATGTAACTTTAATCCAGTTCTAAAAACACTGTAGAGACATTAGGTTATTTTTGATGCAGGACAGACGTGAAAAGTGAGCAATGCCCTCGCCTGGACTCGAACCTCTCGAATACCAGCCGAGTGCGCTGACCATTACACCACGAACACGTGATAAGCGGGCGGGAGAAATAGCTTATAACGTTATCGCCTGAAGAAAAAGCTCAGTTTTTTTAAAAACGAGGCTCAAATCTGCTTCTCTTAAAACTGTTTGGGAATGAATATCTTACTGCTAAGTGATATGAATCAACATAAGTGCAGTTTTTATTCTAGGAAGGTTCTTCTCGATATAGAAATTTTTATGTTAACACAAAAGCAGTCATTTATCAATCAACACAATTTCGCTTCTACAGAAAGCATGCAGTGCACATAAATTGCGAACTTCTCACCATAGCACACAAAGACACCGATCGGTGACTAACCAGTAATGAAGATTAGATAACTGGAATTTAACAATAGTAGAAATAGAAATTTACCAAAACTGGCTCATAGTACTTATACTAAGGTATTTCGAAACTAATAATAATTTCAAATACTTTAATCCGAAAGTCGTCTAAAATATTTCATACGGAAATATTTTAAAATATCAAAGTAAGATTTCAAGATACTGTTTATCAGAGAAAAAAAAACGGCTTGTTAGGAAACACTGTTTTCATTGCGCTACTGGTATTTATATTGATTTTGGACACAAATTCCATGACTTGATGGTTTAACGTTTCACATACGTTCCATATAACAGTCTCCTAGAGAACTTTTCTTTCCTATAGCTGATTTTGCTGTCATCTGACGACATTCATAGCATATTTGAATGAATCCTGTTGAACAGTCTTTTGTTACTGAGAATAGTTTACAGAAAAGTATATATGCGAGGGTTATGTATGTGCATGAAGAGATTAGTATAATACTCACGCAGTCAGAAGAAAAAAAAATCTGATGTGGACACCACACGACTTCCTTGTATGGTCTATTTAAATTATACATATTTTTTGCTGCATTTCATTTGAACTTATTTCCTGGAGTTTCATTAGAGCTATATTTTTTCCAATTAATTCAGTTCTTAATTCACGGCAATGCAAAAATACATAAAAATTCAAAAACATCTTCATTAAAAATTGCAAATTACAATAAAATGTAAAACACCAAAACAATTTTTACAATTAAAATTAGAGTTTCTACGCAATAACAAGCAATTTGGCCAGCAGGCAAGAAGGGAGAATTTTCGGTGAATGAACTGAAAGTTGACTTTTGGTGACACTCGGCAAAAAGGCACTCAAAGTGCAGAAACCGACTTAATTCACTATTCTATTGAGTTTCATATGTAAACATATGCTGGTTCGCTAGCCTTAACTCGCCACTTAACTTATAAATTGTTGATATTTCCAGAATTATTGCACGCAGATTAACTAAAGGCATAAAAACCTGAAACGTAACATAAAAACCGCATAATTAAATCACTTTTAAAGATATAAAGAACTAAATATGTATTTATATACGACTGGGACAGCCGATTGCTACGGAAAAGGGAAGTGCACAGCTACATGGTATAGCAGTGCTGTGTACAAAATTTGAAAGTTCTACGTCTATTCGCTCTTGAATTATGCGAGACACATACATTCTTACGTACGTGCGGATGTCAAGGGAAAAAATCTTTTCTAAATCCTTTTTAAATCTAATTTACAATCAGTTCTGGCAAAAACAGTCTATTATTCTGTTCGCATGTACAGATATCTCCTGAAACATTGTTCAAGTGGTTTCGAGAGGTGCTGAAATGGATATTTCCGATGAACTATGATACCGAAAAGTTTTCATGATCACAATACTTCCTTTACTTCCTACAAGGAAGTAAAAACACAAAATTTCGGTTTTAGATGCTATTTTTTATTTAAAGATAAAATGCAAATCTGCACAGGAGGATTAAAGTTGAGAAAGCAAGTATAGTAGTCATATGATATTCTTGAATTCGGTGGTTAGGGACACATAATAATACGGCACTCCTTTCACTGACATTCCTGCCGTATAATGACGCTTATATCAAGTCATGTATCAGTATTTGCAAACACTTGACAGTTTCTTTATATATTTTTCCATTTTTTCGCAAGACCTTTGTCGAAACATTCGAGTTTATTAATTGTTTGGTTATTTACTTAGGTTATTTTCAAAATTTTAGAAGTGTTGATTGGGAATTAAAATGAAAAACAAAATGTCATAACAATTGTCCAGAACTTGGATAATAATATTCTAACTTATGGATCAAGGAGTTACATAGAATCGTATATATAAGAATTGGTTTATGCAAAAATTCTTGATAATGCACTCAGAGATGAAATGTATTATCAAGAATTCCAAGATCTATTAATTACAAAAGATGCAATTTATTTTTTTTTGTTGTTGTTGCTCCAAAAACATCGTATATAGCCTAAGAATATTATGGTCGAATGCCACGAAACAAATTCATATCAAAGAAGAGAAAAAGAGCAGATTATCCAAATGATCAGCCAATTTCAGTTATTCAAAACAGTGTTAAGTTTTCCTTTGAAAAATCCATCATGCTTCCAGAAGACTAAATTACTGAATGAACTGACAGAATTGATGAAAATGAACAGATTATGGAAGAGTTTTTTTTTACAAATATTAAGAACTCTTGTCTACGGTAAAGAATGAACTGATGATGTTGTGATCTTTGCACCGATGCCATGATAGTCAGATAGTCATGGTAGTTGTCAAGACAGTGCATATGCAACATGCAGTGAGTTGCATATGCAAATATCAAGAGAAAAGAATAAAGACAAAAACGAACTTTCAGCCAGGATCCTCCGGTATAAAGTTGATGATGTATTAAACATATTTGTGAAAGTCATTGATAAAATATAAAGGGATGTATAAGGAATATTCATATTTTTCGGAATGTTTGGTTCTTTAGCAGAATTTGTAAACCAAGTGCACATTCAAATTATATTTGGAAATATTGCATTACATGTTTTGTTGGTGACTTCAAAATAAACCTAATTAATATATATGAAATAAGAATGAATTTATTCACTGACAGGATGTATTTCATTAGATATGTTTTCAGAAATATATGATTTTTAAAAATTTCTCTATGACTCCAAAAATAGCTTAATCATTTTCAGTCGCCACGCTCGGTGACACCAAAAGTGCGTTTTTTGTGGCATTATATAATTTTAGTCCAATAATAATGGCATTTTAAATGTTCTAAACTTGCAAGATCATTGCACTTTTGCAGTAGCTTGAAGCTTAAGCTGAACTGATGCTGAGAAGTCAAACTGAAGACGATCTGAAAAGCTGTCTTTGTAAAAAAAAATTAAGTCACCGAAAACTTGATTAAAACAATGCTTGCTCCATTATGAAGATAATAGCGTTGACATTATATCTCATACCATGTTTTCACTTTAATTTAGTGTATGCTTCAGATATATTTTCTAATTTTAAACAGCTTGGAAATATACTGAGGTACTGTGGAGCATTTTTCCCGTTTTAAATTCCTGAAAAAAGTCTATCTTAATTCACAGTTAACTCTTACCATCTGATTAACGATTTCTTATATGGATATCCATCAGAACCTTGCAAATCCACCAAAGCAGGGTTTTTATTTCGATGTAAAATTTTCATTACTTTACCTGTCATAAAGCTTGATTACCAAGATTCTTATGTCAAAAATGAATTACTTTTGGTTCTATTTTACTCATTTTCTTGGAATTTAATCCAAATATATCGCAGATAGATTCAACTGCGTATTATATTTGACTAATTTCTCAGATTTGTTTGTGATAAATGACAAGTAGATGTACATATGCATTCGCAAACCTGTTTCCGTGAGTTCCTAATCCATTTTGCAAGCTCTAAAGCAAGACTTTGAAGGTGCATATTGCAAGGTCATGCCGTTTCCTAAGCCTCAGATTCTCGAAGCAAGTCCCTAAAGGATTTCAGTATGATGTGCGTTCGAAGACCTCATCTGACAAGATAGCCAGTAATGGATCCAGTGATTTCTCAATGGAGAATTTTGCTCAAGGGATTGAGCTATATATATAAAAGCAAATATCTTCCAACCGCTGAGCCATAAAATGGCCCTATTTAAACTTTTGATTTTATTGTTGACTTAATTTTTAATCAAGTCAACAATGCAGAACAGCACATAGAACAGATTAAGAGATCCTTGAAAAGAGAAAAAGAGGTTAAAAAAGAAACAAAAAGTACTTCTGGATACATCGTAACTGAATTGTTATAAATTGTTGATATCGTCCGGGAAGAAAGTTACTTCAATGAACCTAAGAGTTTTGGGAGATTTCTGCAATAAATAATAAATTCTTAAATTCACACTTTTTAAAGATGTTAAATGTCCACTTGTTTAATTCTTTCACCTGCTGATTTTCTAACTGGTTTTTATTCCCATTGCCTCTTTCACTGCTTTTCGTTTTGCCTCAGTCCTTCAGAGATCGAACTTCCACGATCGTTTCTTTTAATCATTCTCGTTTACCCTATAGGTATTCACGTAGGTCCATTTCTTCCTATATTTACTCTCAGTTGAATTTATCTACTGCACTTTGGATTTCCCATTTTACAGAATGTTTCGGATTTTATATACTACACCAAATTTATGGACTTCTCAATCTGTAATGTCTGAAATTATTCTTCTGTTACCTTTAATATTCGTTCATTGTTCAGAATTAATTTAAAGAAACAGCATGATACTCTTGAAAGCTAAAGACTATAATGCTTCCATCAAATCACTGCTACTTCTACAATTATAGTTATTTAATAATTCATTTTTATGAAATGCTTTCATCTCCCTTAATTCAATTCCAATTTCTCTTATTTGTGACGATTGCAATAAAGTTTCATGAGGTAGAAAACAAAAGAAGCATTTAAATTTCATAAGAACTAAAGAAAGAACATAAGTTACGTTCACTAATTAGGTACATATGCAGAGACATTAGGCATTTTTGGAAGCAGGAACCATGAAAAATATGCAATTCCTTCGCCGGGAATCAAACCACAGACCTCTGAAATACCGGCTCAGTGTGCTGACCATTACACCACGAAGGCACGCTAAGAATGTGGGAGATATACCTTATATACTCCCCTTTTCAAAGGGCGACTAGGGTTTTAGGGGACCTAGTCGCCAAATCCTGGGTGTGGAGAGTCATCATCCACAACCCTTTTTAGTTCGGGCGCCAGTGTAGAGACATTAGGCATTTTTGGAAGCAGGAACCATGAAAAATATGCATTGCCTTCGCCGGGAATCGAACCACGGACCTCTGAAATTCCGGCTCAGTGTGCTGACCATTACACCACGAAGGCACGCTACGAAAGCGGGAGATATACCTTATACATATACGATTTGAAAAATAAAGCATATACCTATAAAAGCTCACCGATAACATTTAAAAAGCATTATTTACCAACTTTTATCATGTTCTACTTGCAAAGTAGAATTGCTTCAGCAAATAAAAAGCTAGTTATATTGTGTTTCAAATAAAATTTTTCAATATATATAGAGTATTGCATTGAAAGCATTATAGTAAAATTTCAATAAATGATATTTAAAAAATCCCCATTAAAATATGGTTTTAATGTTCCGAAATGAAATTCAAATGTTTCTCATTTAGAAGTTTCCGCTTAGAATGCTTTCACTTAAATCAAAATGGAAATTAAAATGTATATTTATGTGAAATTTTCTAGTAAGTTTAATGATAAGTATAAAAGATTTTGCTTTAAAAATTTCTATTTCCTGTGAAGGTGAAAATTCATTTAAACTTCCGAAGATTGACCAATTTCTTGCAGTTCCACTATCGGATTTTCAAAGTTATATTACTGTATAAGTAATATTATACTGTTCTTATGATTAAAAGATGAAAGTTTTGAATGATTTCATCACGTTTTCAGTTAAAATAACTGATCTATTCTATATAGGAATGTGATGAATAAGTCACGTAATTAGATACAATAACAAGTCTTTATATGAGGAATAATCTAGATGACAATCTGCGTATATCTGCTGAAAATTCGACCCTATATCACAGAGCATTGCTGTAACTGTAACACTAAGTGTCCTCGCTTAAAACTTTGCTAACCATTTGATCCTTGAAAAATGTCTTAAAAGTTTCTATTACATTAAAAATATGGAATCGATCTAAAAATAAAGATTTTATTTTCTCTCTTTTGACTGATAAGCCACACGCCATTGCCCATCCTAGTGCCAGGTCTGAGGCTGCGTTAAGACGGCGACGTAAATGTCACAGCGGTATAGTCGCAAGGAATAAAATACGGGAATTCCGTTCCCACCTGCGACACAGGGTCTAAGCCTCCCCCACTTAGAAAAGCTAAATTTGCGCATGCATGGATGTGTCTACAGCTTTCCCGCTCCGTTAAGGTTTCGCGCGTTCGCTCTGACTGGTCGACGCTTATCCCAAATCGGGATAAAGTTGAAACTTCGAACTTTACCCCAAGAGCCGTAAACCAACTTTTGTGACGTAGCACAGACTGGTTTTCTGGCAAAGCAGCTCGGCCTAAACCCCTTATGCCCTTTATACCAACTGAACGCAGCTTAAGGCTCCGTTCAGACGGTGGTATAGCTGGTTTAAGCCGAGTTTTTTTGCTAGGTTACCAGACTTCGCTACGTCACAAAAATTGTGCTAGGAATTTCGACATAAAGTTCGAAGTTTTCAACTTTGTGCCGAGATGTATAAGAGTCGACCAATCAGAGTGAAAGCCCAAAATCTATTGATCGGGAAAACAGAGCGAAAAGCTGTAGACACATCCACAGATGCACAAATTTAGCTTTTCTAATAAAACTACGGTTAGACCGTGTCTCGCAGGTGCGAACGGAACTCCCGCATTTTATGTCTTTATTTTATGTCATTTTATGCCACCGTCAGAAAGAACCATAACGTGCATTAAAGAATTGCTTCAAGTGATAGTTAAATCTAGATCTAACTTCGAGAAATCTAATAGTGTAGTATTTAAACCATTTTATTTTTATTTTTACTTTATTTTTTTGCCAGTTTTGCCATTTTTTTATAAATAATTGAAATAAATCAATTTTTATTTCGAGTTGCAAAGCAATGTAATTTTCTATTCATATTTAATAAACTTATGATTCGAATTTTGACTGCATATATTTGTTTATCAGTTGTACGTTGATATTGGTTAAATGCAATGACTATCGATTCGAACAAATTGGGGAAGAGTCTGATGCAAATACGCTATAAATTGGACAATTTAATATAGAATCTGATGTTTTTCTCATATGTCAGATCCCACACAGCCTGAGTAGTGGCATGGTACAATAATGACAGTTTCAGAATATTTGAGTTGTTGAATATTTAACAGTTTTTATATTAAAGCTGATATTACAGCATTTACAGCTCAATTACAGCTTTAAATATGAATGACGATGTTTCGAAGTGGTTTCTGTATTCCTTGAAGTCATGAAATGTAACCATAAGGAGAGTTCCTTTTATCCACAAAATGCTGAATTGATTTAGAATCTTTCTGCTTTGTGGTGGATTTGAAACGAATTAAAAGAACACAATATTTAATGCATCATTATCTTAACAATCATTTCCATTTTCCTATATTTCTTACTCGTCTTGAAGAGAGATAGTATCTCATCGTTATTTAAATTCTTATATCCAAGATCATTTACATCGACATTTAACGACTCATTAATTTCATTTTCACAATCATTTTAATTTATTCATCCCTACATTCATTTCCCATTTGCCATATTCTTTGTTGTGTTGTTCAAGTTCTTCTTCTCTCTTTAAAATTCGATTCTAGGATCATTTAATGTTTAATAAAAGGAAAACATAAAGTTAAATTTCTAGACTTAGAAATTTTAATTTTTGTTTAAATTTGTTAAATTTCTAGACTTTTAAACTTTCTTCTAGACAGCATTTTAGTAGCGTTTTTTTTCTAAATCTTCAAGATTCAAGACATGACACTGAAAAGCGAAAATTCGTAGGGAGATGTGTACATGAAAAAAGCGGCACGGCTCTTTTACTACAGCGCTTCCCTACCTTTGACACACATAACCTTAGAGTTATGCGAGGGCTTAGTCAGGTGAGCAAAAAATATTAATTGTAACGGCAAAAAACAACAAGTGTTAATAATGAATACTGATCAAAAAGTTTAAATTTTTTGTTGAATAAAAGGGAACGTAATTGGGAGAGATTCCAATGTTCTGTCATTAACAAATATGTACCAAGAATTTTAATATCGACCTAGATCACATCAATAATTAATGAATTCATACAATCACTCACGTTTTTCATTTCCGTTTTGGGAAAAAATAATATTCAAAACAAATACGGTGCATATATTGTGTTTTATTTTAAATTATGTGTTATCACTGTTATTTATTTAAAACAAATAATGTAATGTGTCATTCGATTATACTTTTTCTGTCTTTATACATTGCAGTCTATTAATTTTATAGTTTTTTAAATAATATTTATGTAACTTATGTCGCGGGTTCCATTGTAAGGCTATAAATGAGAATTTCTAGTTCTGATAAGGAATGCTAAGTTTCTTCTATATTACAAAGTTTTATTAAGGTATCTGCAACAGAATAAACTTTTGGAACTAATGCTTTTATAAAAGATAGATGATCATCGTTTAAGTGGCATTTAGCATTAATTGAAATTTAAAAAATCTAATGTGGATACCGCATGATTTTCTTGCACAGCCCATTAAATTCTTCACATTCTTTGTTTCATTTAACTTAAACTATTTCCGCGAATTTTATTACGGATACATTTCTCATTTAATCAATTCATCTCTTATTTCGGAAAAGAAAAAAATATATAAAAACGTAGACTATCTTCGTTAAAAATTGTTAGACTTAAAAATAAATAAATAAATAAAATAAAATAAAAGAAACACTAAAACGCAAAATAGAAAAAAAATTAAACTTGACGCAATTTTCATTTTAAATTTAGGCCAAAAATATTTCACTTGTTGAACTTCTTAATATATGGCAACCCATTTTCCTTTCCCTCCCATTGTGCAGGAGCGGGAAATGTGGATGAACGGAAAAAAAGTCACATCATTCCTACGATCAAATTATTTCAAAAAAGTGCGTAAACCACATTTTCGTTATTATTACTTTCAACAAATAGGCCAACATTTCAAAACGCGCCAATATATAAATTCACGTATAACTTCGGAAATTTTGAATAAAAAGCTCTAACCTTTTGCAGGTACATTTAGAAATATATCTACTTTAAGGTGGTTGTAAACGTTTTACAGGTTATAATTCAAAAGGTTTTTCGAAACGTTTATAAATATTATTTAAAAATAAAAAATTTTAAAATAAATCATAAAACATGGGTGAACTTTATTTGGAATGAACCTAAATTTCGAACTGTGTGAGAAGGAATCAAATAAGTTTTATTAAAAAAAGATATTAATAAATACATACCAAATTGAATTAACATTCAGGAGCTAAAATTTTGAGAGCTAATTTTTTAAAAACTACTCCTGCGATTTTTACAAACCTTGAGAGTTTGGCATAATTTGAGTCGTAGAATCGAAATATGGAAAAAAAATCGGGATGCCATTTCAGAAAAAGTTCCATTTTGTGTCTAAATACCTACATCAGAACAATGCTATATATAAATCTAATACATATCCAAAGTCGCGTTTTCGAGACACGCAACATGAATTTTGTCATTCGGCCTAGTAGAACTGGAGATATAGAACTGTCCCCCTTTTTGTTTACGCAGTGTACATTATATAGAACGTAAGTTAACGTATAGAGTCATTAGATTATTTAGAAGCAAGAGAGATGAAAGCAGAGCAATGCTCTCGCCGCGAATCGAACCACGGACCTCTCGCTTACGCGCCGAGTATGCTGACCACTACACCACGAAGGCATGCGAAGAAGTACTTTATATACGGATTACCTGTCTTTATTACATTAGTAATATTATTTTTAGGGAAATTGGTAATCAAATCTTAATTTCATGTGGTTTTTTTTTATGGGGTATTTTCTCCGTCTATGTCTTCGTGGTGTAATTGGAATCATACTAGATGCGTATTCGGGAGGTTTAAGGTTCAAGCCCCCATTAGTCTATTGCTCATTTTTCAAGTCTCAAGCATCGAAAACGGTAATGACACTACTTCGAATAAAAGCTTTAAAGAACAGGAGGGTTATGTCCACTGCTTCCTGATATCTATTATATGACTTTAGATTATGAAATTGCTGTCTTTAAAGTATTTATCACATTTCTGATTTATTTGTTAAAATAATTTTCTTTCCTATAAAAGCAACTACATTCTATAATAAACTAATATTTAAATGATATCAAAAGTAGTTTATTTTCGTTTCTGACATTGTTACAACCTCTCTTGTTATATAAAAGTTAACAGCATATCGTAACTTTGTCTTATTATCCTTGTTTTTAAATTTTTAAATCTTAAATGATTAATTCCAGATTGAAGTACTTGGAAATTGAAAAATATAAGTTTAGGAACACAAATATAATTTATAATACCTGAGAGGAGTTTCTAAGTACCGAAATCGAAGTCATCCTTCAGTCTTACCGTAGAAGCTATGGTGCAAATCATTTCCCGTAGCTCACAATTATGAAAGCCCAGATGTATAAGAGAGTAAAATACAGCATTTTATTTCACATCTTCCGAGTTTTATTTAGAAATTTACAAAGTATGTTTAGAAAATTACAAAAGCATGCCTCCTTGAATTTGTCAGCAATTAACTGAAACTGCAATATCATTTCATACTCTCATGCTGCTTCCACTACTTTACCTATTCTCATTAGTGTCGATTTAATTGTTCAGACTATTGTTGAAAACAAGAATGTTTCTTGGCTCTGTCACCTCTTAAAATAGTATATTTTACTGCATACCAATTCAGCCGAGTCCGAGTAAAATATTTATAATTTTTTGTTTAAAATTATAATTCTAGCCTGGATTCCGAATAACACGATATTCAATATTTTGTTTTGTTTAACTATTTATTATTATTTTAGTAATTTATTAAAATTATATTTATCTCCTTATATTTTAGTGAAATTACTAATTAAGCTGATATTTTAGTTAGAAATTATTTTATTAGTCCAAAAGAGCTTATTTGTCCCTGAAGGGCTATTGTTTCCGTTTTGCAATTTCGCTTCAATTCACTCTGAATGTCCGTTTCACTTTTCAAATTGTTGCCACCAAATATTATCGCCCTATATTATATTTGTAGAAATTAAATAATGAAGAATATGCATAAATGTATATATGTTTCTGGCGTTGTGATAAAACGACGGTACCTCAAGCCATCAAATTTTGAATGACGTAATCCTATTGCGAATATGGGCATATGGAAGCCCAAATTTGAAATTTGGAATTTGTTTTCTTATCGATTTCATATTTTATAAACCTTTATTGAATTTTTGATTAACAAACTCAAGGATTTCAAAGCGAGCAATGGCAGCATTGCAAAAAAGAAAAAAATTATCTCCAGCGCGTGAGACTATGTATTGGAAGTTCTAAAGATATGCTCAATTTAAAATTATTTTGAGATATTGCTCTTGAAGTGAATTTTATGGTTTAAGTGAAAAGAAAATGATATTTAATAAATAAAGGTAACACACAAAATGTTAAAAAAACGCCCCTTTGGATGTAATTTAAAATCTGAAAAACTTTTTTTTTTAGTTTTTTTTTTTTTTTTTTTTTTAAAGGCGGCGATATTTCTAATTTAAAAAATTGAATCCTGAATAAAGGTAATGCAGTTACGTTATTATGTCTTTTGTCAATCAAATCTGCATAAATCTCTGGATTGTCAGTGTACATAACGAACAGGGATAAAAATGAGTGATGTGAATTAAATTCTTAACGAATACTTAAACCCAAATGAAATGTTCCAAGATTAGTATAGAGATTGCGGATGGTTAATAGAGGATTCGTATGAGTATTTTCGTAAGCAGTCAGTGTTTTTAAAATTATTATAAAAATTTGAAAAGCAGAGTTTATTTAATTTTTTCTCTGCATAAAAAAACCTATTCATGCATTTAAAATTATTATTTACTAAAACTTTTATTAATATAACGATATAAATAAACCAATAATATATCACAATTCCATTTCATCTTGTTGCTTTACCAGACTGCAAAACAAACAAAGGGAAAATCCATTTTTAAAATAGATTATCGCTTTTATTGACCGGCATATTCTCTAAAACGACCATTTCTATAATCCTGCAGAATCACTGAGAATTTTCTTAGAACATGATTTATTCTATATTTTACCTAGAACACACTTAATTTTTCAAATTTTAATGCTTTAAACACTATTTTAGAGGAATAAAACTGTTACAGAATTTTAATTAAATAAAGATGGTTAAAATGTTTTCTTAAATAAAAGTACTGAAAATTAAAATAGAACAATTTGAACTATACAAATTTGAATTAAATAAACGCAATTTTAGTCTTATAACTATTAAAATGATGTATAATTAAATTAAATGAATATATAAATAATAAATAAAGGATACGATTAGATTTTGTTCATTATTTTTCCTTGTTCAAAATTTTCAAAGGGTATAAAAATTTCACTTTTAAAGTTTGCATAAATAAAATTAGACAAATTTTTAACAATTCTTATTTTAAGCTTCAGGCTTCTAAGTTCAGCTACACATTTATAACTGTGAAATGGAAAGAGGCATTGTCCAAAATCACACTTTCCTGCTTTCAGGCGATATTTTGGAATGCATTTTGCTTCGCCCCTCTGGGTGTTCGGAGAAACCGCAGGTAAGTTTGGACATCCAAGCTTAATGGTGTCTATACTAAATTTTGAATGGCACAGACTATGCAAATGGGAAACACTGGAACTTTCTCAATTTAAACGATTCCTTTAGACTACTTAGAGAAGTATTTACGGCAGGAATTCTAAACTCTAATGACACAACTTTCCTAAAGATTTTGAAAACTGTGACAGCTGAGATCTGAGTATTAAACTCTGTACGATTTTAATGAGAATACAGAAGTGAGGCAGAACTTTGTGTTGAAATCTGAGACTCGAGTAATAAATTTCAAGGGCATGTCAATGAATTTCAGTTCTGGAAGTAATTAACATTTATGTTATGTTTAAAAGTAAGTTGAGGAAAAGAAGAAAATGTGATCTATTTAAAAATGATGCTATCTATGATTTTAAATGATCTATTTAAAATGCAGATGTAAGAATGCGAATTAGTAAAAATTTTCTTTCAATGTAATTCATTTTTAACAAACAAAAATTTAATAGTTATATGTGCAAAATTACGCATTTTATAGAAATTCATAATCCTGATAATGCTTTTGAAAATAAAAAAAGGATTGTATTCATCAGATAAATAAAAATTACAATGTATAATGTTGATGTATCCAGTTATCTTATTTATTGCCTGTGCTTTCATGTGCACTTTCTTCAACAACCAACAGTATGCAAATTATTTGACGCATTAAAAGTTTCAGTTTGAAAAGTTCTTGAGGGAAAGCTGTTGGTAGTTTTACTGATTTGCTACACTGTTTATATCTCCCTGCTACTTGAAATGAACTGTCTGCTTTAGCTTCGGCAAGCTGCATTTGCTTCTCGAATTCTTAGACACTCGAGCGTTCGTTGGAGAGTGTTAATTTGTATGTCTCATTTTAGTTCTAGTTTAATGCTTATTTGTCATTTTCTGCAAGTTTCGGAGTGGTCTGCTATTGTACCAGTTTTTAGTAACCGTTAATCGGACGTGCTAATAAATAAGTTTGTTTTAAACCTTTAGTTTTGATTGGTTTTACTGCATTTAGAACATAAGATGAGACGATCTCATCTTATGTTCATCTATCTCATCTTATGCTCATCTAAAGCAAACTTATTTAGTCATCTGTCTGTCTTTATAGTTCTAACAGCCGACTATTTAAAATAATATAGAATAATAGTAAAACATGTTTTTTAAAAACAAAGCTGAAAATATCACTATATAAATTTGAGAGAAACAAAAAGATAAGTTAGTTTTTTTAATGCCAAGAATATACTATCAAAAAATATTCTGAATTATGGATATCTAAAGCGTTTAAATACATTCAGCATATAAAAATAGTTAATTTTGTTAATGTTGAAGAGCAGAGCACTTTATTGATAAATGATGATAATTTTGAATTTATGCATTATTAGTTAAAAAAATTAGCCAGATCTTTTACGCTGTTGCATGATTTTAGGTCTTGAAAATTTAGTGTTAATCGGACTTGGCTTAAAATGCAATCAGCTATTTTAAAAAATAGTGTACAAATGAATGTAAAAGTGCATATACTTCCTAATTGCAGTTACATTTAGCTGAAAGTGCGCATGATTATATTTAAATCTAAGAACTTTTTAAACTCTGCATTTCTTTGAGAAAATTTTATGTAATTTTTAATTAGCAGGTTTCTAACATGAACAATTCAAAGTATATTTGTTTTCTTGCTTCTTATTAACCGAACAGCTTATACACTTTCTGCAGAAATATATTACCCTTGATATATTAATTGAGGAAGGAAACCAAATTTGTAATAGATTATATTTCAAAGATTATGCTGAAAAACATTCAGTTATCAGTGTTTGAAAGTAAAGCATAAACAATTAAAATTTTAGTGAAAATACGTTTTTAGAAGATATAAAATGTAAAACGAAACGTGAAAGATATAAAATAAAATTTCGCGCAAAAGTGATTATGCTAAAATTTAGAGATGAAAAAATTAAATCTAGAAATGAAAAGTGATCAGAAAAAATTCTATTCGAAGTGTTATATTAGTACCTTTGAACAGCATCAATATAAGTAGTGTCTTTCGAGAAGACACTAAAAAAGTTAAATTAGCCAAAAATAAGAGACTATTGCTCAATTTTATTTACGTTGTGAACCTTTCTCCAATTAAAAATACCCGAACAACCCAATTATGACGGGTGGAAATCATGTATAAGCAGACAAGGCAATGATAAAACACATCATACTAAATTTATAAAGTAAAACAGACTTTTGTTCTACCTTTAAAATTAATTTAAACTATTAGCATATAATGACGATACTCCTGGGGGTTAAAAAATATTGTACATTTTTACATATTTTAGCATATTTATATTAGAATCAAGTAGGATTGAGCTTAACATTTTGAATTTTTATTGCATCACTTGACCAACTATAATAGCACTTTCGAAACCTTATTAAATATTGCAATACATTGCATACTAAATAATGCCTATTAACAATAACAAAAAATCTGCCTTTATTACAAGAGCTAAGCTATTGCATCGACTCGAGGGCGCGAGCAAGCATCTAAAACCGGGATTCAAAAGATAACTATGTAAACTTCCTAATGCATAAATTATTGCTATGAATTCCAGATATTTAATTTAACATTAATACATTTTCTTCTATAAAAACATTATTGAGATTTCACTGTGGCACATTACCCCCTAATTCAAAGAAAAGATAAAAGACTTAACTGTCGTCTTCAACCCAAGACTCCGGAAGCAGAAGCTAGTTAAACACCGCTGCTCAAGAACGGAAAAGAAGGTTCAGGTGAAATAGGGTGACAAACCAAGGCCACAGTCTTGGGTCTGCAAGCAGGAAATCACGCTCATCGTTAGGCCAGGAGCAAACTTGATCAGGATCATCAATGACAGGAAATCATTGGATGGTAGAATGGTAAGATGACTTGAATGACAAACATTCAGGTTCTTCGAGAGCAGGTGAACAGCCGGTTTTGATTCAGGTGACTATGGAACAGATGACCGGCCAAAAGGAGGCCATAACGAAGACCCAGGCGTGACGCTCCTAAGCTCCTTTTTTTCTTTTTTTTTTTCTTGTTGTTATTTTCCCATTTGAAGTCGAAGAAATTGTATATATAGTGACGATAGTATGTATAAGCAGACATTAAACTTTTTACCAAGTAGAGTCCGAAAAAAACTTAAACAGCATAATCATGCATCGCCTGAGGGAGCACGAAATGGTCCCTCGTCCTATGACGATTCTGCAAAGCCAAAAACGGAAGAAATGAGAGCAAAAAATCAAGTGCGCAGGCTTTTCGTTACGAATTTTTACTAACGGCGCCAAATCTCACTCAAAGACGTGGTAATTTCTTGCACAAACGCAATGCAGAAAACAGTATAAAAATTCTTACTTTTCAAAGCGTTAGTTCTACACATTTTCCCCGCGTCGCCAGAAACTTCGCCAACAAAACATCTGCAGACATAAACAATCAGCAAACTTACCGCCCTACTGGATGTCCGAAGCGATCTTCACCCTAACTCGCGTCAAAGCAGCTTAAAAATGACAAGAAACGCATTTCCTTCCCCCTACACAAGAATCCAGCAAAAGCGACAAAATTTTGCTAATTAAATGAGCATATTTGACAAACTAATTCAGCTATCAACATGAAAGTACTTTTAAATTAAAGTGCATTTTTTTTGTTTCTTTTAGAATAAGTTATAAATATGTAAATCCAAATCAAGTATTTTTAAATGCAGATTATAACATGAAAGTCACACCCATTTCCATTGTCAACTGCCAAGCGCGTTTAGAAAACGAAAGAAAGGAACTTACTGTCTTAAGTACAAAACTCCAGTTAAAAGTAAAACAAATTACCACAGAGATTATATAAAATACACATTGTGCAGCATAATTTAGAATGTAAATAAATTAATTGATTAATTAGTTTAATTTCGCTACACAACAGAAGGTAATATGGAAACGGTTTGTAGAAAAGAGTATTCATAATTACCATGCAAGATATTTTAAGGAAATAACACGATAGTATTTCTTGTAAAACTGAAGCTATATAACCTTGACTTAGCTGTCGCACTGAATTGCCAGTTTTTCTTAACCCTCAGGAAACAGAAGCTTTCGCTAACCTTGTCAGGACTGAGTGTTTTGTGCATGTGCTTTGCAGACATTTTGAAGTAACTCCTTAAAGTCCTGATCTGGAACAGGGAGCTGAAATCAGCTGTGTTCTGGTGTAGATACTGTGCTGAAGAATAACTGCACTTGAAAGGGATTTAAAATCCTCTTTTATTAAATCAATATTATTTACACACTTCCCAACTCGGGAGGGATACAGAAAGTAAAAGACCACACTTGGGCCTAACTTAACAGTCAGACAAATTTAAACTAAAGCTAAATAGAAATTTAATTAAATCCTTGCTCACAGAGCTAAATCGCGGAGTTGGCCTCTAACTAAATGGTGCGTAGCAAGAAATACTAATAGTTTCAGGTGTTTTGGTCTTCAAATTGTTTAATATATGCAAGTGTATGCTTCGTGAATCAGAACACTAAATTTCTTCAGTTTGAGAATTATTAAAAATGTTTAATAAAAATTTACTGTAGGTCTAAAATACTGATAAAACAGCAATTTTATAGGTAAACATAAAACAGAGGAAAATGCTGCTTTTTGAGACATTAAATATGATTTTGTTAACTAATTCTAAAACATTCAAAATATCCGACGCGGAAATAAAATTAACAACTAACTTTGACTCATCTCAGTGTAAACGGGATTGAAAATGTCTCCGCTGATGAGTGTTCAGTGGTTTAGATTGATATCACTTTAGAGTGGGAGAAGAATATTTGAAATCAACAGTGGCAATTAGCATCTTTAACTTGAAGATTTATGGAAATTTTGAAAATATGAAGTTCGAATATAAATTTACTGGTCAGAAATTATTCTGCAAGAATTATTATTTTTTTTTTTAAACTGAAAATCAGTAAACAAAATAATTTGTATGTTACCACACAATTTCATCATACTCATTAACATTTGTTCTGCATGAAAACCACAATATGCAAGGAAATTTTGCATGCCCTTAGTGTGTGTGCTCGTGGTGTATCTGGTAGTATGTTCAGCTAGTGCTGAAAGTTTTGCATTTCGCATCGTGGGGAGCGTATAAAAGTGATTTTTCGAGTTTCCTGCTTCTGCAACACCATCCGATTAATATGTAGTGGACGATAATTGCCATTATCGAGATTTATGCCTATAGTCTGTCTTCTGTATGCTTTAAGATGGAGAGATAATAAGAAATAACAACCTTCCTTGAATACAATCTGGTGGTGTAATTGGTAGTACGTACGGCTTACAATCGGAAGATCCGTGGTTTGAAACTGAGCCAGAACGTAGCTGATTTTTATGTTTCTTGCTCATTTGTTGACCGGATAATGCTATGTTTTAAATAATACAGAATAAGAGACAGGGAATGCAGTTTGGCTGAATGTACTTCAATATGAGTACCATTAGCTGCTCAGTGAATTTCAAGACTTGTCAATTTCCCTCCAAACGTTATTAAGCATTTACGGAGTCGCAAAAAGTGTTTCCGGGGTGATTCAATTTCTTTAATTTTTCGATGCAGCTAATCTTTGAAGCATAAACTGGGTTCTTCAATGCCAAGAAGCAAAGTCAAGTGGCATGATGTCCGAAGAACGCGGTGGCCATGAAATTGGTTCATCTATACCACTCCAAATATCCGGAAATGTTTCATCAAGAAAATCAAGCACACTTGTAGCCCAATGAGAGGGGCCCAGTCCTGTTAGGAAAAAAAAAATGGCTGCGTTTCTTCTAATTCCAGTATAACGAAAAGTTTGAGCTGATTGAAGTAAACGTCCAAACTAATTGATGATTCCGAGAAAAAGCAGGGAACAATCATTTTGCTGTGATTTAATGCGTACCAAACATTAATTTTAAAGCTACTGCCCTGAATTTCCCTTACACAGGGTTTTCGGACTCTTGGATGTTGCAGTTATGCTGATCAACCTTTTCTGAAACATGAAATGTTGCTTCGTCCCTGAACACGATATTTTGAAGAAATTGTTCGTCATTACTGATCTGATCAAGAATGTCCAGAGAAAATTCCTTACGACAGTTAGGTCAACAACTCGACCATTAGGATAGATTTGTTAACAAATCTGCAATTAATCCGCACTGAGTTTCAACTCTTCATGAAAAACTTTATGAACAGTCGACCTGGGAACTCCTGTATATGTTAGTTAGTACAGCGAATAGATTTACTGGTATTGCGCACAAACACATCTGGAATAGAGGAAATACTATCATCACTGACGCTTGGCCTACCTTCACTTCCTTTATGCAAAGTGTGTCAGAAGTCTTGAAACTGTTTTGATCATCTTTTAATTGGTTGTTGCTGTGGTAGAAGCTTACTAAATTCATATCGGAGTCGCCTCTAAACTGTTTTCGAAGATTTCGTTTATCATAACCAGAGAACCTATATTGTTTTTTCAATGGATAACGCCATTTTGTCAGTAAAAAAAAACAAGTTCCCTGTTGCCATTCATAAAAATGAGAAAAACGAAACTGCTTAATTTAAAATTTACATCGATATAAATTATATCCGGTTAATTAATAAAATTACTCTTTAATTTAATTTTACCGTGATTAAATTATGGACACTGTAAAACTTAGTATCTCTAAACTTTATTTCAAGGGTTGTAGTTAGAATTTACCTATATCCTTCTTATTTATACTATTTTAAAATGAATTTCATATTATAAACTTGCATTGTTTACTACACTCGGGGTACAAAAGAGCGTATACTTTAAAATATTGTCAAAATGCATACTTGTAAAATAATTTTTAGTGCTTGCGAATGGGGAGCGAGGTTATATAATTTAATGTGAATAGAAAATCAATGCTGTTGCGTTTGGCAACAGAGCTGATTTTTCAGAAATTTTATTTCAAACTGAAAGCCACAAATGTTGCTAAGATATTTAATTAGATGTTTTGAAAAATCTTAAAATTGAAAATAACAATTAATTTAATATGATTATATTTAAATTAATATAGTATACAAGATATAACAATGCATGAAGCAATCGAATGCAAATAATCGGGATCGTGCTGCAAATCCATAAGACTTTTTTTGTACTTGTATGACGTCATACATTAATACTTCATATATTCTAGGGGCTGAAAATAAAAATCACTGGTTTAAACCTTAGAGAAAGGATTCCAATATGGGCATTTTTCGTAGTTTTCAACATATGTAATGTGGATACGAGGTCGTTTCATTAAAAAAAATATCATAGAAGCATTCGTTTGTTTAAGCAGAGAGCTCTCACGTGCATTGCCATAATAATCAAAGCAAACAGATTGATTTTTCAAGAAAGAGCTGTGAAATATTTTTAAATATTGCTTTATGTAAGCTCTGTAAACATTAATATATTCTACGTTTCAAACAAGAAACATTTCAAAAAAGATTATAATAATAATATCAGCAAGAGTTCTTTTTTTTCAATTTGCGGAGATTATAAGAAATGCATTAGTTCACTGTATATAAATAGCATTTGAATTCCGGAAAATTGTCGACCAGAGAAAAAGGAATTTTGTTTTAATAAATAAATAAAATAATAAACGAATTTAAACTTCAAAAATAGTTCTGCTCAAAATTTTATTTTTAAAATTTGTTGATATTTCTGTCTTTGATTGGATTCAAGGAAACACTAAGAACTGCATCGAAAGAAGTTTTATTTTAACTCAGATAACAGCTCAACTTCATATGTGCATTTGAAAAGTTAATAAAAATCCTATTTAAAAGGTTATCTCCTTATTGAATGGGACAGGAGAAAGTACTTTCCTTAAAATCCATCATCTTTTCTTAAAGATCATATCTCCCGTAATCTTCTTAAGGCGATGGTGAGTTTATCCAGTTTCCTTGAGGAATTCTTTATTCTGCAGGATTTTCTCACAAATGCTTTCCTTGCCTCCGGCACAGGCATGCACCTTTGCTGTCTTTCAAATATCTAGAGACCCAAATATCAGAAAATTTATTCCAAACTTGAAGACACATTACCTGCTTTTCTATTTCCTATTTCAAAATGCACTATTTCCTGTCTCTAAGCTCGGAACAAATGCGTAAGTTACAATAATGCACACTGAATTCTGCTTTCAAAATGCAAGGCATAAAAGTTGACAACAACAATAAAGAGGAGGTTCTGGTAATAATTTTTAGATAGAAATTTAGTTATGTAGTAACAAGTGAACAGAAAGAACGAAATTGGAAAAGCTATATTAAAATGTTGAAATATTTAATTTACGAGATTTAAACCTTAGGTTTAATTTGTGCTCAATATATCCATTTTAAAGAACATCAGTGCCTACTGTTACTTTCGAAAGAGCCAAGAAGAATAAAATGCATGCTTTTCCGTAGAATTATAAATCAATTAACAATTTAATAGATTTCCTTTCTTGAACTAGATGAAATCCCTTTTCCTTTAAATTCATATTGCGCTCGGAATCAAAAAAAATTCCCTGCTTCATTTCATACTCTGCAACTCCAGTATAACATTAAAAACAAATTATTTTAAAATTCTGCTTTAATAGGCAATGTAGAAAATTGTTACTTCAGAAAAGCTTCTGATTTTAAATAGCTTAAACATCTATATATAAGCCAATATATTATTGATAGTTATCGTATTAAGACAATTTAGTGTATTGAAATTTATTATTAATCATAAATAAAATTTATTATAATCAAGTATTAAAATTTAGTATATATGCATACATAATAGTGTACGGCAACTACAATCAATTTGTTTCATATTTTGGTAACTATTAATGATTTCCCTTTTCATAACTGATTCTCGCACTTTTTTTATTTTTAAAATTATGAAAACAATGTTATAGGTAAAAGAATGGGCTAATACATGTATATAATGCTATATACACTCTTTTTAAAAAAATCATCGAAGCACCATGAAAGAAATGGTTGCTTTTGATGAAATTGAATATGTGTATAGCTCATACGCAGATAATAAAATGATTAAAAAATCTATGTCATGATAACTGTTCAAGGCTAACGATCATCCATTGAATGTTCAAATTAGTAGTTGAAACAACCAGCCCTGGCAGCAATGCATGCTTGCAATTCTCCGAGGCAAGGAATGGTAGAGGTTCCTAATGTCATCCTGCGACACATTCTGCCAGGCATTCATCAGTTGTCGCTCCAGATCTGCTATTTTTTGTGGTGCCAGAATCTGGCGGCCTGTCATGTCCCAGACATGCTCACTTGGTGGAAGGTCTGGTCACATTGCTGCTCAAGGAAGAGAGTATCAACCGCACGGAGACAATCCAGAGATATGTGGCCTGGCATTATTTTGTTGGAAAATGGCTCCAGGATGATGTGTCGTGAAGAGTAGTGCAACCGGCCATAGGATGGTATCAAGATATCGTTGAGTTGTTAAAGATGTACGAAGGATGACTCAAGATGAACTTTGTCATATGAAATAGCGTCCCACACCATCACACCATGTGGCAGTTCGGGCCTGGCGAACAATCATCCTATCTTGCCTAGCATTTGTGCTCCTTCGCCTTCCAGAGCCTTCATTTTGTCGGCAATTTCCTTGTAGCAACCATTGCTGCCAACATCTTTGCACAGCAGTGTCTGTATGCTACTGGTGGCGGTCTATTGCTCGGTATAACCACTCAGCTTAACTAAACCCTACAATGCGACCACATTCGAAGTAGTTTAGCTGTCTGTAAGGTCCTCGATATTGTCGTAATGGCATCTTTAGTTGCTTCTTTACGGAATTACATTGGCAGCAACAAAAAAATTTTAAATTTTCTGCCTCTGTTACTGGTTTCATACTTTCCGAATTGTGCTCTATGATCGCAATTCCTGTTCATTTGCCTTAAAACTTTGATCATTTGCATGTTCGATCAAGATGTTCTTGCATACCAAAGTTCGTCATGATCGCAAAAGTCCTTCTTGGTGCTTCGATGTTTTTTCAAAAAAGTGTAGTTACAATGCTACGTTTTTATGATTAAATGGTCTAAATAAATGTAAATGTAAATAAAATGTAAATAATTTTCCATCTGTTTCGAACTCAATTAACACTCTGTACATTCGTACAAGAATTTCCTTATTGCCACAGGAAAATAAAATCTGATGTGTACACCACATGACTTCCCTGTACGGAAAATTAAATTATACTCATTTTTTCCTGAACTTCATTTAAACTTATTGGATTGAATTTAATATACTTCGCAGATAGCGCATAAACCACAATAGAATAATTGCACTCTTTAAAAAACACTACATTTTTTTTACCATAGCGACACTCTGACTCTAGCTTCACTTAACAGAGTTACATCTCATTCATTTTATAACTCAGAATGCACAAACATTATGTATATCATTTAAAGAATTATCTAACCGTTGCTACATGTTCTATTCAAATACTATAATAAATGTGAAAGAATGTCACAAACGATCCAATATTTCAAATTCAATTAATTCAGATCTCACTTAACGACAAGGCAAAAATGCATTCAGAATATCTATATTAAAATTTACGAAATAAACCTTAAACACTTATTCCGTGGAATAATTTAATTTGCAATAATAAAAGAAGGCGTTATCTCTGTTGTTGCGAAGCTTATTTGCTCTAGATTGACAGCAAATTCACTATTCTGCTTAGTTTGAAATGTAAACAAATATGGCTGCTTTCGTAACCATAATTAGGCTTAGCCGCGCTTAAAAATTTTTTAAATTCTTGATAATTCTACAAATATTGTATGCAGATTTACTAAAGGCATAAAAACCTTAACCGGAAGATACGAACAAAATAATTTAATCATTATTAAAGCAAAAAATGCCCAATTTACCAACATATAAGAATAAAAAATCTGAGCTCACTGAGCCGAGTAATATACAGGGTGTAGATATATATACCTCTGGTGCGACTGATTGCAACAAAAAAAGGGAGGTGCACATCTACGTGCTATAGTAGTCCTATACACAAAATTTCAGCGCTCTGAGGCTACTCGTTTTTGAGTAATGCTAGATACATAAAAACATCCGTACATACGTACGCACAGACGCCACGGGAAAAATCTCTCCAGAATCCATTTTTAATCAGTTTTATAACTTTTTTGGAGAAAAATAGTTCTTTATTCTGTCCTTATCTACAAATGTCACGCAAAAAAATCGTTAAATTGTATTCTATAGCTGTCAAAATGGATATTTTCGTTGAAATATGATACCCGAAATTTTTCGCGATTATAATACTTCCTTTTTACTTCGTAAAAGGACGTAAAAATATCGTTAAGATAATAAATAAATTATTGAATAGCACCGGCATAGTATGATTATGTAATTGTAGCTACAAAACAGGATCATTTTCATGTAAAATTTTATTTTCTCAAAATTTATAAACTTTACTAAAATACGTTGCAAAATGAAAATTATTATTTTTACGTATTTAAGAGCTCATCTGGCATTTTATTCATGAAAACGAAAAACTAACTACATGATAAGAAGCTTCTAAATCAGGGGTTTACAACCCCAGAGGGAACCTCTCTTAGTGGGGAATTTCATAATTTTAGGTGGGAATGCGATGAGACTTTGGTTTATCTCTTAGTATTCAATTTCAGTTTATAAGCATAAGAAACTACTTTCATTCAATTTGGTATTTGCCAGCCTTTTTGTATTTTTTTGCTATTTAATTTATAAAAAACGTTCACAAATAATATTAATTAAAGTATATATGGAGTTTTCACATTTTGGAAAGGAGGAAAATTAAAGAATGATTTTCTAGCAGTGATGAAAGCGTTGCATGGGGAAAAAATGGTTTGAGAGCTACCTTTATAGAAGTTTCACCGTATAAGAAAGCATAAGTTCATGATAGTTCCTTTGAAATAACCAGCTGTTAAAACTGACTCTGCAATTACCTAACTTTGTGTACCTTATCCCAATTAACTGCATTCTTATTTGTCAATATATTTCTATCTTTTTCAGTAAACGATATTTAAATAAGCATTAAAATTAGTCCTGCTCGCAGGTAGCTTTTCTCATTTTATATTAAATATTTTCAATTTTATTTATAAAAATTATATTTAATTTCAAATGAAAAACGAACAAGGAAAGATTACGTTTTAAGCGAATGTGTTTTGCATTAAGATGTCTATGTAGTATAAAGGTAGGTATGCATATAATTCTCCAATAACATTAACTATAAACAAATAAAGCTCGTTGAATAACGCAAATCATGAGGTTTCATCTTCACTTTCAATGTAGTGAAATGTAACTGGCAAAGAAATGAAAAAATATCTAACATTCGAAATTTATTCCTACGTAAAATCTACTTTATCACACGCTTTACTTACACATTATCCTTAGTACTTTTTCTTATTCAGTCCTTTTTTTTCATATATAAACACCAAAAAGGAAATATAAATTTTTCTGTTATTTAAAGATCTGAACATCACATCGGTTTGGATAACTGCACCTTAAACGTGATCGTATCGCTTTTCTTAAAAAACGCAGCGTACTGAGTTTTTGCGATTGTTAGTAAAGTGCAAATAATGACCCATGCAATATCTTAACTGAGAAGATAATTCACACTGGCGAAAGAAATTGGAATACCTATGAAATAGTGCTATGTCATAGATGAAACAAATATTTGACGAAGTGGAAACCCAAAGGATTGAGAAGTGATCTTTAGGTTGAAACAAGAAGTCGGAGACCCAAGAAACTGGCACGTAAGCAGTTTCTTGAAGATTTGGATATGAATGAGTAGCTCTTCGTTCTTTGTGATCCCAGGACCCAGTGTTGAAGAACACAAAAAAGATTTTTTTCTGCTTTTAATCTTATAAGAATTTACAAAAGAAACATTGCGAAACTTTTCTCGCTATAGATATTTGAACATAAAAATAAAGCAGATATTCAGTCATGTTTTAGAATGTATTAGCGATAGTTAAAAATGGGTGTAATAGTCAAGAGTACATTTTTAGATATGTAGAAGATTATGCTAATTTCGCAGGTCTTTTATCTCATATTCTGCTGGCGCTTAGCCATAATTTTAATCCAAATGGCAAAGCCACCAACTGTTCAACTACAATGCGACAGTCGAGAAATTACAACCACATTACGAAAGGTTTCCGTTAACATCCACGTAACGAGATTTGACTGGGTATATTCTTCAACACTCGCTCCTTTAATTCTAGCGGCATCTCTTCCTAAAACATTTAGTGTTATCTTAAGGTGTCTTTTTAAAGGACTCTGTTTTTATTGAGGTTTCACTGCAAAATTTAAGTTTCAACTGCGATTCAGTCCAATTCCTCCTCAGCGGACGAATACAGTACCTGATTTGGGGTCCATTCTCTCCAAATATAGATACAATTATTAGGATTTCTAGAGTTTGGCTTTCTTTGGAAGCATAAGCTAGTTCTGAACTCACAGAAAACAGACGTAAAGCGAATTATCGCTGCATCAGAAGTAACTACAGAGACCTTGAAAAGGTTGTAGAGAAAATAGGTATTTAGAAGCAGGAGAGACGAAAAATGAGCAATGTCCTCGCTGAGACTTAAACCAAGGACCTCTCGAATACGCGCAGAGCTTGCTGACCACTACACCACGAAGCTATGAGAAGAAAGCGGGAGAAATACCTTATATACTTCCCCTTTTTTAAATGGCGACTGTTTATTAGGGGATCCATTCCCCAGATTCTGGTGGTGGAGAATCATCACCCACCAACGTTTTTAGTTCGGGCCCCACTGTTTAGACATTCTGTTATTTTGAAGCACGAGACATAAAAAATGAGCAATAGCCTCGTCGGGATTAGAACCACGGACCTCCCGAATGGGAGCCGAGCGTGCTACTACTATATCACGAGGGCATGCCAAGAAGGAGGGATAAATACCTCATATAATCCCCCTTTTAAAGGGCGACTGTGGTTTAGGGCAAACAGTCGCCAAACCTGGTGGTGGCGAATCATCATCGACCACCTACTTTTTTTAGTTCGGGTGCCAGTGTAGAGACATTAAGTATTTTTGAACCAGGAGTCAACAACTGAGCAATGCTCTCGTCGGGACTCGAACCACTTACATCTCGAATAGGGTGCTGCTGGTCAGCAGGTGGTCTCGAGCTACGTGCTGAACACTACATCACAAAGGCATGCTAACAAGGCGGGTGAAATGCCTTATAAGGTAAACAAACACGTTCTTATTCAAACAATTGTTAAATTTTGAACATAAATCCGCTCAACTTATAGCGCTGCAACTAAAGTAACAATCAACTGCAAATTTAAAATGTAGAGTAGTATCTAGAGCGCCACAATAAAATTTAAGCTGCCACAGAAACTCTAATCAGAACATCAAGTTTAAAAGTTGGCGACCAATAACGCAAAGGCGAATAATTACAAACTTATCAAAACTCACAGGAACTACATTATGCGCCCTCAAGTGGCAGAAAGGCTCTGTGTCTTACAACTGCAAAAACTCAGCTTAAATACTCTCTAACTCAGATGGAAACGGAAAAGAGAAGTTATAGCAAAAAGAAATTATAAGTAGCTGATTAATTTAAGTAACAAATCTTAGTGATTGCTTAATGTTTATGCCATTGATTCTACGTAAATTAGACTGCCATGCATAATGATGCGTATTTAAAATTGCCATTCAAATTCTGACCATAGTGTTTCAGATTATGTCTCTGGCTCTAAGAGGCATTATGTTGTGAGGCATATTTTAGAACCCAGGCGCGTTGGGCAGTATTTATGAGAATGCAGCGTTGCTTTGGCATAGTTGTCAATTTCTGGGGAAAGAGAAGGGTAGGTTAAAAATACTTTCAACTTCAGGTCACCAGAGAAGCTTGATATGTGTTCTAACACAACGGAAGCCAACACAACTATTTAAATATTTATGAAACACTAACGTATCTCTTCTGCCATTTTTCACATGGATTTAGCGCTGTCAAGTTATTGAAATAGAAAGACAACTGGTATCATCTGACGCGATTTCTGGAAACCGGAAATATATATTTTAACACTACTTTAAATTAGGGTTGCTTTCGCTATTTGAACAAAATCTCATTTTTACTATTCTTGATTAATTAATAATTTCATTTATTGAATTATTTATCTTAACATATCATCCAGATTCAGAACGGTCACCAATCAAACCCTGCAAAATATTTTATATAGTTAGCATAACAATAGTGTCGTAGCTAGAGCTTTTGTTATCAGGGGCGGTCAATGCTTTTGCCGCCCGTTTTGATATACGACCATAGAGTTAGAAAGCAAAAAAATCTGAAATCTTTCACATTTGTGAATTACCTGTACGTTTTGTGTGCTATTTTTATTTATTAAATTCTAGCTTTTACCCTCGGCTTCGCTCCCGTTGATGTCCTTAAATAGGTTTCAAAGACTACTGAAAAGAAAAGAAAATAATTTGATTTTTTTTTCTTATTGCCCGACCAGGATAATCAGGATAAAATTTTAGTCACTATTACTTATTTTTAAGTTAAAAATACGCGTAAAATTTCAGTAAATACTGTCCTTCTTCAATACCTACAGGCCGCGGATATTTTGTATTTACGCGGAGTGTAGGGCCAAGAAATCTAGTAAAACTGCTACGTATTTTTTCTAATGACTGAAAAATATTTGTGAACGAAGAGCCAAAAGCCGGAAATCCTGAAGGATTTTAAATAATAAAATAAATTAAACAAATAAAAATTAATGAACGCTTTAATAAAAGCTTAATTAATAAATGTTACACTTTCACGCCTTAGTGACTTAACCGATCATCATAAAATTTTCAAGAAATATTTTTGATATATTAGAAAAGATTATAGGCTATAAAAATGTTTGCGTAGTTTAAGCCACGCACCTGCGCGTGCAGACAAACTTTCTCGACGTTTTAACTTATCGTTATGAAATTTTCAACATTTAATGGTTAACAACGACAATCATTTTAAGCTATAAAACCAATTATAGAGTTCAAGTTTCAACATATAAGTTACATTTTATAGCCTACAACCTTTTCTAATATATCAGAAATATTTCTTGAAAATTTCATGATGATCAGTTAAATGAATAAGCGTGAAATCGTAAAAAAATGCAAGCAAACACACACACAAACTCACATTCGCTTTTATAATATTAGTTAGAATCATACTCTTTTCACTTAAATCATAAAATTCAATTCAATAGCAATATTGCAAAATAATTTTAAAATGAGCGTATCTTTAGAAGTTTCAATACACAGTTTCGTGCGCTGGAGATAATTTTTTTTTGGTACAGAATTGCCATTTATCGCTTTGAAATCGTTTAGTTCGTTAATGAAAAATTCGCTTAGTGTTACAATATATGAATTCGGTAAAAAAGCAAATTTCATATTCCAAACTAGGGTTCCCAAATGCCCATATTCAAGTGGAAGATTACGCTATTCAAAATTTGATAGCTCTAGGTACCGTTGTTTTACCACGGTGAGAGAAACATGTATACATTTATGCACATTCTTCATTATTTAATTCTTTAAAAATAATGAAAATAATGCAGGGATCTAACATTTGGTGGCAACAATTTGAAAAGTGATACGTCGTTTATAGTGATTCAACACAAAATGAGAAAACGAAATGAAAAAACAAACGGACGCCCTACTAAGCCAATGTCCTTTGACCTCATAATGCCATATAAGGAAACAAATTAAGATTATGCGTTCATATTTGTAGAAAACTTTAATTTCAACATTTTAAAATTATATTATTATTTTGCCAACGTTTTATTTGTAAAACCATCATATTGTAGGGAGTCTACTAGACTGCTGTATAGTTGCTTATGTAGACAGTACAAAAGACTCCTGAATGCAATATAAACGTCTGTGGATCTTCTTAACTCCTTACAACTAGCAATACTTACAGCAATTCTGAAAATGTTAGCAGTAGCATTAACTATGTTTAAATCTTTCTTCTGAAGATAATCTTTTAGAATAAATTAAAACAAAAGCAAGGCCATACTTTTGCATACCTGTTTCATTTTCCTTAGTGATAACAGAAACAAAACTTTGAAATGCTTCTCTCTTACAGGTAAATTCTTCCTTATTAATATCACTGCGATGATAATTTAGTTGACATTCGTAGATTTCATACAATCGTTTCGACGGAATGAGAAACATACAACAAGTGTATGTAACTCTTGAAATCTTGTGATGCTTCTTTAATTGATTTATCTATAGTAAAAGCTATTTTGCTTCTCAATTTAACGCCATATGGCAAATCAGAATCTCTCATTTGCCTCACAGATTCACATGTTAACCATTATAAGCTGATGTTTCAGGTAAAATATCTCCCCCCTAAAAAAAATGTGCTGCCAGTGCTTACAGCGCCCTCTGCTACTCTTTATCTAAGCCGTTTCATAACAAGGGAAAAGCTTTCAATCAGTAAACAAACAAAGTCTAAAAATTTCATATTGGTGTGTTTATATCTCTTTAGTGGCAAAAGAATATACTCAAGAAATCTGAAATTCAAACGAATGACAGCGGTATTTGAGACATTTTGCCCATTGTCCACAAACGAGACAGAACTGATACTTATTAATAATTACTTAATTTCTTTTTAATTGAAAATCACTTTTACATAACATATTACAGAATAGTCTGTGAGTAATCTTTTAGCATTTTTGCTATTTCTTGATATTTAGAAGCTAAATAATACTGAGTGCTGTTTTGTTAATTTACAGTAACGAGTTAATAAATTACACATATTTCATATTTTACATATGCAGTGAGACGTTTCAAGTAAACGAAGTACTATATAACATTTTGTAAGAGTTCAGGGGTTTCTTCTCATGTGCCTTTAGAGTGCAACATTTGGTGCATTATTTCAGTGCACCGAAGACATTGAGTTCCACTCTCAAAAAGTACAGCTTATTTTCAAGTCTTTTTCTGCTCATTAACTTCTTTTACTTCCATATTTTGGCCCCAAAATTAAAAACTATAGACAATTTGTCACTGTATTAAGACTGACAGAACCTTGCTAACTGTAAGTGTATGTGTGAACTTTGGTATTTTGTTTTTGAATTCCCGATGCATAACCATTGTTTACATTGTTGATTATTACCCGTACTATACTTCATTTCTTGTTGCTCAGGCAACGTTTAATAATACACTTTCTATTGGAAGCCATCAGCATCAACATTATGCTCCTGCTCATCTACATGTAACAAAAATATACTTTGCAGCCTAAATTCAAAGTCATACTTAGTTAGTTATAAGATGATGCAGAGATGGGTTTCTAAATCATGTTTTCATCTTTCGTATTCTTATGTCTTGAATTAAATTAGAAAGTTGAAATAAGAACTATGCAGTCACAGAGACTTTATAAGTTTTATTTGACTTTGAGTACTGTTAATTTTAGTTCTTATGCTTCTGAAGTCCGTAATTAACGAAACATTTCAAAAAATCTTTTAAGAGAATTCTCATAATGATTGGTTTTTTGGAAAAGCATCTTCATTCATATTTAATTTAAGGCTTTGATATTTGCAAATTGTGTCTGTGTAAGGAAAATTTAATTTTCTAATCGCATTTCAAAAAGTCAAAGAATCGGTAACTAAATTGATAATCCATGGCTGAAGAGAATTGCTTGGTTCTGAGAAGTCGCAGTTATAACAAAACTAGGTTGTTTGTGAATTATATAGAAGCCACGTTTCTCAAAATCCATACTTTATGAGAATATCTGGTTTTAACGAAAGTTTCCCGCCACTGCAAATGTCGTCTGCGCAAACAGTTCGCATTGGCGTGTTTAATCATATTTTGTCAAACGATTTTTCGCATTTGAAAGAAAGAGACTTGCTTTAGAGCACCATGTTGCGAAATTTGTAAAAAAATATCGTTATCATTAAGTACAAGGTGGAACTATCACGCTATCAGATTAGAACCATCATTTACTTATAATTCTGCTGCAAAACAGTCAACTACAGAATGTCACCAAATCATGTGTACAGTTTTAAGGACTAATGTTATATCATATGACACTCTGAAGATTTGGTACAGGAAGTTCGAAAATAAGAATTATGACATTCAAGAAGCTGAGCGCTCTAGCCGGCCTATTGAAGTTGATGAGACCAGCCTGCGAGTGGAAGAAAATCAGTTTGCGACCATTCGAGATCTTGCTAAGATAGATGTTAGAGTCATGTCCATTAGTCGCATTATGCATCTCGTATACTTGACGTACGAGTTTAATCGCTGCGTGCCGCATGCGCTGACTGAAGCAGATAAGGACTGACGTGTTCGGACCTGCACGAATTTACTCGAATATTAACACAAGGACAAAATTCTGGAACGGATCGTCATTTGTGATGAAAAGTGGATTTACTTGAACACCACAGCCGGAAAGGGTGGTTGGTTTGCACACGGTTGGTCTTTCGACAGCAAAGCGTAATTTGACTAAAAAAAATATCATGGTTTGCATTTGGTGGGACTGCTATATTATCCGCAAAGAGCATCTGGAATAAAGTAAATTCCTAGACAGTTAAGTGTACAGCGAGATGTTAATCCGTGTTGAATTTGCTATGAAGGACAAACATTGAACTGAGTTGAAAAAGGTCATATTCCATCAAGATAATGCAAGACCACATATGTCTGCATTCACCGGCTGGACTCCTTACGGAATCGAATGGGATCTTTTGCCACACCCATTTAGCTTCGACATCTCTCTTTCGGACTTCTGTTTTTATTCGTACCTTCAGCTATGTCTTGTTGGCGCTGTCTTGCAGTCTGGACAGTACGTCCGAAACGACGTTCATCTGCTTTCGGACTCTTGGTTTTTTCCAAGTTTCTGAGCCGAAGGCTTTGAACAGCTACTAAAACGTTGGCAGAGAATCCTAGATATGTGTGGATAGATACCCGCAGTAAAGATACTGCTTTCAAGTTTTCGTTTTATAACTTTATTAAGAACATTTTTGGTCTGAAAAAGTTTGTTAAAACCATATGCAAACTCATGAAGAAGCTGCATAAACATCTTATCCTCTATGAAACGAGTCTTACTCTCTAGTATAGTAAGAAAAAACGTGAATATAATTCTCGAAAATCAAAACAATAAGGGCATGGAATCAACTGACATATAACTTAGCAGAATTGATTAATTAGAGGACCTTCCTGATGTTAAATGATTACTTTCTCTCACTACTTTTCAATCATTTAAAACATATTGTAGCTATGCGTTAAGTTCTTTGTCTTTTTCTGGCCTCAAAATAAATTTAATTTCAGTAGATATAAACTTCTCCTTTTGTTATAAATATTACTCTTGGTCATGAGAAAATTTTCAATCCGTTAAATATTTTTAATGTAACATTACCTTTTTTATAGTTTCTTACATTTCGATAGTTGCATAGATTTAATATCATATTTCTGCGGCACTAAAAAAAATATTAAAATTACACAACAAAAAAGGAAGTTTGAGTTAACGTAACACGCCGAATAATAATTATTGGTAAGTAAAAAAAGAAAGTATTTCAATTTTGAGAGCTTTTATATATGCTCGTGTAATTTTTTTTCCAAATTAATGTTCCATTCAACAGCTAGTCAACATAATATCCTATTTTGCAGTCAACATACTGTACTCTATTTTGCATGCGGTGTTTACTTTTCAGTATGCAGATATGAAATCTGATATTCTGGAGGATTTAACACCTGATGATGTGCGCTGTTTGATCGAAAGTGAAGACGAATTCCATCGGAAAGGAGCTTTTACGCGTGTTTTCCCATCTGAAACTTCTTCCAAGTACTTTGTGTACTTTGAACATATACGTTACTATAATTTACTACTGGATGCATGGGAAAAACGCTATTATAAAAATAGAAATACAGGTATTAGCCACCTACAACAGTTATGCAATGAAAAGTATCACCTTCAGATTAATATGCATTATAAGGATTCAAATCAGATGCCCAAAATTGACATTTCTTTTTTTTATTTTCAGATATGGACAAATTATATGATTTTAAAAATTCTTTATTTCAAACTTCAGTCTCCTCAGGATTGACTTTTTATGCATTCATCTTCCTGTAGAATATCCAGTTGAAACATGCTACTGCAAATATTCTATGAATTAACTTTTGCTTGTAAGAAATCTACTTTAATATTTCTACATTCCGATCCTGATTCCATGAGAAAAATCATTTATATTGATGTTTTGAAAATTCGTAAAGTTTTCGGCAGATGTTAGTACGAAAAATAGTCGCCATCTGAAATTTACTTTTAGTTTACCTGGGTGTACATGGGCATTCTATCCTTTTTTACTGGGAATGGATTTGGATGAGATTCCTTCTTTAAAGTGAAGTAACTTAATCTCTCAAAACATAACTTTGGTATTTACATCCAGTGCAGGAATTCAGTCATACTGCCGTAAATGAATATGCTGTAGTACATTACGAAGTAATTTTGCATCAAGAACTTAACTAATATTCTAAGTTTAGAATTTTCGGTATAGAAATTATTTTTATAGTTATTTGTGTGTATATTGTGTTATAGTTGCCTGGATTTTGCAATCAACGTATTATAGAAAAAAAATGATAACGGTACTTGGAACAGAGAAAATTTTGCTTCAACAAATCCACAGTGGTGGGGAAAAGGGAAAAGAAAAACATTGGAAAATTTTTAACAGTGAAAGAGAAAAACCGCAAAATTTCTACAGTGGAAGAGAAAAACCACACAATGTTTTTCCCTTCAGTTTTTCATGGAATTAATTTTAAGCATTATACAACAGGTTAACTCAGATTTTGTCCGGAAATCTCTATTTTAGCAGTTTTTTAAAGCTGTATTGACTAGCTTTTGGCGTTTGTAGCTGCGGTAATGGCGATGAAGAATGAGTCATAATCTTTTTGAGTGTGTTTGCTAACGGTAATGTATGAAACGAGAGTATTTTGTAAAATATTTTGGCATTGTATAGAATGCCTGGAGTTCTTAGACAAAGTACGAAATTGTTTTAAGCAAAACATGAGAATTATTATATGCTTTGTCTACCGAAATGTTTCGTATCAAAGACAGCCTGAGGACCATGCGTAGTAGTTAACTTGTCCCTAGGACCCCATCTCTTCTTCTAAAGGCAAGATAAAAACTGTTAAAATGGTTGAAGAGGGCTGTGGTTGAAGACTGTGGTTGAAGAGGGCTTCTTCAAAGCCCTCTTCAACCACTATGCGAGCAGCTTCTTCCCCGTGCCATTTGTGCACCGTGCAGAAACGTATTAAAACCTAAAACACGTTTTTTTTTGCATCTGCGTTCCATGCAGTAAAACCTCTGGACGCCCACAAAGGCTAACCTCCTGGCGCTGATATCTTGGAGGACTTAATGAATTTTAACCTGCTCCCGAAAACAGGAAATAAGATTCCGGGCGTGTAAAATAAATGAGAGGACCGTCGTAAGACAGCGGCTCCTAAAGCAAATTGCCCTCGATCACTGGCGGATTCAATTTGCGTGCAGCTAATGAACGTAAAAAAACTACCTTTTTGATCCTGCCACTAATCATATGCATGCTAAGGAGATTAAGCTATGCATCTGTGAGTGCACACCTTATTGATGAGAAATCGCGAATGGTCGATTAAATCCCTTATTAGTTCCTTAAAGAGTAACTTACTACTTGGATAGCTGTGGCAATTCTAGGAACTAAGGCCAATAACCGATAATAAATTAAACGATACATATTTTTTTCAATAATTTTAATAAACGTAAATTGCAAATGGGAAAATTATGTATTAATATTTATCTAAACTTAATACGAATCTAAAATTCTAAATTAAAATTACAAAAATGAGTCAAGTGTAGTCTGTTTTTTTTTGGTTTTGTAGCATTTCTTTTCTACAAAATCAGCGCAGATATTCAGTGCGGATGCAGGGCTCTCTTCATTTCCTTCGTGCATAAAATAACGCTGTAACGTGGCAATACATTTTTTTGCTTCCTGGTTAGTCACAGGCACAGGTGACTCATCATCATCATCGTCATCTTCGTCTAATTTTCCATGTTTTCCACTGTTCGGAACTTTCCTTGTCGGCACTGCCCTTTTCCCAGCGCGCTTTTTTAAATTTAATATTGTGTCTTGTTTTCCATCGCGATAACCACCCGTCAGTTACTTTGAAATCATTGCGGCCCAGTTTTTTGGCTAACTCCTCTGACTTCGCCTTCAATATCGGGCCGTTGATATTTACGCCTCTGCCACTAACAATAGAAAACCATTGATCTAGTGCTTCTTCGACGTCTGGATCCTTCTCCTCGCGTTTCCTTTTGGATGTTCCCGTTTGTCCTTCTTGTAAAACCAATTCCTCACGACTTTCTTGTCATAAGACACGCGATATGGTAGATTTTAGTACTCCAGTTATCTCAGCGAGCCGGTGATAACTTGTATTAGGTGGCTGGCTTTTTATTTTATCTAGCAAAGCAATTTTGCTAGAAAGTGTCAAATAGTTTCTTGGCATTTTGACAATGGTTAAATTTTTGAACAATACGTTTATGCACTGTTCACGCGCGATGTGTATTGCGAGTGAATAAATATGCAACAATCGAAACAGTCGTCACGTACGAGGTGTAATGGTAACTGAATAAGAACCCCCTTGCGCTCGCCTGTGATGCAACGCATACACAATCAGCTGTAAGGCAACGCATGCGCAATAAGCTCTAAGACAATGCTCCGTAACAAACTTGTAATATGTACTGTGATCTTAAATTTACTGCCCCAATTAAGCGGAATGTTGTCCCAATTAAACATATAAATTTTCTATTGGCTTCTTAGTTTGGTATCTGTTCTTTGATATTAGTCCCAAATAATCGGCTGTCCCGATTAAGCGGTGTCCCAATTAAGCGGAATCGACTGTACATAATATGCAAGTATACACCGGAAAGGAAAATAATATACCTCAAGAAGTCTATAAAGGATAGTGAGCGGTTTTGTATGTTATCAAAGTAATTGAAAATAACGGAAGAAATTACTCAGTAGGCAACGTTTTCATAGGTTTTGAAATTAAAAAACTAGAGAGGATGTAATTGATACCTCTGGTACAGTATGGAAAAGAAGTTACCACTGGAACTTATCCCATCCAATAAAAGACAAATCAACACATCGTTATCTGAATTGCAAAATTTAGCAACAATTGTCACTTACTGTCAAAAAAAAGTAAATTTTGTATTTCATTTATCGCATTTCATTCTTCTCTGAAAGTTAAAAATACTTAGAGAAACCGGCTATGATAAGGGATTACAAAGTTAAAATAAGGAGTTAATGCAATCGATCAGCTATTACAAATACATTCAACAAAGCTAATATAAAGAAATGACCTATGGTAATATTTTAAACATGTTAAACGTCAGGGAATCGAATGGCTTTAGGAGAACTTAAACCCATATTGGGAGATAAAAAATGAGTTTTATGAGAAGAACGTTCCTTAAATGTTAAGCAAATCTTTAGTGAAGAAAACTCTGCACAACTGCCAGCCGATTTTGAAGACATTTCAATCAAATATCTGCAAAGAAGTTGAAAATTGATAATATTACTATTGTGCTAAAATATAGTGATGCATACTATGAATATTCTATTTCTGTATGCAAATAACTTTCTAGTGTCATTTGTGTAAATTGTGCATGATGTTTTTATTACTCTCTTTCAATGAATTATGTGTTTAATTTCCCCATGTAAGACTGTCCCCGGTATCCCACTTGGCAGTTGGCCAACTACAAGAAGTATTGGAGCCTCTGATGAGGAGAGATGTAATAACTGTTCTCCGACAAGCGTCTAGATCACAGGCACACTTTCTAGTCCGTGTAGTATTGGTAAGAGCTATTTGATGATCAGTTAAATCTTGAGGCTCACAGCCCCAACCATTCGTCGCCGCTGGTAGCCGGGATTGGTGACTTGGTTGAGCAGTTCAGCGGGGGATTTAAAAGAGCTTTAAGAAGTCCGTTGATATGGTTACTGAGTGCCCTGATCTCTGCAGATGGCACTAATAACTATCTACAACGTGGGTGTTAATTGAAGCATAACCTGTGTCTGATATCGGGGTATTCATTTGGGGCCCGGTTCGAGTAGTGACAAGAAATTGGATCACGCACGGAATTATTATTGACCGGCCTATTGCGAAGTGGCTAGCGCATCGTGCAGCTGTCCCACACGTCCGGGGTTCTAACCCCGGGCAGGGCAAGTTTGACTCAGCTTTTCATCCCTTAAGTGGGTCAATAAAATGAGTACCAAGTTCGCTTGGGAGCTAAACACCAGGGGCCTCGCGACAAGCTGACCACTTGTCCAGGGCATATGCTGAGACACACTGGAGCCCAAAAAGATCAAGAAAGCAGAAAACGGGACCTTCAGGCTTTGGCCCACTAGGATTGTTGCGCCACTGAGTTTAGTTTACGGCATCATTATTATTATTTTCAGTATAATAGAAATCCATAAAATATACGCTATTTAATTAAGTTTAATATATTTAAATTTAGTTCAGAGTAATTTCTTCCATCATGGCTTAACTGTAAATGAATAAATATTCTAATGGTATCAAATAATATTCTAGTTATTCTAAGCAGAAACTTTACATTGCTAAAATTCCTTTATATGATTCATATTTATCAAATTTCAACTTACGATAGTTAAACAGAAACATAGCTAAGGTTTTCAGCCCCCGGGTATAAATGACGGTTTCCGCCTTCTCCTGTCTACCAAAGTGCAACAGGGAGAGTCAGAAAAATTCCTCCTTAAATCAAAACGCGTTAAAAATATGCGTGAATACCTTACTTTATTCAATCGTCATATTATTCATTACAGTAAATTTATTCGTTTAATATTTTGAGCATAAGGAAGACTACTGCTACTTTAATAATGGGAAATAAACTAACTCCGAATCTTCAGACATAAGAGGCTTAATACTGCGAACAAAATAAATAAGATGTCAAACTGTGGAGACTTAAGATTGCTAAAATGTGTAGCACTTAACTTTCGCACTCAATGTACATCAAGAAAGCTTCGGTTTTCTCAAGAACACCATCTTTTATTCTAAAGAAATTGCAATTTTAAATTACCGAAACATTCTAAGATCTTTAACATTAATTTGGAATTGAAACATTCATCGAAATGATTCAAAATCCATTGATTTAAGAACAGCACAGTATTCGCAGTAATAAAATCCAGCATTTATTTACCGTTACTCTAAATAATCGCTCTAAGCCTCCTTTAAGTCTCATTCATCGAAAGACTCTTTTCAAGACTTTTCCTTCTCGCAATTTATCGCCTGAATATCCTCATTATACATCCTACCAAGAGACCGATGAGTTATTAAGACACCCCTGCTTTTGCTCAGTGTCTGCTGTCATCGATTTCGTGGCAACCGACTGAATTTATGGTTATTTCAAAAACAACTCAACCCGCGGATGTTCTTTCTCCAGCGGTTATCCAAGCATTATATCACTCTCGGTCTTACTTGGGGGCGTTTGAAAGAAAAGACTCTGGTATCTTTATTCTTTCAACTTCCATTTTATGAGCATCGTCTTAAAGCCTACTTAATCCTTGAAAGTAACTTTAAAATTTTTAGCAATTTTTCTTTCATTGAGTATGATTCTTTACAATTTAATACCCTTTTCGCCGCAAATATGTATTAAACTATTTTTGTGTATTATGGTTTAAGGAATAACTAAAATATTACACACTTCCTCAAAACTTCCAAGGATTATCTTTGAATCAGGAAAATAAACAAAGCTAAAGGAATAATACTAGTCTTATACATAATCATGGGTAGAGGGGAAAATAAAAGAAGCCGTAACAAGTATTTGTGTTTGTCAATTTCTCCTTTCAGGGAAAGAAGAAAAGTAGTTGCAAAAAAGTTCGTAGATATTTGAGATAATTCCCAAAATGCTAAATTATTCATCATAGTCACAAAATAACGCTTGGAAGCATTGTAGTGAAACAAAACGCAACGATACCTTATATCTCTCTGCTTATATCTGGTATTTCATGATAACAGAAATCAATAGAAACACACGAAATTAATCCTATGTATTTTATCTTTAAATCTGCATTTCATGCTTTTATTTCTCTTTCAGGATCTGCTGGTATTCATGGTTTTATCTCCCGTAGTAACCTTACTTTACTAACAAGGTTCGCCCTTTTTGTAAAACTACCGCTGCTTTTTGTTTAACAAACATTTTCTCAATCATTGTTTAACGACTTTGTTAACTGGTGTATATACTAGATTAATAGTTCTCAATCTATTTTGTCCCATTTCAGCCTTTCACCATTTCTAGAAGATTATTGCCCTCTCCTTTCCCACACATCATAAAAAAGACAATCTGCTGATCGAAATTCTTAAATACACTCTCACATTTTTAAACAATGCAGAAAGAAGGCGAAGCGTGGTTTATTAAAGCAACAGCAAGCAAAAAAATAGATGCGCACTGACAGAGATCATATTTATAAACAGTAAAATCTTTGTTTCAATCCTGAGTAGAGATTAGGCTAAAGATATCGCAGTGCAGAGTAATTGCACGGAACGAATGACATAATATGCTGCAGAGTGACGGAAAATGGTGCAAAGGGTAGATTTATTTAATAAAAATTTATGATTTTGAAGGTATTTTGACTATTCGTGCCAACTAAGTGTAAGAATTCTGTTTCATATTTTATATTTTATATACATATACACATTTATTTAAACTTATATTATTTTTTAAATGTTTTTATAAATTAAATATCAAAAAGTACAGAAAATGTTGATAAATACCAAAACTTCATTAAAACTAGTTTTTTCGATTCATAAAATAAAACTAAATGTTAACAGCTAAAAAAAATGCTGCCCTTACCCAACCTGAAATTATGAAAATTTTTCCTGCTTGAAAATCTCTGTATAAGAAAATATAAAAAATGAATAAAGGGTACATAACTTGAAGTTTTTAAATTTCTTATCAAATTGTAAAGATTTTAGCAATAATTAATGTATAGCTATACTGAGGAACTAATAAGTCTGTTGAAGATGCACGTATCATTGAACAGATACGCGGCAGACATGTGAAACCAGATGATTTTTTTATCAGGACTGAGTCTTCTGTGCATACTTTTGGCGAACATTGTCGTAACAGTGTCAAAAACCTGTTCTTTAAAAGGGAGCTGAATGCAGCTATGTTCTGTGTAAATGGTAGAATAACTGCACGTAAGAAGGGTTTAAAATTACCCTTTCATTAAACCACTGTTTACAGCCACTTCCCAACTCGGAAGTGATAACAGAAAATAATGACCGAACTTGGGTCTAAACTGAACAATCAAATAATTTAAAATAAAGTTGAGTAGAAAATTAAGTAGTCGTTGCTCTCAGAGCTTTAAACGCGAGGCTGGCCTCTATTCTAATCTATCAATGGTGCGTAGCAAGATTTGGCTAATACTAACGCACTTAGATTGCTTCAATAAGTATTAGAGTAATAGCGCTAAGGCTTAGAACTTAAATACTAGCTAGTTAGGCGAACGTCGAACAGAGCCGAAGTGATCTGAGACTAAAAGCTCTCTCACACTGAGAAGTTCCTTGCTAACCTTTATATACAAATCTTGGCTCCACTTCAAATTAGCATAAAGCTGAAACGCGCGCTCATTCTAACTGGAAGTTGAAATACGAATTCACAGGAAAGAGAAATTAACATAAAAATTTGTTAGTTTAAACTAAAACCTTACAGTTTTCTGCTTCAAAACACCTGTATTAGCAAATATAAGAAGACTGTATATTGTACAGTGTGCATAATTTAAAGCTTTTTAAATTCTAATGATTTTAGAACATAAAATTAATGAAACATGTATAGGTATATTGAGAAACTAATAAATCTGTTGAAGATGCACATATTATTGACAGATATGCTGCAGACATGTTGAAGCCAAATGATTATTTGAGATACATAAATGAAACATATTCAAGTAATGTAAAATATTTCAATGATAAAAAAATTCTCACAAACAAAGGCTTCAGTTTTAGTACCAAGGGAACAATATGCTATTAATAAAGAGACAGTTTATTTATTTGTTTATTTATTTGGTGTATAAAATGTCTGTAAGCTGTTTTGAAAAAGAAAAGCGGATTAAGCATAGAGAATGTGCAATGGAATCAGGATCACCATTGGACGTTTTGCATCCTGTGCAATCTTTTGTGGGTTTAAAAAAAAACGCCGCTCCTGAATTCTGTTTTCCAATGCATGCCTAAACACTCAACATTTTACCATTCTTAATTTTTCTGTTGTTTTACTAACCTTTTAATTTTTTAATGTTGCTTTAATAAATTCGAAAACTTTTGCCGCCTACTAATTCTGCTGTTCGGTGCAGTCACATGGTTGCACTGGCTATAATGCCGCCCATAAATAGGCGGGGAGGGGGGCGAAATCTGAAAAAAAAATTTGTTCTAGCTGCACATAGCCCATTACAAAAATTAAAATCAAATAAATAAATAAACAATTAAATAAAACGCAAAATTGCACGAAAGAAACCTCTCATTCTACCCCTTATGCATGACTTATTAACATATAGGGCGAAAAAATACCGTAAGGAATACACACACATCATCTTTCTGAAACTTTCCACGCAGTGAAGAAATCATGCAAATATACTGAAACTTTTAATATATGTAATGTAGTTTATGACATAAAATAATATAATTTCCAGTTGATAGTGCAACTGTTGACTGAGATTGTCCTCTGAAATGTCGCGTTAGCCGTGTTCACAAATAGCTGTAGCGGGACGTTAAAAGTATGTTTGTGTGTTTCATTAGCTGCCAGCTAAAGATAAGAGGATAAACTAAGTTATTAAATTATCCCATATATTGACAGAACATAGCGTCCCCAACAAATTAAATCAGTCTCTAAATCCAGCGTCGTTTTGCCGACTGAGGCAAAGGTAAACTTTCAGTTTTGTGCACCGAAAAATCTGTCATTTTTTCTGCTGGCCGAATTGCTTTTTTCGCGTAGAAACTGCAATTTTAATTATCATTTTAACTGTAATTTTAATTATCTGTCCGAGGACAGTCTGTCTCGGACAGAGATGAATCTTTCCGAGTAACGCATGTGAATTAGGTAAGCTGGGCTGAATCGTCTGTGAAAAACTGCTGGCCAAATTGTTTGTTTTTGCGTAGAAATTCTAATTTTAATTGTAAAAATTGTTCTTTAAATTTTTGAACCGTATTTATGTTTAATATTGTTCTATATTTTTTAATTTTCACTGAAGTTATTTTGAGATTTCACGTATTTTTGCCCTGTCACGAAGTGAGAACTCAATTAATTGAATGAGAAATATATCTATAATGAAATTCGAGGAAATAAGTTTAAACACAATGCAGAAAAAGAAGCGCATAATTTAATATTACGTACGAGAAGTCATGTGAAGTACACATCAGATTTTTTTAGATTTGAGAAATGGAAGAAATTAACTTTGCCCTCGACAGAAATCAAATCATGGATCGTCTAATTGCTCCTTGAGCATTAGACGATCCATGATTTGATTTCTGAGCTAAACCACTTACACTAAAGGAGTAGTCACAGGTTTCTTACAAGATGTTATTGCGATATGAACACAGGAAAGTGACTCGCAAACCCAAACAATAGTTTTTTCAACTGCTAAGCATTATTAAATAAAAAAACATAAAAGTTATTAATTCGATGCATTAGGGATTCAAGTAGAAGATGGGGGTGGTGATGCTTTCAACTTAGCATTATTAATGACTTTCGGCTGAATTGATACTAACTAGATTAAAGGAGAAACTCATGACAAAACACTAACGGTGAATTAAACGAAGAAGATAGACTCCTCATAAGGTTCTATATCTTGTGCTTGAGCCTGATTAAAATAAAACGCGTAATTATTTATAAAATGTTGAATAGCTTTATGATTATGTACAATCATGCAGAAAATCTTGATCATTTAATGAGATTGCAGTGACAGAAACAATATATTTAATAAGATAGAAAATGAAAATGAATGTGATGATAAATGTGTTTAAATTCTTCAGTTCTTAGAATGCAAACAAGCTTCAATCACTTAAGTACCAACGTTTCTAAAATTTGAGTAGGACGAAGAATATAAAAGTAAGCATTTTTAACACATATAAAAATGTATTTTGAAGACTTTTTGCTCATCAGTATTGTACGTTCTGAGAATTTTATTTTCCATTTTAACAAATAAATATATCAAAATGTTTCTTGTTTTGCTTTTAATATGTTACAGTAGGTCTCATATAAATCATTATGTAGAAAAATGTTTCTTCCGCTGGCTATAAATCCTGCGTATTATTTCGTACGAAATATGGACTAATAAATAATTGCTGAATTAGATATAATAGTAAATATTTCAGTAGAGTTATATTAATGACGAATGTACGTCAGAGGATTTTATTCAGCTTGTGTTTAACTCGTCTAAACACTTTTTTTTCTTCAATTTAAAAAGAGCGAACCAAAAACAGTTTAGGAATGATTTTATTGGATCAAAATACTCCTAAGGCAAAAACGTATATAGACACAGAAAGAATTGAGCCGCAACTACGAACCCCGGCAGTAGTATAGTTTTCGATAAGATAAATAAATTATCCAAATATGGGTTTAAAAAAAACGTTTTTTTACCAGTAGTAGTACAAAAATGTTAAAATCAGTAGATGGTAAAGGCCACCTCTGGCAGCTATACAAATCGATACTCGGCTGGGTATTGAGTCTGTTAAGTTGTGACTGCCGTTCTTCGGTAGATTCTGCCACATATGGAGAAAATGGTTAGGGAGTTGTGACATTTTTGTTCTTATTTGAATTTTCCTGTCCTACATGTCACAAACATATTCAACAGGCGACAGGTCTAGAAGTCTGGAACGTCAGTCGATGACATTAACATTTGGAAGGTATTGAGAAAGTCGTGCTGTATGTAGCCGAGCATTGTCCTGCTGGAAAACCGAACATGGCGACCTGCTTGTATAAACAGTACGATCAGCTGCAAAATCTGTTCAACGTACCTGCACCACACGCTTTAGATTTTTGCCGCGTAATGCGGACAACACACAACTATATCTGGGGGTTTCTACTGAACAGCCTACCTGCACCACAGTCAGAGTACCTCGCAGAAGGACGAATGATGAACGGCTGTCCCAGGGGATCGATCCCCAGACTGTCATATCATGTTTTGTAGTTGCGTGCCGCTAGGTAACAAATGTTACAATTAAACCGCTCACCTCTTCGTCTCTAAACACGTATGCTGCAGTCATCAGCATTGGGAAACCGTGATTCGTCGTTGAAGATCGCATTTCTCTAATCGAACCCTGTCTAGTTAGAGCGAGAGCAGTACCGTGCAAGCAACCCTGCTTAAGGTGGAGTGTCAATAGCAAGCATCTAAGCCCAGCATGACTTAGTCACCGTTGAATAGATGATAGTGTAACTGTTGGTGCGGATGTGGCAGCTATTTTAATTGTATGATCATCTCGCCCACTGGTGGCCTGGGGATGTCTCCAATTATTACGGCGGCGGACTATGCCTTTGCTGAGCCATTGGTTTTAAGTAAGGACAACGAGCATATCGCTTCGACCAATATGACCGCCGATCCACTTGTTCGACTAACACGTTTTGTTTAGACGTAAAATGCGACCCTTGTCAATGTTTGAAAAATGTTCTTAAAGCCGTTAAATACGTCATCAAGGCATTTTTCGTTAGAATATCGTGCATCCAAGCCATCAATCAGTGAGATGGTAAATGCTCGTCACTCGCCGCACATATACGTTTACATTGTATCAACTAGACGCACTTCAGACGCGCGCTGTATCGCTCAGCAATGTTGATTGGTGCTACAAGTTAAATCATTGACAGAACTCACCAAACCACATTTGCATGCCGCGTTTCCAAGTTATGGCTCAATTTTTTTTCCTTGGACCACATATCTTTTGGCAACAAGAGTGTAATAAACATTTTGTATTTTTTATTCCGTTCATTAAATATAAATTTTTTTTTGGTTTTTGAAGCAATTCAAGTTTCACTTAATGTACTTTCAGATTAAGAAAAATTCAGAAAGTATTGCTAAATTAAACAATAGACTCTGCCAGAACTGTGAGCGAAGGTTTCGAGGTGACCAGCGGCTTTAAGATGCATATTTTAAGCTAACAGAGTATAGTTTCATTTGCATAAAAGTAATTTTAAGAGGATAATAAATGTAAACTATTGGCTTACATGTCTGCAAATTATAATAACTCTTTACAAGAAATTTATAAGAACTTCATAACTGTCATTTTCATACCTAAAGAAGAATTGCACGTTTACTTCTATTGTTCATTTTAAGTCTTGACAGTATTTTTTAACCAATCGATAAAGATTTCCTTTAAAAATAACTTGGAAAACGGAATGAAGATTAATTCAAAGTTGACGACATCAAAATAAGATAAAAATAATCCAACAGATTCCATCTTCATATTAGTGCAGGTTTATGCTGTTTTAGAACTTTGAATGTTTCTCAGACAAATGAAATGACGCTGTCGAAGGAAAAAATATTTGCAGTGTAACATGTCATTCTTTTAGTTGTTCTGCCCTGAAAACAGAAGAAGTTTCTATTCTTAGTTTCCTTCATTTTCTAGAAAATTGAAAAGGCGAATGTACAATAAACTTTGTCAATTTTGATTCTTTCTCCAGTAAAAACCAAGAAATTTCGTCTGAATTTTTCTTTCATGTGTTACTTTCTTTTAATATGACATTTTAAATAAAAGCAATAAAACTGTAAAGATGATTGTTTCTTTGTTTGTATTTGTTTTATACTTTAAAGATGATTACTATTTTATTCGTATTTGCCTTGCTTTATGTATTTTATTTGAATTTGCTTAGTTTTATGTAATTTAATTTTATTTGTAGTTACTTTGCCATGACTTCGCTTTGTGTGGAAAAATTTCAGTTAATCGAAATGAGAATTTATACTGCATTATTTACTAAATATAGTGAGGAGATTTTAAGCACCTTAGTTTGCTTAAGGAGCCTTGTACCCCTTAAAACACTTAAGATCTTCGAATGCGTTACTGTTACAAGAATCGGGATAACCGATTTATTTTAAAAGCAATTACTTCTAACCTTTTACAGCTGACTACATAATATAGCTGCTTTGCAACCACAAACTTTGTGTTGCCACAAGTATTTTTTATAATTTAATCTGTTTTGTGACAAAAGGTTTTATGCATTCACGTCATCTTTCTACCTTGCGCGCACAGTTTAAAACATTCTGTTGCATAATTTAATTCCATATTTAATATATAGCTTTTATAACATTTGAAAACTACTGTGAACCACAAATCCTAAGAATTTACCTGTAGTTGAGTTTATAAAATGTATTTTGTTAAAAAAACCTATGATGCTTTCATGTACAAAATTTTTTAATATTAAAATATTCATCAGATTTTTGGTTCATTAGAAGACAGTGAGTATATAAAAAATTCCATCAAATTTCAAGTATGTACCATTAGCCATTTTTAAAATATAATACGTGCAATGTGGAAACATGATGTGAATGCATAAAAAATTTGGCACGAAGCAGATTAAGTTGTAAAAATATTTGTGGCAACACAAACGCTCTGGTTACTAATTCCCTAAGCATCTATATTATGTAGTGAGCTGTAAAAGGTTGAACGTAATTGCTTTTAAAATAAATAAAATTATCCTAATTCTTGCAACAGTAACATATTCGAAGATCTTAAGGGTTTTAAGGTGTACTAGTCCCCTTAAATTTGGACTATGTCCAGAGTGCACATTTGACATTCTTCATTTAATTACATATGAAAATATATGACACCGTAATGGATATCGATCATTGAAGTTATGTGAAGAGTTTTTATTTTTTTAAATATATCTTCATCACCTGTGAATTTTATACGTCCAACTTCATGACTTAACCGAAAACTAAATTATGCATTAAGATGTTAAAATTAATTCCCTTAAGATTTATATTTTTTGTTCATTTCGTATATAGGAAAGTAATCTAGCAATTCGGGACTATTGAATAACGTTCCCAAATTTCACTTTGAGTTTATTTCCCAAAATTAAAGAACTCCATATTTTCCTGTCTAGCACTGTTTCAAATAAATATAGCGAATAAAACTTTCAATTATCGATGCACACGGTGAATGTCCTTTATTTCATATAACACACTGAATTTGAGATATGATAACATTCACGAACCTGATTGAGACTGACGAATTAGAGACATGACGATTCAAAATTCAATTATCACATTCTCACTTCATTATTACAATATGTTGTTCATTGGGCTTTCAAATAACTCATTAATCCTCTTCGTATTTGCTTTCGTTACATAAAACTAAGAGCTGTTTGCTTTTCTTATGCTTTGTCTCCTGATTTAATTTACATTCTTTTATCATACAGGCTTTCATTCCGTTATTAGAACATTTTGCGTATTAATGTATAATTTGATTCCGTAATAATTTATTGTAATCATTTGTAATCAGCTAAAGAACACTTTTAGATAACTGGACGAGATTATTAAGAAAAATGTGAAAATTCATTCATCCATTTTAAAAGTTTTCCTACAGATAATTGTGCAATTATCTTCTCTTAGTACCTTTTATTAAACTGATTGAATAAAGCTATCAAGTAAAACTAATGCTTGAAAAGTGCATTATTTCATTACAATTTTAGACTGATAATCTTTAACATTTATATCTTGTTTACAAAATGCAGCTCTACATTTTGGAATTAATTTGTAAGAAACCAAAAGGAAATGCTTAAGTGCCTAAGCGAAGGATAATATATGTTTTCTTATTACGTGCATATATGTCTTCTTACTTGCATTAAGTGGTTCAATTTTTACAATTATTATGATACTTTAATAGCAGTTATCAGTCTTAATGCAACATTAATGCTCTTAGTTCATTTTGTATGGACTTCAAAGTAATTGACGTATTCCTTGGGCGAGTTTTCCAGAGCTTTCATGGAACCGAATCTAAGTAATTAAGTTTGGAGATTCTCATTTCACGAATAGCAGAAATGTTTGATATGTATTAACCTTTTCAAAATCTACGCTAATGAAAAAAAAAGTCAACAGCTTCAAAAAAAGGTTTGAAAAATACAACACAATATAATGGGATGGCGGCAATATTAAGAGAAATGAATATGAAAGCTGATTTAAAGCATTAGTTGTTAGATCTTCATCTTTACTAATAAAATGAATGGTAAAATAGAAAGCGTGGTTTTAGACGTTGTTTGAAATCATTTATCACCAGGTTCCCAATTACCATGTTCTTGAGCAAACTAAAAAACATTTCGGTATTTTCTTCCTTTGTACTTCCTTGTACGAAGTATAAAGGAACTATTGCAATCACGAGAATTTTCGAGTACCATATTTCAATGAAAATATCTATTTTAACCGATATCGAATGCAATTTAACGATGTTTTTGAGTGACATCCGTACCTAAAGACAGAATAAATGACGCTTTTTTCAAAAATAATTATAAAACTGATTGGAAGTGAGTGTATATACATATATCCACTCTGTTACTCGGCTCAGTGAACTCAGTTTCTTTATTATTATAAGTCTGTGAATTGTGCATTTTTTGTTTTAAAAATGATTGAATTATGTTGTTCTTATCTTTCGGTTAAGATTTTCATACCCTTAGTTAACCTGCATGCAATAATTATGGAATTATCATCAATTTAAAAGTTTTTTTAAGTGCAGCTAAGCCTAATTTTTAGTTATGATAGCGGCCATATTTGTTTACATTTGAAGCTTAGCAGAATAGTGGATTTCTTGCCAATCTAGAGAAACTAAGCTTCGTAACAACAAAGTAACATCTTCTTTTATTATTGCGAATTAAATTATGCTTGATTCGTTCTGGAATTATTATTTAAGTTATTAGCTGTTTTTTGCGCACAAATTGTAATTTTAATTGTAAAAATTGTTTTCATTGTACTTGGTGTGTTTTATGTTTTCCTATATCTTTCAATTTTTAATAAATATACTTTGAAATGTTATGTATTTTTGCCTTACCTTGAAGTGAGACCTGAATTAATTAGTAGCGCATGCGCATTAGGTAAGCGGCAATGAATCGTCTGTGAAAAATTGGTTCTTTTTCATTTGTTTATTTTCGTTTATACATCGTTTTAGAGTTATTATAGTATTTGAATAGAACTTGTGTAATTCTTCATATGCTATATTTTTTGCTGACTCTGAGTCATTAAATGAATGAGATATAATGCTGTTAAGTGAACCTAGCACCGAAGTGTGGCTATGCTAAATAAATATAGTGAACTTTAAAGACTACATTTATTCTGTTGTGGTTTATGCGGTATCGACAAAGTAGATTTAATTCAGAATTCGTTAACTGTTAATTCAATGAGCTTAAATGAAATGCAGGAAAATTGCATATAATTTATTATTCCGTACAAGGAATTCGTGTGGTGCAAACATCAGATTTTTTTTTTTTTTTTTGTTTTACTGTCTGACGGACCAGTGTTTTCCCAGAGAACGCACAAATTCCCCCCTTCCCCAAATTATGTTTTTAGATTTTAATGTCAAGATGTTCTTAGTATTTTATATCTGCATTTGTGTACATTTAATATGTTTCCTTAATTTTTTGAATATATTTTATGATGTACGTTTATATGCGTTCTTATAGATATTATAATATATATTCTAGGTCGTATATGTGCGGTGTTGCCAGTGGGAAGGTTATAAAGAGTACTATACGTCGGGGTAGCGATTATATGGGTCTTAGATTCAGATTGCTAATAATGCGTATGACCAGTTGCATGTTTGACGGGGAGAAGAACTCTAATCGCTCTGAATTACATTCTAACATCCAGAGATTGCTTTTCGCAGGCCTTATTCTCAAGGCTGAATTAATGTTTATGCACAGTATATGTAAACTTAAATAAACTGTTCATTTCCTCAAATCAGCAATATTTTGTACGGTTACTATTATTTAAATAACCAGCTTTTTTAAAATTTCAGTCTTTTCTATAACTTCTCCTTTCCGTTTCTTCATCAGAAGGTAAAGGATGTTAGAGGAATATTAAGCTGAGGTTTTTGGATTGTAAGACATAATTTGTTTCTGTCTTTCGTAGCACATTGCATTAATCTGCCATATCCGCATTTATTTGGCTTTTCGCTATTGCTGACGATGTTTAAATGTGATGCGGCGGTTAGAGTTTCTGAGTCACTTTAGTTTAAAATTTAAATGTGTTGTCGTTGACTATCAGGCTGCCTTTTACGTATGAATTTGAATGTTACTTTAGTTGCATAGTCATAAGTTCTAGTTGATCCTGTTAGCACAAGAACGTGCACTATGCTGTAAAGATCTGTTTAAAAAACGGTTTGTTAAAACCTTTCCAAATCTATGTAGTTACTTCAGACATAGCGATAACTTGCTTTAATCTATTAATATGGTTATTGATTTTTGACTATCTGATTGTTGCCAGACATAGGAAAACCCTATAACTTTACTAATTAAGTTTTTCCACCACTACTATGAGAGCTTTGTATCTTCTCATATTCAAAATATTGTTTAAGATTTTGTATTTATTTAGCTATTTATTTAGAATTGTAATTAAAATTGTTTTATTTTCCCGTGCAACGCAGACGATTTTTGAAGAGAAAGCTACGGATAAGTAAAAATAAAAGAGTATGTGCATTTATTATTCATTAAATAAATATCTCGTAATTGCTGTTGCCATCCACAAAAATCGAAAAAAAATCAAGAAATGGATTTTACTAGAGTGTTCTAGTGAATAATTAAAAAGTTTATAAAAGCCGAATTAAAACACCTCAGCTCAGTTGTAGTTGTTTAAAGCGAACTGTTGTTTACTTAATGCTGCAATTGATTGTAGCGAATTCGCTGTGAAATTGGATTAACTTTCTCTGTTTTGAATTAAGTTCTGTTTAACGATTGAGATATTGTGATATTGTACGAATATTTCTGAGGAAATATTTCAGTATTTTGTTTTATTTCTTGTGAAAAGAATAAACTTTATTAACATTTTATCGACTTGTGCATTCAATCTGTTACGAACCCGTACGCACGCAACAAAACCACAGCTTGTACTGTTGCCTAATAAGACAATGATACACTTAGCAAAAATTTGCATAGCATCTGCTTTCCGATTTCGAACATCTGTTAACATTATGTGCCAGCAAATTCATGAAACGTTTCTGTTGCTTCAAATCTCTGAAGCTTTTAAGATATAGATATGTGATCTTATCCCTGAGTGTAGCAAACTGCATAAAGATATGGCAGCTGAATAAGATTAATTATGGGAAAGCTGTAAAAATAACCGCTGTCGATATTTGCAACAGTTGCGTAATATGATGTGAAGACGGGCTTTGCTCTCGATTTAATCTTCAGAAATTACGTTATACCTTGTATGAAGATAATATTCCTCTCGGCATAACGAAAGCATTTATCGAAAGATTTAGGGCTTAGGCACTGTAATTAAAATTCCAACTGACCGTTTGTCTTTCTAACACCTTTGGTGATAAGAAGTATGATTACTACTTTCTTTCCTTTTGCACCGATAAGGTGACAGCCATCCACTGGGCCTTGTTTTCGGAACCATGAGTTTCTTAATACTTTACGTTTGCGCCATATCCGCCAGGTGTATCCTTGGGATGCAAATTAAATATGTGTATCGAAAGACGAGAACTTGTCGGACAGTTAAGGAAAAGAAGTCTAGTAAGGAAGGACGAGCAAGGAAAGAAACAAAATAGGTAATATGCTATTCACACATACATTATTTTTAATAAAATAAACCTATTTTTTACACAAACTTATTTGTGTCTTTGGAATAAGGAAATTTATGAATTAATAATAAGTTTTGTACATTTACAAATTGGAGCAGAATATACAGTGATGAAATGTGGTCATAATAGTATTTAGATAATTCCATATGAATACATTTAAAATCAGTGCATAAGATTACTTATGAATCAACATATTACTACCACTAATTTTTTCTAAAATGGCATATTCTTCTGAATCGTGCATGGATTCTAAATAAAAAAGCTCATTCTATGAGCACATTTTGGCATTTCTTGTGGTAGCAGAAGATATATTCTTTTTTCCCAGATTTGCCTTCGCTTAGAAGTGCTGTGAAGGAAACTACTGAATAATAAGCCTGAAAATTTTTAAAGGTATGTGAACAAAACATGTGTGTGTTTTAAAGGTATACAAGTAAAATTAAAGCGTAAGAAGGTTGCTATTGTAAATCAAGTGGGAATGTTAACTGATGAAATATCTTGAGATGGTAAAGTCTGTTGTTTGAGAATGCATGTAAAATTTGACTTTCGTAAGTTTGGTTTCTGAAAGCGTATTCAGGTAGCTAAGGATACTGCTGGATGGACGACGTTTCCATGTATCCTCATGTTTAAACGTTTTAGTCTAGTCTGGTTTCGCATCACCTAACGTTCCTATAATCAAGAATTTTAAGATATCTAGGGCATGATCTTTAGCATGCATAATTTAATTGTGTTTTATGAGCAATGCTAATAAGATGGCACGTTTCTGAAAAGAGCATGAATTTAAAGTAGTGGTGGGTGGCAGGTTGGCCGTTCGATGAATATTTCAGAGGATTGAGTAATAATGCAATATGGACGAATGATAACATTCTCAGTGTTAAAAATTTAGAAATTTGAGTATGCTGTTTTATTCTGCAAAATATTCTTTATGAATGAAAGGAAAAGAAATTAGATAATTCCACATACTAAAGAAAGAAAGAAAACACAACAATCAAATAAATAAATATCCATATAAATGTTATTTAATAATTTTCAATCTAACTCAAATTAAATATGTAATTAAGTAAATGCAGAATATATTTAAATAAACGTAATGCATTTTATTTTAGTAATGGGAAATAAATATATATTAGAGTAATCAAAACAATGAAAAAAAAGATATCCAGTTGTGGTCAAATAACCATTTGTTATAAACCTCTAACAGTGTTTTAATGTGCTGAATTAAGCTCAAGCTGAGCTATTTTGGGGTATTCGGTTGTTTGCAGGTATTCACCAAATACAAATAAAACTAGTCCGTCAAAAGGAACTTACGTAATAAAACGAAAGAACTATATTTATGATCCATAAATTCCTAAGATAAAGTACCTTCTTCTAAACGAATGCTAGCAGAAGTAAATTTGCTACATTTTCTGTTTCGATTTTTGCAAGAAGATTTCGAGATTTTAAGGAACAAAATTCCGAGTAGGCAACATAGGCGTCATCGATTGAATCAAGCTTTCTTTCTAAATTCCAACGCAATTTTTGTCGATTATCTGTATCACTAAGTTCAGAAATCAGACCAAGAAAATAAAGAGAATAGAAAAAAATACCAAACGTATAACGAAATAAAATGTATAAGCGCGAGATAGTAATAACATACGAAATATAAAAATAGAGTAAAAGCAATAACAGAAAGAGAAAAAAACAAGACCTTAGCCCTTTTATGACTCCTGGAAAAATCCATTTCAGGAGCATTTTCCCTTCGCTTTTTCCCGGTTTTCTGCGACTTTCTCCCGCGCGACTCATCCTGTGATCCAATAACAACTTTCTTTTGATGCTTCTTGCTTCTCAAAACGAAAAAATGTTTTCTTTATGATTTAGTTTTTCTTTCGGTGAGCGGTAAATCGGTTACTTGGCTACCCGAAACACGTTTCAAAGTTCCCATCCTCTATAGAGGTATAAAACGCAGTACCATAGCTCACTGGAGAGCACAGCTGAAAATTTTATTATAAATTATTAAACTCTGCTCCAGTAACACCACTTTGTTATACATTTCACGTGCTGCGAGTGTTATTTTGGCTTAAATATTTTTTTAGTTTATTGTAGTTTGCAAAGTAATTTGTTAAATAAGTTATTCTTTTATTTATCTTCCGTTTTGTAGTTTCTACCCAGAAAGAAAGAAAAATTTATTTGTACAATAAAGTATAGGGAAATGAGGAAAAATGTTATCTTATTCATTTGTCATTTATTTTCCGAATTTAATTTTTTGCTCATTCATTGATTGCATATCTCTGAAAATTATTTTGCGAAATCCTTTCTTTATTTATTTTCTACTTAAGATTAAAATTACTTGTGTGCAAATCACACTTTATTTCTTTCTAAAGAGGAAAAATGCATCTTTTTCTTCGTCATTGGCTCGACAGCCCAGGGTGGCCCTGGCCTTCTCCAGGCATCTCTACTTTTGCCACCTGTTTTCCAGTTTATGACCTTCAGAATGTTTAGGTCATTTTCAACACAATCGATCCATCTCCCCGGGGGCTATCCCGAGGTCTTGTTACTATGATCTTTGCTAGAAAGATTTTCTTGCAGCAACGATCTTCATGCATTCTGGCCAGATGGCCAGCCCATTTAAGTTTCTGTAGCTTGAACAATTTTACTACATCAGGTTGTCTATAGCTCTTGTACAGCTCTAAGTTAGATCTTCTTATCTATGATCCATGCACGCGGACCCACCAAGTATCCAATGCAATATCCTTCTCTCAAAAATCCTTATAACTTTCTCATTACATCAGCGCCCAAGCTTCTGACGCATAAGTAAGAACAGATCCTACAAGATTCTTGTAAAGCTGTAATTTAGTTCTTAACTTGAGAACGCTCAGTTTTAAATACCTTTTCAGGACATGAAAAGACCTATTTATAGTAGAGATTCTTTTAAGTATTTCAGAAGTTATCTCATTCTTAGAATTCATATCCGCTTCCAGGTAATTGAATCTAGTACCGTAACTACTAATTTCTAAATAACTAAGTGGTACATCAGCTTTTAAATAAGACATATATTTAGTTTAATTTCCGTTAAGAGATGAGTTAAATCATTTTGCACTTTTTCCAATACCATTAATACCCGTGTAAGAGCAGTAACGATAAGGGCTATTACACAAATAGGAAAAATGTATAGGTAATAATTATTCTTTAAACATATTCCAAAGTACAGTGAACAGGAAAACTTCGCTCAATTCGAATTGTTAATAATCAGATAATTCCCCCATTAATGTGCGCCTAATCGCTTTAAGTAAATGCAGTGATCAATAGTTATATTTCTTCGGATGCAAGAAATATGTTTTAGCATAGGTTTAAAAAATTCATTACATAACTGCTGCAAGGTTTTTCTCAAAATTTATGAGATTAAGCTGTCGAGACATTAGGGTATTTCGAAGCTGAGACACGCTAAAAATCAGCAATGCCCTCCTTGGGACTCGAAACTCGTAGCTCTCGAATACGCGCCGAGTGTGCTTGTTATTACACCACGAAGGCATGCTAAGGAGGCGGGAGAAATGTTTTATAAAGCACATTATATATTTCAGATATTTGCAGTGTTAGAAATATGTACAGGCCTTTAATGCTGAATGGTGCGTGAGCTCGATTTTCGATCAATGGAGTCACTTTATTAGATTTTGCTGTATTTCCAAAATTTTATAAAAGGATCAGTGTAGAACAAAGGTTCCTTTGCATTCTAAGTGTGGTTGAAAACTAACTCAAGTTCTTTTGCATTCAACTCCTTAGCCTCTAGTCATGTTTCAGGTTTGTAGCTAGAACAGATGATGTAAGAGGGAATGTGTAAACTTTAACGAAAGTAGACATTAGAATGATATCAAATTTACCTAATTTCTTTAATCAAGCAACATATAACCTGTAATGGAAAGCTCCTGAAAAGAATGATCTAAATATGTTCAATCATTATTGGTAGCATTAGAGTTACATTAATTTTCTACACCGTTTATTTTTTATTTTGCAACTAATTTTGTGTTTATATTTGGCATGTTCAATTTCATTTAAATTTCGATATTTTTTCTCTTCTCGCGAAAAAGGACTTTAGTTCAACGTAACGCACTGACATTTGTTTTTTTTTAAATTCCTAGAAAAAGAAAACTTTACTAATTAATATGATACGATTTCACTAATAAATATGACATTTTACTATCTTCTACGATATAATACGGTGTTTAACATATCTTATTAATGAACTCTATTTTACTGCTGCTGGAAAGTCTGCTTCGCTGGGAAGGCTTCTTATATATCATAAATGAAATAGTGTACACAATATTTTCACAGCATAATACAGATATTTAATGCTCGTTTTATAATATTACCAGATTTTAAACAAATGCATTGCAGCAGATTCGAAATCGAACATTTTTCGGAACATATGCTCATAAAGACTAGCTTGAAGTTCTGGTTTCAGATCTTAGCCTAAGTGAATATCTTTGCAGTTAAAAACCATATGCGCACATCGTAAATATGTAACTAGTACCTTAAACTTCAGAGCGAGACACATGTTAGAATTCCAG